>CM045552.1:5387959-5905949 GCA_024721245.1 Mitragyna speciosa
ACGCTATATGCTAGCTTCACAAGATTGCCGAAGCTTGTGGAGAAAAGGCTGTATGTTATCTATGAAGTGTTTAATTTCAAATCTCTGTTGTTCGTATTGCATTCTTTTATTATTATGTGAGATTAAAGAGGATGAAAAGGGTGGCAGCTGGCTGGCCCCTGGGCAATGACAACGAGGTTTGTAGCTTTTTGTTTTTGTTTTGTTTTTTTGTTTTTTTTGACAACGTGGAATCAGCTGATTTTTTGAAAGAAATACGAACTAAATCAAATTCTTTTGTTCCAATATTTGTCTTAACACGCAAAAAAATTATACACAAAAGAATCGTTATTTCTAACGTATGAAAGAATCTTCTCTTTTGGGGAAAAAGGTGGAAAAAAAAAAAAAAAAGAGTGAAGAAGATGTTGTGAAAGATTGGTACCACCATTCTTTATTTCTTTCACGTAAAGCACCTCTAGCTTTGGGGAAAAGCAGGAGGATAACAAACGCGAAAGAGGTGAAACTCGTGGTCCTTGCAAGCGACTAACGGGAGTCGGTCATACTTTCCAGTATCAGATCAATTACTATTTATTTACTATTCCCACTTCTGTATTAGAAGTCAACCACTCAACTTGCGCTATTCTTCAAAAATTTCAATAATTAAATTATTATTGCTCTATTTATAAAATTTTTTTCAATACATTAATTATCATTCCACGTACGTAAATCAACTTTGAGTCTCTGTTAAAAACTTGAAAACTCTCCTCTCGGAAGAAGTATACAATACACCACGTGCATTATCACGTAATGTACTAGAACTAATAATTTATCACCATATAATAATAGTAAATTATATCTTATATTATTTGACGATATGTGATTAATTTTAGTGTATCACGTAGCACTCCTCTCCCTCCGCTCCGCCTAAGTTAGTATATTTATTTTTTTCTCCGTCATCGCGATCAGTTACCAATCAATCCAACTTGCAAGCCGAGTCGAGTCGTGACTCGGGAGTCGTGCGTGAAGACGAAGTTAATAGTAATTCTTACCACTATTCTTCCAATCTCAGGTATTCATGTCTCCTCCTCCTCCTCCTCCACCTCCTTAAAATCTCTATCCGTTTGCAAACATTTTTCTAGGGCGCAAAGTTTCGATAATTTCAAGGTATTTATTTTTGTAGTTGTAGATCAAACTTTTAATTGGAGAATTATATTATTTTTTCTATGTAATTTTCTGGTTCGCCAATTATTCATGTTACTGGAAATTGGCTGCTTCGATTGCGGAATGAATGGAATATTATGCTTATTATATTGATTTCCATATTGTTCGACCTAATTAAGAATGAGAATAGTTAAGGTGTTTGTGCTCTTGATTTGCTGGTGTATTACCTCGGTTTTTGTCAGGATTGAATCCAGAAATTTCGGTTTCATTGTTTTGTATTTTGCTTTCAATTTCTCATTTGTTGGTCTTTGTCCACATGCTAGGGTTTCATTTCATTATCAATAAAGGTAGAAAAAGTGTCCTAATGCCATTTTATGTAATTATTTTTCTTCTTTGCAGTGAAATATACATATCTTTCGGGGAAATTTAGATTTATTTCGGAAAGTTTTGTTTTTGAATTGTAGGGTTTTGTTACTTGTTACTGGCTGGAAACGTATTGGTGGTATTTTTCGAATAAGATCGTTCGGAAATGAGTCAGAGGGGCTTGATTTACAGCTTTGTTGCCAAAGGAACGGTTGTGCTGGCAGAGCACACTCCTTATTCAGGCAACTTCAGTACCATAGCCGTCCAATGCTTGCAGAAGCTGCCATCAAATAGCAGCAAGTACACGTACTCGTGTGATGGCCACACCTTCAATTTTCTACTTGATAGTGGATTTGGTATTGCCCCCTCTACATTATCATTATTGTCACTGGTATTGGGATTCAGATAAATAAAGATTGTTGCTTTTTGGCCCTAAATTTTTTTCTGCTAATAACTGAATTATGATTTTGAACCTGCAGTTTTTCTTGTTGTGGCTGATGAGTCAATGGGGAGGAGTGTGCCTTTTGTGTTTCTTGAGAGAGTGAAGGATGATTTCAAAAAGCTATATGGTGCAAGTATCAAAGCTGACGGCTCACATCCACTTGCTGATGACGACGACGACGATGATTTATTCGAAGATCGCTTTAGTATTGCATATAATCTTGACAGGGAATTTGGGTGTGTGGATTTCGTTCATGGACATGCTTGATCACCTTTTACAATTCTAGTGAAATTCTTCAGTCATGATGAACAAACCTAGTATTTCATTCCCTAAATTTTTTAGTTTGATCACATCTTTTGCAGGCCAAGGCTTAAGGAGCATATGCAATATTGTATGAGCCACCCTGATGAAATGAGTAAACTGTCCAAACTGAAGGCTCAAATTACGGAAGTTAAAGGGATAATGATGGACAATATTGAGAAGGTAAATGCTTTTTGTTGATACTGAAATAGGTAGAAGAAAATGTGCGCAAACTGAACTTGCAAATTTTTTTAATTGTGGCTGAGAAAGAAGATTTCTAAACAAATCAGATCACAACATTTCTTTGTCATGTCTATGTCTGACACTATATTTATATATGTAACGCATCCCTCCACATTATTTTCATTAAGCTTCCATGTCAGAGAATCAGCAGTTGTTCCTTTGGATGCTTTCCTAATTCTGAATGGAGACTCCTAGGACATGTAGGAAGTTAACATTTCAGAATCTTCTTTTGCAGGGATAGTGTACATGCGTCCATCTCTTGCCTTGTTTGTGCCTGAGTTTTTAGTTCAGAAAATATTTTCTTGTTCTTTGGATGAAGTTTTTGTTTGGTACTTTTCTCTCTTGGTTGGTAATGGCACTGGAGCTTGTGACAGGTGGTTGGTTGGCAGCTAGTATGACCTTGTTTTGAACTTGAATTGCATATTTCTCCCTGCATGCTGAACTATTTAGATTGTATGGCTTTAAGCTTTTGTCTTTGCATTAATTGTTGTAATGTTCCCTGTGATTCTTCCTCACAAATGACCGTAAAACTGTGTTTACAGCCAAATTAGCAATCTCAAGTAACTCTGCTAAGTTTGCGGACTTGCTTTCTCTCCTAATTTATCCTAATGTCTTAAGTTGTATTTTAATTGACAGTGGCAAATTTAACGGTAAAGTGATTGAAGTTTTTACCATGTCATTCCATTGCTGCAATATGATGTAAATGAGTCAAGATTTTAATTTGAGAACAATGGTTGGGAGGGGTTTTTTTGACATAAAGGCTATAGTCTTGTGGAAAACATTGCTGCATTAATTCATGAACCTTTGCTTGAGTTGCAGGTTCTGGATCGTGGTGAGAAGATTGAGTTACTTGTGGACAAATCAGAAAACCTTCAGTTCCAGGTAAGTAGTCACCCTTTTTAGGTATTATGCCATCTATGCCACCTGAGGGAAACCCTGGAGTTTCAGGGTAATGTGTTTGTCGAAATTTGTACAGGCTGACACCTTCCAGAGGCAAGGGAGGCAACTGCGTAGGAAGATGTGGCTCCAGAACCTTCAGATGAAGTTGATGGTTGGAGGTGCTCTTCTTGTTTTGATCATCATCTTCTGGCTTATTGCTTGTAGAGGTTTTAAATGTTGATGGACTTTTATGGAGATACAAGGTTTGTTAGAAAACAATAGCTATCGGTTTTTGTAATGCACAAATATATTCGCAGTCAGCTGTATATTTAACAACTGATGAAGATTATGCACCTTTTTATTGTTCTAAGATACAACAATCACTTGGCATGAAAGAGTGGGTATCAAGTTCAAAAATGTTAGATATTAGTGTGTTGGTTGACTCGGTTAAGTGTAAATTGTACCTATTGTGTCTTTCAACTTTTTTGTATTTTAAATGGTTTTCGACCAAAATTCAAGTAAGGTTCATATTCAATATATCCTACTGAAACTTTATTTAATCTCAATTTGTCCCCTCATGTTCGAATAAATAATAGGCAACGGAGTGGAATGTCCGAATGAATACCATTAAAAGGCGAAGTCAAAATGTCTCCTTTGGGAAGGAACTTGATGTGGGACCATTAAAAGACAAATTCAATTGTTGAATGTCCGAACGAATACCATTACAGATGCTAAAGTCCCACAGAGCAAACGGTTCAGGACCATTTCCTAATTTACCTGATTCATTCATTTTATTATACCTTGACTGTATATCAAGATTCAAGAATACAGGACTTCACGAAATAGCCGTAAATTTGAAATGCCTTTCGTTAATATTTCTGAAATTTCGAAAAATCTTTACTACCAGAAGATAGTACAGCTTATTCTGGAGAAGAAATAATCAGTTCTTAGTATTGATTAAATATATACTTAACAATAACAACAAAAATTGTCCGCGTCTTGAAACTTTCATTAATAAGCTTGTCCTCATTTTCTGTTGAAAAACTCAAGTGTAAATGTGATGGCACAGTTTCATGAAGGTTTTTTTGTAACGTTTTCTTAGTATATACAGCTTCATGAAGTTTTTCTTGTAACGTTTTCCTAGTATATCTCCCAATGTTGCACGAAATTTCTTTGCATTTTCCTAATTTAGACAATCAATTATTATGCATGTGTATGTACACACATACACACATTAAATTTTCCTACTTTGGTTAATGTTATCATTTATGCAACTTTTGGGAGATGACAATCTGTTACCAAAATGTTACCAAAAGGGCACCCATATCTACTTGAAATAATATATATTTAAAAAAAAAAACAAGTATGACAATAAGGATGTTGGATGTGCTTCAAATTTTCTAGTTCTTTCATTACAATCGCTCAAATAGTTCCATCTCGTAGTGGTAACTCCAACTATGGGTTGACCAAAATTCAATTACAATATCAACTTAGTAACAAAAGAAACGAACATTGCTAAGCAAGCATCAGTCTTGTATATTATTCCATGGCAATGTTACGAAAAGGAAAATAAACTTAGATAGGGCTATTTTATGTTGTTGCTAATACAATTTTTTTTTTATAAACACCAGCAAATTGAGTTAAAGATAAAAAAATATATCTGTATATCAATATGATTCAATCAAACAAACAAGAAAAAGATTACAGCTAAATATATCGTAACGATAATTAACAGAATTAACGATTTTTTGTTGCTAAACTATCAATAACTTTAATAACGATTCAACTTCTCATAATGACGATTAACTAAATTAACGGCTTAACATCCCATATTGATATTTAACTAGTCAGATTAAATAACTCAACTTCTGTTGAGTTAACTAACTAAAATTTGACTCAACCTTGTTTAATGGCATTCAAATGATTAGCAATAGTTGTAAGAAATTTGTTTCTAAAAATTCTATCTAGATCTGTTTTCATCACTCTGGAAATGAATGTAAACTTGAACTTGGATGGTTCTCAATTTGTCTATAAGTGTTGTATCATTTTGGTTGGAAAATGAAGGAAAAGTCATAAACTGTTTCAGAAATTCTTTGAACCCTATATGAGATCAGATGACCTGTTGAACATATATATGAATCCCAATAAAAGTTCCCAACAGAAATTAAAAGATATATATATTAAGTTTAAAAAATGTGTAGATGATTACACCATCGTGCCTCATGGCACACTTAATGTAACCAATAAAATGTTCATCTCAAATTTCCAAGAACTTGATAGAAAATTAAAAACAAAACATTTATATAATTCTATAGATTGCTATATCAGCTTTCAGCTTTCTCTTGCCCTAGTCTTACTTTCCTTCCTCAGATTCCTTTCCATCATCATCTGAAACGGCCTCCATGGCCTCCTTTTCTTCTTGGCCACGAGCAAACTTCATTCTCAAGCGTCCATCCTCCCTTGTAGCAGCCATCACAGCCTGGGGAGGAACCTTTATTTCTTCACGCACAAATGCATTAGCACTCTCATCAAACCTCTGATAACTAAGAGGTTCACCAGTTTTAGCCATTCTTAAGGTAGAGATTGGAGCAGGAAATAATCTCATAGAGTTGTTATACATGCATGAATCTTTTTCGGACAAGATTTTCTTCTTAACATCACCCCTTGGACCGTTGTTCGATTCATCTTCCCTAATCTTTCCATCTTGATTAGTAGAAACTTTTGGCAAAGGCAAAGGTGGTGAGAACTTAAGGTCACCAATGGATGATGGTGATGAGGAGGGCCTTTCTCTGAAGTAAAGCTCCCCAAACATGTCAGTGACAAGAGGGATTTCTTCCTCAGAATCCTCTCTCACGTGTTTGGGAGTTTTTTGGTCGTTGAGGAGATCGCTAAGGCTAGTGTACTTTTGCTCAGCCATTTTTGTCTGGGAGGCCAAAAGGAGAATAGGGTATCTAAAGCACAAGAAGTAGAGAGTTTATATAGAGGTTGGTGTGCAAGTGAAATGAGAAATTAATAAGTAAATCTTTCCTACGAGCCAACCTATTTATTAACTTTCCAGTAAAGTAAATAAAAATTGTCACATAATTATTATTTCTTGATTTATTTCTAATGATTATGTGCAAAATTGGCTTGTATTGACTGGGGTGTAACGAGGGTTTTACAAACTTTCAGGACTTCTTTCGAAATTGTCTCTAATATCATTATATATACTGGGGAAGATAGGGATATCAGCAAATATTGTAATTGTTGTATGCACTTATAAAATCTCATCCAATACAAAGTGATTTATTTATCACTTAAGCCTTTTTTGAAGGACAATCAAAGCTAACAAAGTTGCAAAATGAGCAAATTCTGCATTTGAGAAGTTATCGTATATCCCCTAGAACTTGGTGGCAATACAAGTTAATTCTACAAAGGCAAAGTTTGTAGTACTTTAATCGTACTTGAAGCAAAACTAGCAAGTCTTGTCGACAGTAAAATTACATGCATGCTAATTTCCAAAGTACTGCGAATTGCCATTAGTAGAGTAGAGACCAGAAAGAAAATGTTCCATGCTACTTGTTAAAGACTAAAAATCCACATTTTCTTCATGCTTTAATTATTTCAGTTTTATCTTCTTTTAGCATATTTCAACAAACTGAATTCTACCAGTTTTCTTTACCATTAAAAATTGTTTTTCTTTTAAAATTTTGGATAAAAAAATTTTATCCAGGCTTGTGAGAACTTTTGATTGCAGTGATCTGACTTCATACATTTCTAACATTACCTGACACAACCTGCTTATAATATAGCAGATTTTTTGCCTTGCATTGATTCTTCCATTTTCTTTATCTTTGTTGATTGATAAATATTGCATGATGGCGGGTAGTCACATAGGATAAGGACCATTTTTTGTTTATCAAAAAAAAAAAAAAGGACCATTTTTTGAGAATTTGATATAGTATATAGTCTTCAATGTTATTTTTAAATATTTTCAGCTAAATATTGTTATTGTTTTGATACCCATCCAAAGTTATTTCCTATACACATTGACCTCCCGGGTTTTTAATTAAGCGAAAAAACCCTAACATAGAAAGCCAAAAAAAAAAGGAAAATAAATACAAAAAATTATAAAAAATATAATAAAAAGATGGCTAAACCCAAGCATTCTTATGCGTAACATGCAAAGCCAAAAAAAAAGCTTATTTGATATATATAATTAAATATATTAGTGGAAAACATTAATCCTACATTAAGTTCTGACAATTGTAAATTATACTTTTCATAGCAAATTTCAATGTTTTATATTTGCATTGTTTACATATCACTAGATAGCATGCACATATGACCAATGAAGAGGGAGTAGGCATAAATCTTATGAGTGTTATTCATTATGAATAACTTTTTGGGATTGAATAAGCCTAAACTTTATGAATATGCTACTCTTTTAATCGAAACACACGAGAATAGACGAAGAAAATTGAAGATTAAGCTAGGGTTTTAAAAATCCTAAGGCAAAATTTAAGCCAGGGTTTTAATTTTATTATGTGATTTATTATTTTGTTATCATAGATGATGGTTTGAGCATATTTACGTGCCTTCTTGTTTTAGTTGTTTGAAGAAATAAGCATGAAAAAAATATATATGTTTGAATTTTATTAAAAGTTGTTTGTAATGGTTATTTTTACCAAAAATAATTTTTCAAAATCTTTAGAAAATTTTAACATATTACATGGAAAATACATCTAAAAATGAAAATATTAATTAACGCTTCTGTATTCAATTGCAATTGGCCAAGTCATTCATGTATTTACCATATTGTTGAAGCATCCCACCTTCATTAATGATACCTACCATATTATTAAGAAGTGAGGAGTAACATATTTTTACCATTGAAATAAATCACTAATTAATTATGTTTCTTTTTTTTGTAAATGGGAAATTAATCATGCTTCTTAATTTGTTTAAATCTAAAAATCATAAAAATTTAATACTTACCAAATAAAAAATGCATAAGATTTAACTTGTCAGCATCATTTTACTTTTGGTATTTTCTTTCCCTGATTCCCACCTATTCATAAAAAGGCGTTCTTCTTTTACAATTGGCCATTCACTATCACATTTTTGCATTTTTATTAGGAATTACATAATTTCCACAATATCCTAACAGATATATAGTTTCATGAACATAAATTTAAAATTTATTATAATCATATACATGAAAATTCTCAGTGTTTTAATACAACCCCCTCTCTATGGTGTTTTGCCATTCTTTAACTTCTCTAAATGTTGCTATAAAATGCTGAATACATTTTAGTGGTATTGCAACATAAATATCATTAAATAAAAACAAATATAAATCCTAAAAACTCAAAACAAAAACATTTTTAAAACTCAGTAGAGAGTCATTATTTCCTACCAACTTATAGCATTGACAACAAATCCATCATGTAGTTATACATGTTTGATGCATATGGGATAGAAAACACAAGAGGCTTTTTACATCTGCAATGAAAATAAAATTATTTACAATTGAAATTTCAGTATGAAGCTTTTTTTAGCTGTCTAGGATTTACTTCATTTTCTTGAAAATGGAGGTGAAAAAATAATGGGCTAACGTACGTTATAGATCTCTTAGCCGACAATATAACACACATACAAGCCCAAAATTTAAACACTAAAAATACTTTGAACCCAAAAGCTAATACCCAGGTCGTAGCCCACTTAATTATTAATCCAATCCACTGATTATTATGGGGCCTCGGGCAGTGGCCTGGTGGCACTCTTTTAACTTTTCTTTTATCTGACAACGCCACCCTGATGTCTTATGGCCCAAAATAAGAAAACAAAGACCTAACTTCTTAAACATCCTCAGGAAAAATATCATATTATCCCATGAATCCTATTTCCTTAGGACCTCCAAGGAAAAGAAATACATTTACATATTTTACCCTTTCAAGTTTCTACCTCCTGCAATGTTTTGTCTCACCTTTGATTGAAGCCCCCTTTCTCTTTCTTCATAAACTGTTGAAAAAAAAATTGGTTTCAAGAAATTGTTTAGATAATTAAGCCTTTGTTTGTTTGGTAGTGTTTTTTTTAAACATATTTTTTTAAAATTTTATACACGTTTTTCAACTACATTTTTATCTCATATACACATTTACCAAAAAAAAAAATTTAAAACAACTACAAAATATTTTTTTTAAAAATACTCTAAAAACCATCCAGACCAACCTCTTCTCAAACCAAGACCTTGTTTGATACATCACTTGCATGAATGCTTATGTAACATCAGCTTTCTTTAGGAATACAGTTAATATTATTATGATCTATAATGAGTATTTTTAACCTAGAATAACGAGTATCTAGCTGAGCTAAAACATTGATTAATATGTTTTGCAGGTGTCATCTCATGATTTATCACCTATATTTTCTCCACCCAACATCAAGTTGGTCATATCAAGTCTTGTGGATATGGTTAATGTGGTCAGATACAGTGATACAGAACATTGCTTAAATTCATATTAACACTGCACAAATAGAAAGAAAAACAATTAGATTTGGACCATAATTGTTCTTTAAGACCATTTATTTATGTTGACGAGTTTATCCACAAATACCAAGTTCTAGGGACCAACTGCAGATGCTGCAAATGTCACGTGCATCGGTGCATGTTGGTCAAATTATTGGACCACGCATGAACATTTTTACTTATCATATTGGCTGTTCACGAAGTGCGTGCAGCATTATACTACAATGGTATGGTACACCATATTTTTGCATTCGGTATTTTTTTTTTTTTTTTGGTTCTAAATATCCCAAAAATGCTACGTGAAAACTCTCAGATTTATGTTTGCATTGATGACTAAAGATTGGAAGAGATTTTTACTGTACTTATACATTTGCTAATACCAGCAAGGAAATTCAACTTTGGAATATGTAGGGAAATTCAAACTTTGGAATATGTATATAAGTACAATGTCCAAATCTTTTATCTTTATTTCTAATTTCTCGCTGACGCAATTGTACAAAAGTACAGATTTTAGAAACCTCTTTCGATTCAGCCTGATTGAATTTTGGTGGGCATTCATTTGTTGAAAATTGAGAATGAACTTGCAAGTCTTCCTTTGAAACTGAATGAACTGGAACAGGCAAAATCTCAAACAAATTGGCTGTGCTTACAGACAAATCACCCTAATAGTGGCACAAAAACAACAATGGATCAAAACCACCAACCATTTGACTTGAGGCCCCAGTGAAGCGTTAAGGTCTTGTAGCAATCAGCAGCTGAATTCATTAACGTAAGAAAGCTCTCTCCCTCATTTTCTCATACTTGTAAGTAATGATTCCTTTATGATACATTTCTATTCCTTCAAAACCAAGCATCTTCATTCTATGCTCTACAGATCTTTATAATATATTATCCAGTCCAGTTTATGTCTAACATAGCAAGATATAGTCACCGAGATGGCGAGATACTCGTGTGCAGATGCCTGTAGCCATAGCCCTTAGGATTACTTCTCTCATCTCAATGACTCAAACCTCCTTTGGATACCCATTTTCAATTCAACCCCCTCTCTCTTTCTTTCCTCTGCCAAATAATTGCAATTGTTGTTATTTTCACTTCTGTTAACTACTGTATTATCTGTCTCTCTTTTAATCCTTTACTACTAAGCATCCCAGCATAAATTGCTCCACCCTCCGTTTGTTACCGGTACTAATTCTTTTCACTTCTCACTTCTCACTTCTCCCCCATATTGCCCTTTCTTCCACTCAACCCCCTTTCGTCTTTCCTTCGCCATTCCCACCAAAACATCGAAAATTTTGCACCCCATTTCATTTGAAGCATAAAAACCCCAAAAAGATCCCACCTTTTTCTTGAAATTTTACACTGAAAATGGGAAATTGTTCTGGAACTCAAAAAAAATCAGCTGCAGGAATTATCCCATCTGAGCTGGTTAGCACTAAAGGAGACCAGAAAAACCCAACTGCAGAAAATATCCCAATCTCATTATTCCCATCAGAGCAGATTAACAAGGGCTCTCCAGTGGTGAAGCTCTACGGACCACCCAACAGCACATCCACATTCTATATTCGCTTCGCCATTCTCTACAAGCCTGTTTCTCTGCAGTATACTCCCTCAGAAATCGTAGAATCCCCGGTGTTGTACTGCGGCTCCGACGTCGTATCGGGCTCGGCGGAGGAAATTTTCAGGTACTTGGATGGGAAGTTTCCGGAGCCGCCATTGTTGATGAAGGATGTTAATCATGTGAATTCGTTTGGGTGGTTTGACAAGACGACGCCGTTGGTGGTGTGGATGGTGAATTTGCAGCACAGGAGTATGATGTGGCATTTGGAGAGGATGGTGAGGTGGGCGGAGGACTTGGCTAGCCGCGGCGGAAGGACTAAGGGGGATCCGGTGATGGGGAGTCCGAGGATGGAGATGAAGAAGTTTGGGAGGAATTATTCTCAGTTAATGGAGGTGATGCTGGAGCATGCCAGGATGGAGGAGAGAGTTGTCTTTCCAATCTTGGATAAGGCTGATCGAGGTATTCATTAATTGCTTATTTTTAAGCATTAATCATACACACAGTCTATGTTGTCTGTATACTAAAATATTTGCACGTTCAAATATACGTCGTAATCATACAAGAGCATTTTGAATTTTATGCTGTCTTATAGCAGGTGTTAATCTTCAGTTGGTTATGGTGATTTCCTTGTATATGATTAGATTGGAAAATTGGAACTTATAAAACAGGGTTGTGGGATTAACGGTTCCTATTTTGGAATTTAGTTAGAGGATTGGGAAATATTAGTTGGCCCAATAAGGGGAAATGAGAAAAGAAAAAGAAGGCAATGATTGGTCGAGGCTAAAGGATATTTACTATATTTTATCAAAAAAAAAAAAAAAAGGATATTTACTATTTGTGCTGGTGATTTGTCATTGAAGGAACATTGAGATGGAATGATTATCTGTTAGATTTTTACTGAACTTGCTAACGGAAGATTCCTCTTTTACTTTTTAAAGTTGTGGTCAAGGCTCAGTGCAGCAGCGTTTTGAACATATATTAGCACAGTACGGATGGTGAATTAGAAGCATTAAAATTTGTAGGTGACCCCTCTTCCTACATTCGTGCATAACTACTACTATGGTGATGTAAGCTCACGACTTGCTTTCTGTTCAGTGGAGTGGTAGTTTAGTTGAGCATTGTTAGCTTTATACGTGTGTCACTGATAAGATGATATTCGATTAGGAGCAAAAGATCTCTCGGTATGAGACTTGTTCTATAGGGGAAGGAATTCGTAACTTCAAAATCATTTACTACCATTTGGAGAACTCGGGCAAGAAATAATATCATAGTAATTGTATAATGAAATCTGCATTTCTCAATTCTATGTTACATTCACCAGTATCAGATCTAAATTTCACTTCATGGAAGAAATGTAAAACCCATCTTAGAACCATTTCTCTGGGCATGCTTTTGTTGGAAAAGATGAAGGAAGAGAAATAACAGTTATTAAGGCCATGTTCATGGAAATTGTATAATTAATAATAGAAGAATTATTACCATAATGATTTTAAAATATGATAAATTTTAATATTCACAACAAACTTATTCACTTAACTGAATATGGAATATTATGTTTTTTCCTTTTTCTGGTAGGAGAATATTTTCCGTATGGATAGATAGTAAAAGTGACTTGTCTATACCCGAGCTGATCGGTGAATGTCGTACTCAAAGTAATGACATTATTTTCTTATGCAATTTTACAGGATTGTCCAAAGCTGCAAATGAAGAACATGCAAGGGACCTACCCATAATGAATGGTATCAAAGAAGATATAAAGTCCATAGGTGTTCTTGATTTGGGAAGCCCTGTCTACCAAGAGGCTCTCTTCAACCTTTCTAACCGGTTCAAAACATTAAAGGTGAGTTGTTCCATATCCAAATTTGATGGGGTCCACGAAAAGGTGTAGAATTCCCCAGCTACCAGTCTCTAAATTCTATGGTGGCCACTTATGTGGTATTCTGTGCTCATTAACTTAATTTCAAGAGTCTGATTGAATATTGAGTTGCAATTGCATAATTTAAATTATTGATATGCGATTTCTTGTGTCTGCCAGATGAATTTCAAGCAACACAATTTACATTACTGATATGCGATTCCTTGTGTTTGCCAGATGAATTGCGAGCAACACTTTGAGGAGGAGGAGAGAGAGCTACTACCATACATGGAAGCAGCAGACTTAAGTAAAGTGCAGCAGGTAAGGATATTAGAACAATGCCTGGATGCGATGCGTGAGACACACGCACATCAATTTCGGTTTTTCTTAGAAGGACTTCTCCCTCAGGATGCTATCCATTACCTGGACATGATCATCAAATCTAGTGATAACAATCGAGTGTCGTTAATGCTTCACATGATTGTTGAATAGAAACTGGCTCTTGATTTTCATGAATCATCTGGTGATTGAAGGCAACCTTATGCTAATAGGATGGTAGTCAGCATCTATCTTTTCTTGCTTTTCCGCTTATTAACCAGAGCAAGAAGGTCTCTTTTTATCTAGTTTGATCTGCTTTACACGTGTGGACTGTTGTTGCCAAGTTTATATCATCACTAGCTATTTCATTTCTGTACTTAATGTAGCTAGGCTAAAATTAGGAAGCAAAAGTGTAAATTTGTATCAGATATTGTGAGCAAATGTATATTGGAATGTCCTTGATTTCGTCCTTAACTTGCTTATACCAAGATTGATTAGTGACCAAACGATTTGGAGTTTGCTTCCACGTCTGTCAAAGAATCTCTTAATATGTGTTTGTTAACTACAAGAATCCCTTCAGCTTAATACATTCATGAAGAAAAGTGGCACATTCGAAAAGTCTGGTCACAACTCACAAAGAGCATTCCATTCCATGTTCTTAGGTGTTCCCCTTGTGTCTTTTTCTTATTTTCTTCCACTTTTTTGCTTTCTTTACACGTTCTTCAAGTGCAGGCCTGCAAGGTTGCTAAACCATGTCCATTGTCCACAATGGGTAGAACAAAATTGTTCAGGTTTTTGCACCTGTCCTCTTCTTGTCGTGACTCATGAGGCAACTGGCAAGAGAACTTTAAAATAAAATTCAATTCATCAAAAGGAAAAATAAAAAATAATTGCGGCATGACCATATCACTCAATCGGGCTTATTAGTTTTATGATCGTGTCATGTCTATATTTGCTTTCAATGGTGTATGCTTTGCACTTTTTGTCCCATAAAACTAAAGCCCATTAAGGCTCAGCCCAACAGACAGAAACCGAAGTCCAACCCATCCCCTATCAGAATTGGAACCGGGAGGCATTAGCCCAGCTATGCGCACATTTTTTTTTTTTTTTTATCAATCATTGTTGTATTACATGTTTGTCTATTTGCCATACACAATTTGGCAGTATGACTCTTTGAAATTACCTAAATCCCCTCCTCCCCGAAAACTCCCTAACTACTGCAAGTCCTGAGATTTGATCTCGGGACCTGCAGCAGGGGGAGACCCTAGGTCTCCCTCTGACCACTAGGCTGTTAGCCTAGTGGCTAAGATGGATATACACGAATGTACTCTAATTAGATATGTATCATTCTATCAACGGGTGTAACATAAAGTGCAATATAAAAAGTGTAACAGAAGATCCTTTGGCAATAGATGCTCTGCTAACCGTAAGCAATTATACACAACGTTAAGGAATCGAAAATATCAATATTGCAATGTAATTAAATAAGAAATTTAATGCATAAATTTTTTAATTTGATGAATTTAGGAATTCTTTTGAAAACAATTTCAAAGCTATTTGTTTTTATTGTCTCTACATACTCTAAACCAAGGCTAATGAATTTTACTACAATAGCTCCTACCATTATTTATTTATTGTATATGTCCAATTCCTATATCACTCTAAATCAAGGCTAATGAGTCAATAGTTTCCGCCATCTGATTTTTACCCTCATAAAGAGCTAGTCATGTTTCTAAGTTACAATGATGCTACTTGGAATTTTGTATATTTTCCTCTCTTTAACCTAGTTTCTTGTGGCTAGATCCTCATAAATAACAGGTTTCAATCTCACTAAAAATGAATAATTGTTTTATGATGATTGATGATGACAATAGTTAGACTATAAACCATGACTTCAATGAGATTATCTTGAGCTATTCTCTCAATTCTGAAGCCAAAATGTTGGTTTATTTCCTACTCAGTGACAGCTTTTGTTGTTCTTGCTCTTTTACAGCCTTTTTAGTTCTATTGGCTTCAGCTAACTTTGATTCAAGAAATTGAATCAAATGACAAATTAGGCCAATGTCACCAAATTGTTGTTGCAAAAGTGTCCAAATTGATGATACAGCATAATAGATAAATAGGTACTGGAAATGCAAATTTCAGAATAGTATTATCTTAATCACTTGCACTACTCTCACATCTTCCAATCAACTTGAGCAGCATAGACTAGAGTAAAAGAAAACCTGGTTACCATATACTAATGTCCGCCAAAGAGCAATTTTGTTTGTTTTTTGTTTTTTAAATAATTACTACCTCAATTATGTCTAGTAGAAGAAATCTCTGAGCACGGCTTCGGTTGTCTGCTTGGCAAATTCAATTTGGAAAACATGAGGTCCATATTTCTAGGTGAAATATATATGTAAAAAAAAAAAAAAAAAACTACTCTCTTTCCAGATGTTCGAGATAGGTCTTTGATTTGGGCTCATGCCAATTCAGACAAGTTAAAAACGGTGTAATTGTTTAATTAAATTTGTAATTACTTCTCAATCTAAAAAGATACTATTTTTTGACTTCAACTTTGGCTATACTGGTCCAATTTTCAACTTTTTATTTTACCTTATTAAATCATGAGCGGTAACTTGTTCCAAATGAGACTTGTTGCGACCAGTCCCTGGGCGCGGATTTATGTACTATGAACAGTGATTTCACTCGCCGACTGAAGTTGACGTTGCATGTTGTCGTTAGGAAGTAATTATATGCGCTTCCTATTAGTGCTTTGTCTATACTATAGTATAAAATTTTGATAATAGTGCACTTATCAAATGGACGGTAATGACTGCATCCACAGATTCAGAAAATCTTTAAAAAATCAATTTAATACATTTTTACTCTATTAATAAAGCTCGCGGATGTACCTTTAAAGGTAATCGTTGTCTACTTTTCTCTCAAGATAGACACTTTTACCTGTCTACATTATCTGATGAATGATTCTCTTACAATGAACACCAGGGTCACACTATTCTTCGAATAATGGACTTATGAATTAATAACGGACGAATCTTATCAGTGATGCTAATTAATACGTGATTCAGTTGGTTCTTTTCTATTGTACGTGATTGATTCTCCACCTTTGTTAAACAGTTAAAAAGTTTTCTCCACTTGGAAATAAAATAATGCCATCTTTTGTCCAAGTGCCCGTTAATCGTATCTTGATCAAAGAAAAATTTGACAACAAAACAAAGTGTGGCTCCACACGAATCCTGTGTTCGATGTTTACTAGGTATTACCATTTACCTTTTACGGGACTAGGTTTGATCCCTGCTCAAGGTCACCATCTCTTATTCGATGCTTGCATTATCTGAAAAGCTACCATAATCCTTGTCTGAAAATCATGAAATAGCACTAGAGGAACGAAAGAGCAATGCAAATCTTTCATTTCACGAGTTCCCATTTCTATAATAGTCTTTTTGTCAACTTTGCTTTTTCCGAACTGGAAAAGCAAACAAAAGTTTCTCATTTGGATTCACATCCGTCAGAATGTTTTGTCGACAAATCTGTATTTTCTTAAGGGTAACATAATAGAACATGACTTTTAATTGTGGCAAATGTAACACTAATGTGCTTACTACACAAGTACACATCAATAAGAAACTAAAACCAGGTACAACATTGCCACCTTTCAAAGCAAGGAACGCTAAAACAAGAGAAATTTCATACTGCAGTCAAGCTTCTAGATTTCTCTCTGTACAACATGGTTGTTTACGCCCGCTTGCTAGTATAATATGTACATATACCACAGAAGGTAAGCCAAGAGAATTGCAGCGGGGGCTCCAGATTTTCCGCATATGTGGACACTGCTCGCGGAGCTGTGATGCTTGTTGTTGTGGTGCATATTAGCAGCAGCACCACCGGCATAAAGGGGTATGACAGCTGCACCTCCGCCATGTGTGTCAGGGGAGTTTGATCGACCGCCCCCGTGGCCTGCCTCACTGTTGCCAGCCATTTCGCCGCCGTTTACTCCTCGGCTGCCAATAGCATGTTCCAATTTGCGCCCATGACGAGCAATAATCTTTTCACCATGCTCATAATTGTTTAGGCATTTCCTGCTCGCCTCGAGTTTAGGTTCCACATTCTTATCCTGTAAGTGAACTGTATCCCAAAAAAATTTCAAGATTTCAGACGCTACGTAGTTAAATATCTGTGGCCGCATTTTCAAGATTTCAGATTTTGAGCACTTAGGCACGGTGTGATTGATGAACCATAATGTAGTGATGAACAACATAAAAAAATAAGAACGCGTTAGTGTTCTAACTCTTAACCTTGGATAATCTATATAAATATTTCAAGCAAGAAATGGAACCCGAAAACAGAAATTTACCTCTTTCAATGATTCTGCTTACTGATGGAATTTTAGTACCACACATTATTCTTTAAGAAAAAGTGCGAAAACCTTTACATCATATAATTTATCGACAAACTTACAAGAACTTGTGCCAACATGATAAAATGATAAGGTCGTATCAAAATATAGTACTAGTTCCCGAAAAAGTGACTCGCTTTATATAAAGTTGAAAATTAAGAAGCTTATATGCTCATTGCATCTTCCACTAAACTTCTCCTATTCCACTTCTCCAACATTTTACTGCCAAATTCCGTTTCCCACTTCACTTTCTAATTGGATTATGGGTCACTTGTTGGCACTGATGCGAGGATTTAAAAGATGAGTACATTGAAGGAAACTTTTATACTCGGGGAAAAACTTCTACTTTCATGAAGCAATAACTTAAAATATTTGTCTTTCCTAGAGAAAAAAAAAATACAGCTATTTTATCAACTTGCCATTTTAAATCTTGAGATCCACTTAGAACAAAGAAGACTGTTGTAAATCAAAGCTTCAAGATAGGATACATCATGTATTCTTGACAAGAAGCAAGTGTAATAATTTTGACTGAATAGCTTGAGACAGCAATTAGTGAACCCATATGTCCTAGACATGAAAATCAGCTAAAATTTTAATGTTCAACTAATTTTTAAGCAAGAAAGAGAAGCATATTAGCCACAGATTAAAAGGGGGAAAAGAAAAAGATGGAACTAATGAATGGAAGAAAACGAAGAATACCGAGAGGCAAGGTGGTCAGTCCGAGAGGACCTAAAGATGCAGCACAATACGCATCGTAGAAAGCCATGAGCAACACTATCATCACCTCTTTAAGTCCCATTTTTGGTTCCTTTGTTGGTATAAAATCATTCAAGCTGAAGGAGAGATAAAACTTGCTACTTGTGCCTTTGTCATCGGAGTACTTGCTCTTTTATAGAAGTTGCCGATAGTCCATTTCCCTTGCACTTTGGAATATATATAGTCCATTTCCCTTGCACTTTGGAATATATACTTTATACTGGTTATTACTTCTCGTTAACACTGAACACATTTAAAATAAATCAAATAATTATTAAAATGTAAACACGAGTTGGTAATTCTTTGTATATGGCACTGATTTGACCTTGAAAAACTTGACACTGATTATCTCAAGTGTTGGTTAATATGTATCAATTATTGTGTAATTACGTTGTACCCACTGTATTTATTGGGTAGTTTTACTTTTTAACATATTCAGATTCTTTAATCGATATTGCCTTTTCAAAAAGTATCCCTCAAATCAATTTTTACACATCAGTAGTGTAATATTCATGCCTCATTAAGGGCATAGTTGTAAAATTAGTCATTTTGGGTATAGTTGTCATTTTAGTCACTAGGGCATCCTTACTAGTAGGATTTAGGGTTTTCTATGTTTCATTTGGCCTCCCAACACTTTCTCTCTCTACCTCCCTCTTGAATCCCAAATTCTCTCTTCTAATCTCTTCAATTTCTCTCTAATTAAGGTGAGCTCTTGCAAAATTTAGAGCAACCAAGTGAAGGAAATCAAGAGGACCTCATCTTCCCCAATCCTACCCAAGGTAATCTCTCTAATTTTCATCTAAGTTATGTGGGTTTGTCTAATGATTGTGATTAGTAGTAGTTATGCATGATTAAGGAATATTTTTAGGTGGTTTATGCCATAATGATGATGAATAGTTGATATTGACTTATTGGGTTGTGATTATGATGTGTTTTGGGTGATTGTTATGGATTTTTCAACCCATTTTCGAAATGGTGGAGTTGGGAATAGATTGCCTTTAAAGTGTTTGATAAAATGTGTGAGTGAGTGTGCTGATTTTGGGTCTTTTCGCAAGCGTGACGCGGCCAGGAGGGTGAGCCGCGAAGCATGGCTGGAGGCCTCACCCACGGCTCCTCTCTGTTGGTAAGCCGTCGGTGGGCTCACCCGAGCTGCGCCCGCGGTTCGGCTTTGAGGACCCGCGGCTCGGTCTGACTGACCCACGGGTCAGCTTCTGTGATCCACGGGCGCGGATCAGCCTTGCGCACCTGCGAATCACACCTGTTTTGGACAAGTTGGTTTATTTTTGTATTCCGAGTTCAGGTCTAAACTTTAATTGTGATTTCTGGTTGGAATTAGTATATGATAGAGTGTTAATGGCTTGTTTTAGGCAAGGATAGCAACCCATCCTTTGTTGATTATTTGAATTAGCTCGGATTGAGGTAAGTGGCTCTTGTATCCTTTGTCTTTTGAAAATGATTTTGACAAACTTGTGTGTTTTTGAAACATTATTTGCTATACTAAATGGCTTGGGTGTGGTTACTTTGGATTTTACTATGAATTGGATATACGTGGTGACATACATTTGTGTAAATGAATGATTGGTTTGGGTTCTTGGGTGAATTGACTTGTGACGAAACTAATTCCTTATTTGATGTTGAGGATACGATATTTTGACCGCGCTAACCGGTGACCGTTAGCTTTTGAACCGGGCTGACCGGAAGTCAGCTTTTGGCCGTGTTAACCGGATTATAGTTAACAACTAGATATCTAGGGTCATTTGTCAGAATACTTATGGAGCTCATCTTGTCATTTGTGATTATGATGTGTGAATTGTAATGATATGGTTTGACCACGTATTTTGTGAACTATATGAATAACTATTGTGTGTTTTGAACTAGATATATGTATATGCATAACGCCCTCAAGCCCAAAGAGATACCTGTGTTACTTACTGGGTGATTTATCGCTCATCCCATGTTTTTGAAATGTAGCGACAAATGACTTCGTTGAAGAAGACTTGGTTAACACTTGGAGTTAGTCGGTGTGATATGGATGCTATATGCTTAGGAGTTGGCTTATGTGTTTGTTTAGTTTATGTTTATAGTGATATTAGAGTCGTACTCGAGACATTAATACTTGTAGTTATGTGGCCTCCTTTATGCGATGTTATGTCCCGATGTGAGATGTTAGAACTTATAGATGATACTATGGTTATATATGTAGGTTTAGATTATCTTGATTTGTGTTGACGGATATGTATGTTATTTTATGACTTATATATTCAGGTGATGTTTGTGGTCTTGAATGGTTAGTATACGATTGATTAGCTTTGTGCCCATAGCGTAGCTTAGGGCATGGCGGGTGCCACGTTCCTGGGCGCGGGGCGCGACAAGTAAACAGTAAAATTGTCTTTTGAAAAAAAAAAGCCAACTCCGGGGTTCAAATGCCATATGTAAGTTTTGTCTTTTCACTTCAAAGTTTTCATAATAATTTTTTTTTATTCTACACAAATCATTTGTCAATATTCGTACACGTTATGCTTTGGCGGCCTTGACTATTCTACAATGGTTCTGTTGCTCGATTCGTTTAAGAAAACGGGTGCTAGATTACTAAGAATATGGTCAGTATTTCAATTTTCCAGATGTGGCTATGAATTACCTTTTTTTTTTTTTTTTGCTGTTAATTGAGGATATCACCATTTCAATTTCAAATAGTACCCTGTGATCTTTAAGACATTCCACTTCCACCTAAAATGAAGATGTATTTGGAGCCTGGAAGGAAAGGAGAATAATTGGAGTTGCAATGAATCGGAAACCATATATAAAATTGCAGAAAACAGCGATGAAATAAGAACACTTTTAAGCTAAGACGCGAGTCTGCATGATTGACAATAAGAATTCATACAATCTTCAAGAACATGAAGAAAAAGACACTAATTTTGATTAACTATTAGAAACTTGAATTGGAAAATTTTTTATTCACTAATTTTGATTAACTATTAGAAACTTGAATTGGAAAATTTTTTATTCGTTTGTTTCGAACTGAATCATTGAATTCTTCTGTAGCTTAATGTTTACAAGGCTTATAACAAATGCAGCGGAAACGAATTCCTTTGCATATTATGCCATGAAAGAAACCATCGTACTTACAGGCGATCAGGCACTTGTGTCTAAAAATGCAAGGACCTTTGAAAGGCTTGCTTGGCGTGGCACATTTTACTTTTAGCTTCAGCTCTCATGATCATATATATAATCTGTGATTGAAATTAGACAAAAAAAAAAAAAAGAGAATTATATATATGCAGACTATCTCTAGTCAATGTTGCATATAGTTGTATGTAAGTGAGAAAGAGAGTCTTGATGCAAAAAGGAAGAGAAGAAATAGCAACAGATGGTGCCAAGGAATTCCTCATCTCTATCCTGAATTTCAGTTTTTTATTTTCCTTCAGATCTAGTTCAAGTTTCAATTTTGCTTATGCAAACAATCTTAGCAAGATTGGCAAAGGGCCATTCTTGCTAGGCAGAATTTTATATGTTCTATTGATGAAGATGGTGGAGAAGCATTTAATGCATTGTTTTGTCACTTTTTACCAAATTTCTGTTCCTTTAGCTTTTGGATATCCATTTTCTTTTGGAGTTTGCTAAAAACATTTTTGACTTGATCTACTTAGAGCTTCATGAGTTTCAGAATTGAGATAGACAACCAGATCATCAAATTCTTTTGAACAGTGATCCTAGATTCTATACAAGCACTACTAGTTAAGGCAGAAAAAGAACCAATTAATGGAACCAATGAAAACAGGAAAACACAGTGGAGATTCAATGGAATTTAACAATATATAGAACTTATTTGTAGAAAAAGAAGAAAACCAAAAACTAGATTTGATGGAGCCTTTGATCCGAAATAATGAATTACAAGCAAATCTCTTAAATCTGCTATTATCTATTGTTCAATTTGTTTAAGAAAAAGATACAAAATATTAATAAGGACAGGTCGTATACTTTTATAAGTTGCTTTGTCCTTTTCACGTTAGTTGAGGATATCATCAATTGAATTACAAATAACATTCAATGATCTTTAAGTTCAGTCTCAACCTCTATCTTTTTCAATATTCATGTATGAGGAGGCATGATCTTTGCCTTAATTTTTAACTTGGACTACGTACAATTAAACGAAGATTAGCAGAACTGGAGTTGACCATTGATTGCAAACCGGAAACCATGTAACAAATTGCAAATAGCTTTTAAGTCATGCCGCGATTCTGATCAATGATACGAATTCATACAAACTTGAAGAAAATTAAAGAAATAGATGCAAATTTCGATTAATTGATTGGAATAGGAAGTTGCATTAGAATATTATTTGATTCATTTGTTTCGATTTGAATCATTGAAATTTGCCGTAATTGAAGATGTACAAGGCTTATAGCACATGCATTGGAAGATAATTCCCTTGCATTTTCCATCAAAGAAACCTTCATCCTCGCAGGCTTTCCGGCACTTGCTGCTACTAAAGCAAAGGCCTTTGAAAGTCTCACTTTTCTTGGGGCACATTTTAACTTCAGGTGGAGGTTTAGGTGCAGCACCAGCTTCAGCTTCCATGATCATATCATCTGTGATTTAAGTACGACAAAAAAAGATTTGAAATTAAGAAAAAGAGATGAATACTCATGCCAATATTTCATACTTGTTGGCAACTTGTTATAACAATTTCTCATTTGAAATTAATATTTTAGATATGGAGAGGTATGCATTAAAGATAATAATTGTAATCAAGAATTACAAAATCGGTCTTGTTTTGTAAGAAATTGCTAGTTCAGAGACTATCTCTCTCATGCTATGTTGATTGTATTTGCATGTGTGTGTGTGTGTGTGTGTGAGAGAGAGAGAGAGAGAGAGAGAGAGAGAGAGAGAGAGAGAGAGAGAGAGAGAGAGTCTTACTGAAAATGAAGAGACAAAAGAGCAACAAAATAATGCCAAGAAATTTCCTCATCTCCATCCTGAATTTCAATGTCTTTTCTTCTGATGCGGTTGAAGTATCAATTTTGTTTATGCAAACAAGTTTAGCAAGATTGGCAGAGGAGCGTTCTGCTAAGCAGTATTTAATGAGTCTATTGGTGGAGAATTCGAGGAAGCAGTTAATGCAATTTTTTTTTCGGTTCTTTCCCAAAATCTTTTAATGCGGATAGTAGTTAGTTATTGCAATAAGGACTATCGCTCTTTCCTGAATCTGTTCCTCTTGACTCTTGGATATTTATTTCTTTTTTTGGGTGTTTGCTAACAACATTTTTTACCTCTCCTGCTTGGAGTTTTATGAGTTTCAGAATTGTGAAAACTAGATCATCAGAATCATATGATTCGTAATCCTAGATTCTATCGAACTCTTAAGCTCTACTACTTAAGCTAAAATGACAAAAATTAGTCAACGGTTGAATAGGGCTGCACATGTTTAATTAAATTGCACAAAGTTGATGACCCGACTCACCTCAAGAATAGGGCCCCATCCGACCCACATTGGCAAACTAGGTGGGTCAAATTTTATTTTCTTTAATATTTTTGTTTCTGAAAAAAAAAAAAAGAATCATATACTAGAATCTGTGCACTATAGCACACAACATCAATTTGAATATGCTCCGGTTTTCATAGCATTATGATCAGTCATATTTAGGTTGTTGTTGAACCAAGCTGCTCTCGAGCAATGACTCAGCTCGAATTCAAGTTGACCGAGTTCGAGTCACATTTGAATAGATTGATTGGTTTAGATGAGTCGAGTTTGAGTACTAATTTTTCAAGTTCAAAGGCTCGTCGAGCATTATCGAGTACTTAATTATTTAAAACTTTATATATTTATTTATTATATATTTTTTATTTTAGGTGTAAAAGTTATAAAATCTACCGAAATTGTCTTTGAGTATTCAAACTTGAGAAGGCTCGCAAGTGCCCAAAAAAAAAAAAAAGGTAATTTTGAATTAAGCTCGAGTAGTTTTTCACTACTTCGAACTATAAAAAATAACTTGATCGAGCTCTAGCTTAACTCAACTCGAGCATTGTATTATTTGAGCTTGACTCAACTCAATTGCATTCTTAGTCATATCTTTGTTCCTAATACTGCTTCCTGTTAGTTGCGTAAACTTATGAAAAAAATCTTTTTTAACTTTTAAGGACAACCCATCTAAGCTGCTGTTTGCCCTTTTGTGTGATCCTTCCAAGAATTCCCACTACCATGAGCTTTTGCAGCCTACTATTCATTCTATTAATTCCTTCTGCATATTCCTGTTTTCCTTTTGTAAACCTCCATTTTATAATGTGTTCTAATGTCTTTTGTTTTATTCTAATCTCTAGTTCAAGTTTCCCTTTTCTTTTATAGAGCTAGATTGGCAAAGTTTTATTCTTGCCAAGCAGAATTTTTCAAGTCGGTTGGTACAAGTTCAGTCCTCAAGATTTCCAATTTTGTTACAATTCTGTTAACGTGTTTTGCTGTGAGCTTTATGTTTCTTATCTACGATTCAAACACGCCAAAAAGAAAAAAAAAAGAAAAAAAAAACTTGATTTTGGTTAATTTCTTGAAAGTTCATTACAAAATCATTTTCTTTGGATTCAAGCATTAGAACTGGGAGTTATTGTCTAACAAATCTAATAGCAAATACATTTCCGGGGGCTAATTGATTGGAATATATGCCAAAAAAAAAATGTCAAATGTGTAGCTGTCAGAAACGGATTGGACGAATAGATATTCGACGTGTTTGTTAAACACGTTAAAGTTTTTTTTTTTTTTAAACAACCGCAACGTGTTATGGAAACACATCGGGCACGTCGGGAGCCGACGTGGCTTTTTTTTAAAAAAAAAAATCGATTGAAAAAAACATATAGAAAGCAAGAGCGACACCCCAACATACATAGCTGCTTAGAGCCCCTCAATAACTTGATTTAATGATCATGGGATCTGTGATTTACCAATGCCGAAAATATTAGGTATATGCATGGCTGTATCTTATAATTAAAGAGACATTATAGAATTCGATTTAAAGAATTCGATTTAAAATTGTTCTTATAATTATAATTTTTAATTGAAGCCAAGATTTCAATTAGAAATTCACTTGTTTCGGTACTATATATATAGTACTTTTTCTCAACAAATTCTGATTTTTGAAAAAATTAATTTTAGAAAAGTTGAAGATTAGTTGCTTTTGATTTTAGCTCAAGAAATCCAAAAGTAGGAAAAAAAAGCCATTGAAAACATTACAAAATAAATGATCCAAAATGAAAGATAAAAGCAGATAAAAAAACAATTGAGAACAGGCTCATAGTTTATTCATGCTAATAAAATGATAATAAATCTAACGATATATCATGTTTATGTGAGCAAGAGAAAAAGTCTTCCGGAGAAAAGAGAGAGCGAAAAATAGGCGACAAGGAATTTCGAATACCGTCCTCAAGTCCAACTCTTTTTCTGTGTGCGCTTGTTTATCAATTTTGTTTAGAACAAAAAACCTTTTTAGATATACGAATATTATTTTTTACGGTTGGAGTTCTTGTGAAGCATTTATTCATGTCGGTTGATGCCTTTGTTGAGGAATCATTCAATGCATTCCTTTTTCTTTTTTTTTTTTTTTTGTCAAGATTCAACATACTCGATGCATTCCTTTTTCCGTTCACTGAATTTCGACAATCCAAACAGCAGCTGTCTAATTTGAAAGCTGTTTTAGTTGTCATGTCAACATAACATTCGTGCAACGTTCTCCCCGGAAATTAATGTGTTTAACATTATTCTGGGAATGATCTAAACACTCCACATTTTGATTCATACACTCCACTTTAATATTTTGATTCATACACTCCACTTTTGAGTTTTTGGACCAAAACCCTTGTTATACAAGTTTACTATTTTTTATGAATATTTGAAGTGTTACAACTCGTATATATTAATCCAAAAAACCCTTATTGTATGGACTGACTATCTTTCTATAAGAACTTGAAGTGTAATAAGTGGAGTATGTGAATTAAAATATGACGTTTATAAATCATCACCTTTTAAAAAATGAAATAATTTTGTCAAGTAATCTTAAGCATTATTGTCCACAAAATTCTTGTTGGACTTTGTCCATATCACTCGACCTTTAAGAGTTCGATAGGTTGAACCATGCATATGTTATATATATATATATATATATATATATATATATATATATATATATATATATATACACTAGGAATAGGGCACGTGCTCTGCACGTTTTTAAGTTTTGTTAACAAATAATGTTGCTTATTTTTGTGAAAACTCAAAATGCAGAGATATAACTTTAAAGAAAAAGATTTTAATAAATTAAATAATTCTATTAATGTAGGATATCTCATTTCCTTTATTTTATTTCCAACTTAAAAATTCTATGTAAATTTTCTTGTATGACATAACTTTTTTTGGACAACATATTTATATTTAGTAACATATTTATGGACAGAACAATATACGTAGATTTAAGCTACAACTTCTCATTAATTGAAATCTTTGATCAAGAACTCCAAGTTTTTTCTTAGCTTCACATATTGTTTTCTTTTCAAAAATAATTTGAATAGAACAGATGAATGTCTCCAATAGCAAAAAAAGTTTTTGGCATAATGATGGTTTTTTTAAAATATTCTTGCAAAAGAAATTATGAAATCTTTTGAAAATTTTAAATTATTATCATATAAAAGGTAACTTGTTATTATTTTGTACTTGAAATTGCCAAGCTTTTGATAAATTGACTAATAATTTTACATATTTATATTATATCTATAAAGTATCTAATGAGACTTTAATATAGTTGCATCAAAATTAATATTTCTTAATGAGACTTTAATCTTACTCTTTATGTTTTCGTAAATGTCCATTCTTAATGTGATTAGACTTAAAAGATAAGGATATTTAAAGAAATACATTAAGTGCTAAAATATCAAACATAAAGTTAAATTTAAAAAATATAAAATAAATTTTATTTCAAAATATTTAAAAAATGATTTCTCTTTCAATGTTTTGCTATTTATTTATTTATTTATTTTTGCTAAAATACTTTTTTGTTTAGATTATGAAATTTAAATTTATATATACAAATTAATTAAAAATATTTTATAAAAGATGAAAATAAAAATTTTTATACTAAAAAATATATATATTTTTGAAAAATCTAATTTAAATTTGTACTTGCTAAAGATTTGTAAGACTTTTAAAAAAAGATTGAGTTTGATTAGGATTTAATCAATCTACTTTTTGTAGTCCCATTAGTATCCTTTTTTTAATGTGACTATAATTTAAAAAATAAAGGTATTTTAGGAAATACATTAATTGTTAAATCACTTTAGGTCCTACATGAACTTTTTTGATACTTTTACTCATTTTAAATTGGTTTATTATGATTTCTTTTTTAACAAATCTAACATGTATATAAGAATGATGACAACTTTATCATATGAGCATATCAAATAAGGACAATTTACATGTAATTGGTAATATAAAAACTTTGTAAAGACACAAAGAAGTCTAGTGATTCTAACTCTTGGATAATGAATTATTTTAAAAATAGCACTCGCTTGTTGCATACAAACATATTGCTAGTATTGTGTAAAATTAATAAGTTAACTAAGTTATATCATTTGTTTGGATTGATTATGCAATAAAAATGTAGAATTATTATTATTATTATTATTATTATTATTATTATTATTATTATTATTTGCAAATCATTTGCAATCTTGTGATGACTTATCTTATTTAATTAGGTTATTTTTTTGTTACTATTTTATTCTATCTTTATCATAAATTTTATCTTATTTCCACGTAATTGGAAATATTTATCTCTTTCTTCTATGCTTTAAGCATAAACAAATTGTGCACCTAAATATTTTAAAAATATATGTTATGTTTTATTTTCTTTTTCCAAAATAAAGATAATTCTATAAAAGAAACTACATCTCCATATATACCATGTTCTTAAAAATTAATATCAGTTTGTGTTGTATTTTTTACACACACGCGTATTAAGAAACTAATAATCCAATTCTTTCTTTCAAATATTTAAATGATACACTTTCAATGTATTTATAATGAAGGACTCTTTAATATACGATTTTCTTAAATTTGACTAATTTTAATGATCTTAAGCAATTGATAGATACATTTTATGGAATTCTTATTTTATGAATTAATATTATTGATTGTTTGGCTTTTTCAGAGACACTGACATAATTAATTACTCAATAGAATCATTAAGTGTTATTCGCCAAACTCACAAACTTGTGTAATAAGTATATATAAATTTTCAATTTCAATTAAAATATTATATATTATGAGAATGATGAGTTTTGAAATTTGTTCATAACTATATCCTCATGAGACTTGCAAAATCTTGTATATTATACTTTATTGTAAAAATTAATGCATTTACATGTGTTGAACTTCTCACCTCCACTTTCTGTTAGTTTGGTTTTTCCTTTTTCTCTCCAAGTCCAAGAAATAAGATATGCCTCGATTTTGTGTTATATGAAAATTTAAAACTACAAAATTTTTCGTTTAGAATGCATAAACTCATATTTATGACACCCTTATATTTAGATACTTTCTTATATTTAGATACTTTTTTTTAATTAACTTCATTTTTTGAATAAGTAATGCTTGAGAGTATACTTAACCAGTACCCTAATACATTCGTTAGCTAAATTACATATTTTTCTTTGATCAAACCCTTTCATAATTAGTTAGTTACTTTGTATGTTATCAAAACATAAGCATTTTAACTATTAAATAGAGTTTAAACACTAATTAACTTTCACACTAAAAAATAATAAATATTTGTCCAACTACCTTGATTGAGTTGTTAAAAAAAATTGATTCGAATTCAAAATGCCACATTCAAAATCTCATGCTATATTAAATAAAAAAAATCATATATTTCTAAATAAAGAAGTTTTAATGATTAAACATGTCAGTGAAACCTTATTATAAATAACGGCCCTTTTAGCAAGAATAAGGTTTTACATTTTTAAAATTTCAATTTTTGATGACTCTTTATAGTGGGAGTATATTCTTAAATTTAATTCTAAGTCTCTTGAAACATTGACTTATTTATTTTTCATAATATTTTTTGTTTTTAAAGTAATTGGCTAGGACACTTTGTGTTTAGGTTTCTACTATTATTTTTTATGTTAATGTACTAATGTGATTACAAAATCAAAAAATATGAAAATTTGTCAAATAATAAATATCGTAATCAAGTAATTCATTCTAAATTCTAAATCCATCCATTCTGGACCATTTTCTGTATTCAGTTTAGCTACTATTCAAATTTTTTCAATCAAGGTTAATTAAAAAAAATTCCTAGCCTCTCGGTCAATGGGATGTTACTTCAATATTTTTGTAAGGTAGTGTAATAATAGTTAGTTTTTGTATTGGATTTAATATACTAAAGTTGTTATTTTCAATTTTTATAAATGAAATCATAGTAAAGAAATGCAACAAAGTTAAATGAATTTAAGGTATAATAGTGTATAAATTTTTAAAATGATTTTTAGTGCAAATTAGAATTTAAAAAATGGGATTGGCATTTTATATTTCTCTGAAAAGGTTTTTTTTTTATAAATTCTCGTTGATCAATGCATGATAGAATGATTTTATTTTTATCTTTATGATTTTAAATTTAATCTACACACTAACTACTACATCTTTTAAATTTTAATTTTAATGAGATTCAAAAGTTTAGAATTTTGATTAACTAATTTTGCATTATGATTTTCTAGTTAGCGTTGGTGAATTAAACGTAATATTTTTAATTTTTCCTGGCACGATGCTATGTACTTTTATGGCATTTTAAAGTAAGGTAACATAACGTCCATTCTTAATAACATTTGAGCGATTGTTTCTAGCTAATAATTTAATTGATTTATTATGTAATAACTGAGAATAATTTTTGAATAAAAAATTTAAAATTAAGATATTATTTTTATTTGAATACGAAAGACAAATTAAAGAAATGCTCCCACCTAATCAAGAAAGTATCCATTAAATCAAAAATAAAAAATTAGATAGGAAAATTTTAAATATTCCATTCTTTTGTTTTCTATTAATTTTGATTTAACAAGGGTGTGGTTATTTCTATCTAACTTTATACTCCTAGGATGTAATTTGCTTTCTTTTTTATTTGTGAACAAAAAAACAAGTTTTTTTTTTTGTGAATTTAAAGCGAAAAAAGGTGTCAAGTTTAATCATCTATATGCAATAATGATTGAAATAAACATAAAAATAATTTAACTAAAGAACAAAAAAAAATTTCATGTTTTAACCCACTACATATCGGGCTAGCTCCTACTCCTATAACTTTTAAAAATTCTAGATCAGCCATGGTATAATTATTACTAATATGTAAATATAATATTTCTTTAAACAATGTAAAGTTTTATTATTATAGTAATGATATTTAAACTAATGCATAGGAGGCTAGTTTTCCAGTTTTGGATTAGATTCCTTTCCAATTTTATTCGTGAGAAGGACTTTTATTCCTTTTACTGTATATTTTGTGAATTTTTTGTATTTTTATTAATTTAAGTCTAAATTGAATTTATTGTAAAAGACTTGAAAAACAGTTGAGTGATTGTTGAGATTCATTAGAACCTTATTAATCTAACTCTTTATAGTTTTCGTAAATGTCCATTCTTAATGTGATTAGACTTAAAAAATAAGGATATTTAAAGAAATACATTGAGTGCTAAAATATAAACCATAAAGTTAAATTTAAAAATATAAAATTAATTTTATTTCAAAAATATTTAAAAAATGATTTCTCTTTCAGTTTTTGCCTATTTATTTTTTTGCTAAAATACTTTTGTTTTAATTTTTTTATAGATCATAAAATTTAAATTTATATACAGATTAATTAAAAATATTTTATAAAAGAGGAAAATATAAATTTTTATACTAAACAATAAATATATATTTTGAAAAATCTAATTTAAATTTATACTTGTAAAAGGTTTCTAAGACTTTTGAAAGAAGATTGAGTTAGATTAGGATTTAATCAACCTACTTTTGTAGTTCCATTAGTATCCTTTTTTTGAATGTGACTATAACTTTAAAAATAAGGGTATTTTAGGAAATACATTAAATGTTAAATGTTAAATCACTCAAGGTCATTCATGCTTATATATATATATATATATATATATATATATATATATATATATATATGAAAACTCATAAGACCTATGACTACAAGTAGAGTTATGAACAAGGTACATCAAGAATTTCCTTCTTAAGAGTAAAATCTTTAAAAATGTAACTATCCATCTTTATATCCTGATAAATCTGAATCACTGTTGCAAATTGCAAACATCAATCTTTAACCATAATTTCATTCCGGATCTCCTTCCTATAAGTCCGGTTGATTTTCCAGTGTGACTGTCACTCAATTTAATCTATGGGGAATAACTCTTTGTAATTGATTCATAATAGAACAACATTATTGCGAATGGCGTCCTTGTGAAACATCAATTCCTGTTAGGTCGGTAAAGCGAACATCACTCAAACTTGACAACCCAAATAGCAGCTAAGTGATCTCAACATTTTAGGATATTCAAAGTGTAAATCGGAGAATTCAAAATTGAATTAGGCTAATCACCATCCATAATATTTTCGGCATTTGGGTCCACACTCCTTACCAAAATACTTGACAAATTGTACAATCCTTTGCAAGTACAACGAGTTTTGTGTGTGTCATTTGAATAAAACGATGAAACCCAGCCCCCCTGTCACTGTCGCATGGAAATTAAGAAAAACAACACTGCCCATATTCATATTCTCCTCCTAATCCTATATATCAATGTTCCCTCCTCTATGCTATCCAATTGTTTCTCTCTCTTTCTGTCTAGTACTAGTACTGCAGAGCAATGTTTTCAGAACCGGACCGGACCGGCCGGTTCGACCGGTTCGACCGCGAACCGGTGAGGCCACCGGTCCGGTTCTGTGAAAAAGCCGGGGAAGAGATAAAAACCGCCCTGAACCGGTTTGACCGTGAGACCCGCAAAAAACCGGAGTTAAATTGAGCCGGCGGTTTTTTATTCTTTTCCCTAATAATGAGCAAAAATCAAATTAGAAAAAGAGCCCTAATCATCAGTCGTTTAACGACAAAAAAAAGGAAGAACATTTTCATTCGTTCCCACAGAGATTGCTTTCTATCTTCCTCTTGAGCCCTTCAAACTTCAATATTGTTGATCGATCGAAGAAGACTTCGAGGAATCAAGGACTAGATTATCGGCCCTAACTCCCAAATCCACCATTGTTGCTTTCACTTCAACTCTTTCCCCAATTTCTTTGGCCATTTTCCAGTCAATTTCCGGTGCATTCAACAAATTAGGTGCAGTTTCTTCTCTCTTTCTTTTTTTTTTCTTTTGGGCATATTGTATTAAGTATATAATTTGTGTGAATATGATATTGTTGTATCTAAAGATTTCTCCAATTTCTATCTTTTTCTGACTTTTTTATTGATTGAATTGTTGTCTAAAGAATTCTCCAATTTCTCCAATCTGATACAGTATGTAGATTTGTTGTTGGGTGTAGTTATATTTTACTTGTAAAGGATGTGCCGGCTTTGACTTTTATGATAGAGTTTTAATGACAAAAGGCATGAAATGAATATGCCCAAATATTCATTTGTAGAAGTTCGTTCTGTAAATTCATTAGATTGGTACCAAGTCAGAGAGCTTGGTTATGTGGAATCCGTGTCATGCTATTTCAAAAATGACTTACCAATGAAACTAATAAGAAAGCCTTGAAGAATTGAATAAACATCACTGGAACTAAGAAGCTAGGTAAAATCTAAGAAATCATTGAAAGGAGGCATACTACTGAAGTCAAAGAGTAGCACAGAATCTGAGAGGGAAAGAAAAAACATGACTGTTCTCGTGTAAAGGAAGACAAAATAGAATACTTGATGATGAGCAATTCAAAATTGTCTATCTGCTTTGTGCCTCCACTCTTTAAAATTTTAAGTCCTTTAAATCTTGTACACCAATGGGAAACACTATAATGCTTATCATTTGATTCTAAATTTTGGCTTTGGTGAAAGCTACGGACAGTAGAATGTCCTCAACATTGAAAAGAAGCAGGATATGCTTTCTTAAAGAAAAAAGAAATTCTCATTAACTTTATTTTGTCAAACTTTATAGATGTATTAAGGGAAATGTTTGGACTATCAAAAATGTTCAATTACAGTTATAAGGTGAAGCAAGAAACCATAAAAAATATGAAGTTCTAAATTTAGTCAACTAAAGATGAGAAATTGTTGAGACTAAGTAATTGAAATGCTATATGGCCAAAAAAGAAAATTTGGTTTTTCTTTCGACAAAGACCTTCAAATTTACTAATGAAGCCTTGTCTAACTTCATCCTGCTTGATAACCTAAACTTTTAGTTATCACAAATTCAATTATTTCCTTAAATTAAAAAAAAAATCTTCAACTTACATCTTTGTAGTTTCATTTTGCATGTTAAGGAAAAAGGTTAAGAATTCCTAATTAAGCTCCAAGAAGAGAAATGCCTAAAGACTTGCAAGATTGTTAGCATGTTGAACTATAATAGCAGGAAAATTGAAGCCAAAAACTAAAAGATCTCCAATGGCCAGTTCAATAAAGACACTAGTTTGATTTGATACCAAGCCTACCGATATCACATACTTGCATTGTTTTTACAAGGGAAAGGGGTTAAACTCATCCTAGTAAACTTAAAAAGCAAATAAGAAAGACAAGAAAAACATAAAAAGTGCTTTAACTAGTATACTAATGATCAATAAACAATATTGCAGGCTACAACCAAGGATAGTTTGAGACAAACATAATAATTGGCAAGAAAAAAGTTGTCATTGATGGCATAATTTACGAACATGCCCAAATATGATAGAGTTTTATCAATTACCAAATGTTCATATTGAATGAAGTTTTAGTTATAATATGATTGAGTTTGTAATTAATTTCTTAATGTTGAGGTACATTTAACAGAAGTCTAAGATGGATCCCACTACCAAATCATCAAGAAATGACTTTAGATACTATTGCATGCAATTGATCTGCATCTGCAACTACTATTAATCTCTCTTTTCAAACATCAAGAAGTTACTTTTTCCATTGACTACCACCATGAATATTGAGTGAAAAAAATTTGAACAGACATTCTTATAGAATTAACATTGCCTAAATTTTTTATGTTTAGGATAATGGATACTGCTACTGGTAGCAATTCACAATCTTCGGCTGCAGAAGCCATGAGTAGTGGAGCATCATCATGTCAAAGTCACAGGCAAAAGTCAGATTTGGCATGGAATTACTGTTCTGAGGGCGTGAATAAGCAAGGACGAAAAACTTTGACATGTGGATTTTGCTTCAAAGTGATTGCTGGTGGTGGTATTCATCGTATGAAACAACATTTGGCAGGAGAACAGGGCAGCATTGTTCCATGTTCAAAAGTTGACCCAGCAGTAAGACTAGCAATGTTAACATCTATGAAAGAGAAGGAACAGAAAGTTAAAGAAAAGAAGGGAGATTTTGGACAAGAAAATCCATTTGGCCGCACTATACATGCATTTGATGGTGATGAATTGCAAGAAATCCCTGCTCCTACAGTCAATGAGATTGGTGCATCTAACAAAGGAAAAAGAAAAGTCATTGCTCCAACAGGTATACGTGCTTTTTTTAAAGGTGAACGTGATACTTCTCAACCTACTATTAAAGCTTGTTTGCAAAGTAAAGAAAAATGGGAAAATACGGACATGGCTATTGCTCGTTGGTTTTACGATGCTTGCATTCCCATAAATGCTGTTAACTCTCCATTTTTTCAAAAAGCTATTGATCAAATAGCATCAATGGGTCATGGATATAAAGGTCCGTCGTATCATTCTTTGAGAGTTAATCTGTTGCAAAATGCTAAGAGAGATGTAAGATTGGTTGTTGAGTCATTTCGAAATACTTGGGCAGAAACTGGTTGCACTATAATGGGCGATGGATGGAGAGACACTAGACAAAGGCCATTGATAAATTTTTTGGTTTACTGTCCTAAGGGTATTTCTTTTATTAAATCTGTCGATGCATCTGATATTGTAACAAATGCAGAAAACTTGTGTAATTTATTTGCTGAAATTGTTGAGATGGTTGATCCAAGTAACGTGGTACATTTAGTTACTGATAATGCTAGTAACTATAAGGCTGCTGGGGCTTTGTTAAATGAAAAATATCCGAGTATTTGTTGGTCACCATGTGCTGCACACTGTATCAATTTGATCTTGAAAGATATTGGTGAAATGAGTGATATAAAAGCTCTAGTGTCCCTTGCTAAGACAGTGACTGTTTTTATCTATAATCACAAATTTACTTTGAATTGGTTGAGAAAGACTGCAGGGTGGAAAGAAATTGTCCGTCCAGGTGAAACACGATTTGCAACTACTTTTATTGCATTAAAAAGTTTGCATGATCATAAGGATAGTTTGCAATCTTTGGTTACCAATGGAGATTACAAAAAATGTTTGAGAATTGAAAAGGGGAAAGAGGTGAAGCAAATTATTTTAGATGAAAGGTTTTGGAATAATTGTTTGATCATAGTGAGAATAATGGGTCCACTTATCCGTTTATTGCGTATTTGTGACACTGATGAAAGGCCTTCATTGGGTTATGTTTATGAAGGCATGTTTAGAGCAATAAATGGCATCAAGAAGCTGTTTAGAAACAAAGAAAGGTTGTACAAGCCTTATATTGATGTCATCAATGATAGGTGGGATAGGATGTTGAGAAAAAATTTACATGCTGCAGCTTATTATTTGAATCCTGCTTTTCAATATGAGAGTGCTACATTTTCTACACATCCAGAGATTATTAATGGCTTGTTGGATTATATTGAGACAAAAGTGGATTGGTGTAACCCTGAAAAACTCTCACAAGAGGTTGGAATGTATCGGGAACGGCAAGGAAGTTTTGGGCGAAAGCTTGCCATTCTTACTAGCAAGTCAGATCGACCAGGTAATTTATATTTTTTCAAAAATTTATGAAATTTTTTTTTTATTTTGTCTAATTTTTTAGTGCGATCATGACAGAGAATTGGTGGAAGCTATATGGTTGTGATGCTCCAAATTTGCAAAAACTTGCTATTAGGATTTTAAGTCAAACAGCTTCCTCTTCTGGATGTGAACGCAATTGGAGTGTCTTTGAACGCATTCACACTAAAAAAAGGAATAGATTGGAGCATCAAAGGCTGAATGATCTTGTTTATGTACACTACAATTTGCGTTTGCAATACAGGTATAATTAGTTTTTCTTTGTATTTAATTTTTTCTAATCTACTACTAAATTTATAATTAGTGTATTATTTTATAGGAATGATCAACGACAAAGATCTTACGATCCCATTGATTATGAATCTATTGACAAAACGGAATTTTGGGTCATAGAGGAAGAAAAAGTTGGCGAACTTGATTATGATGAATTGGAGGAAGAACTTGAAGAACTTCCTAATGATGATTTCCAATCTCAACAAGTTGAAGGTTAGTTCTAAATTAAAATAAATATTTTTTACATATAATATGACGTGCTAAAAGTGTATTATTGAGTTTTTAGTTTTTTGAAGTATTGATTAGTTCATCATTTTTATATAATTTATTTATTTAGATGATGAAGGTGAAGTTGGAGAAGATATAGATTTGGAGGCATTTCAGCGTAGGCGTCTTTTGGATGATGATGAAGATAATGATTGGTAATTGAAACATTTTTTCTACGAGTGAGAATTTGTAGCAATTAAATTTTTAGGTGTTTTGGTTAAATTATTTTCTCGTTTAGAGTGTTTTTTTTTTGTTTGTTTATTTTAGTTAGTTGTTTCTTTTATTAGTTTGATGAAATTGGACTTATATATTTGTGTTAAATTTTTTGACTTTTATAGGTTAAATTGAAGACGTTGTCAAGGTTGTGATATATATATGGGTGCCATCTCCTTGTGATGACAATGAAGGAAGTTTGTTTTTGAAATTATTAACCTTGAGCATTAGTTATAAATTTGATGATGAATATGATGATAATCAGTAGTGACTTTGGTACCTTTTTGTGAACCTCTCTAGGTTTGTGAGAGAAACTAAGCATGTACTTTAATTAATATTTGAATTATGCTTGTTAATCTTATTTATGTTTGTAATGAAGTTATGAAAAAACTTGCAATGATATGCATGATTTTCAGATTCAAGTATTATTTTCAGATTCAAGTATGATTTTCAGATTCAAGTATTATTTTTAAGAATTTTCTTGTATAGTTGTTGGAAAAAACGGTTGAACCGCCGGTCCGACCGGTCCGACCGGTCCGACCGTAAACCTTGCCTCTCCGGTTCAACGTTCGGTCCGGTTCTGAAAACATTGCTGCAGAGACATAAAATATGTCCTCAGGGTCCCAACTCTGGAATCATTTTTACAATGATGATGATCATGATGATGATTGCCAATATGGTACTGACATTGTGGGCAATGATCAAGATTTGGTTTCAGGGGAAATGTTTTTCGACCTCCCTCCTGACTCATTTTGGGTGCCTCAAGCCGATGAAAAAGATTGGGTTGATCACCATGCAGTCATGCAGCGCAAGAGCTCAATGAAGCTGCTTGGTTTCATCGGTAACTCGAATCGGAATCACCATTCCAGCTCCAACTCCAACTCCAAGTCATATTCTCACCGGTTTTCGCCATCTCTCAACCATAAAAGCAAAGCAATATCTCTCCTTGGTCTTCCCAGAACTCAGAAATCTGGCTTGGTTGATGGAAATCTCAGGCATAATAAGGCAGGAAATCCACGCCTGTTCAGAAGCCTATCTGAACCGGGAGGAAGGGTGATTCTGGATGTGCCTGAACCGGGTTCACCTAAAGTTTCTTGTATGGGGAGGGTTCAGAAGCAGAAAGGAAGAGCCAAGAGGACCGGATTGTGGAGCAGTTTTAAGTCTGTTTTGAGAATCGGGTTTGGAGCTCACATGTTGGCGAATAAAGGCAATGCGTAGTCTGCTTGAGTTGGACACTGGATCGGCAGGTTGGTGGCTCTGAAGCGGCTGGAGTCAGGTAGGCAGTCGGAGCTGTAGAGTGGCAAGAATCTTGAATTGGAAGAGAACTTACTAGTGATGGCATTGCATTGGTTGTTTAAAAAATGAGGACCCACTTTGTTGGGTGGTTGATTAAGGCCGTGAATGGTGGAAATGAGGGCCCAAGCTCAATCATTTGCAATGCTAAGCAGCTTTCCCAGTATTTCAACTTAATTAGTTTTTGTTTTTCCAGTTTTGTCTTTAACATTTCTCAGGTTAACAGACTGTATGAAATTAATTTCAGGTGCAAAATTAGGTATGCTGTGGACTTTTATGAGAATTTATAATTGAACGGAATTAAATATACCAGTTTGTGTTTACAGAAGAAGTGTAGGCACATTTTTTTTAGCCAAAGAATGCTACGTTCACAAGTCTTTGTTGCTTTACTAAAGGTTCATAAAATTAAGGGATAATTACAGAAACCTCCCCTAAGGTTTCTAACAATTTCACCTAGTACCCCTGAAGTTTGTAAAATTACATTAACTCCCTTGTATTTAGTGTTTGGTAACAATAGGGCTGATGTCAACAAAAATTCTCTATCAAATTCCAAAACTACCCTTTTGATAAAAAAAAAAACAATTTTAATGTTGTTCTGTTTATTGCCATTGCCACTAGGGCTGTCAACGGTCTGGGTCTAGACCCGGACTCGACCCGGACCCGTTGATTTTTTCCGGGTCCGGGTAGGAATAAAATTCCGTTTATCCGGACCCGTTTTTTCTTAATAAAAAATGGGTCGAATCCGAAATGTCATGTTCCGACCCGGACCCGTATATATATATAATAATTATAAATTATATATACGTATTTTAAATTTTTAATACATAATATTCAATAAATAATAATTATAATATACATACATACGTATTTTACAATTCTAATACTCAATACTTAATAAATAATAATTATAAAATATATAAAAATATTTTATATTTTCAAAACTCGGACCCGGACCCGAACCCGAATGGACCTGGACCCGAACGAACCCGGATCCGGGAAACCAAATGCAAGACCCGTCGGGTCCCGGGTCCGGGTCCGGGTCCAGAACCTCAACACAAAAACGGGTCCGGGTCCGGAACATTCAATTCCGGCCCGGACCCGGCCCGTTGACACCCCTAATTGCCACCACCATTTTTGCTAGTCAACCACATAAGTAACTAAAAAAAAAAAAGAAAAAATTTAACACCTGCCTTTTTTTATCCAAAATAAAAAAGAGATTTTTGTAGTTTTTTCCATGAATACTGCCACCCCACCGCCACCCTAACTTTTATCTGAATAGTACTAATGATAACCATAACTCCATCCCAACAGCACCATTGTCGTTGCATCACCACCACTACAACTCCATCAACCAAAGAACAAAATCAAATTTGTATCTTCTTTACTACTACCTAATCTATCACCATCACCCCCAATTCCATCTCTCTTAGCCATCACAATCACAATCACCATCACTATCACCAAAGCAACTAGAAAAATAAAAACCAAAATCACATCTTGTTTTTTTACTGCGTGAACAACCATTCCAACCCCAACACATCAACTCCATTTTCATTAGTCACCACCATCACAAGTAACTAGATTATAAAGGTAAATTTCACATAGATACTATCACACCCCGTGCCCGAGACGTGGCACCTACCATATCTTAGGTTAAGTTAGGACATAAGGCTAATCGATCCAAAACATCATCTAACACAAGTCAAGGCTTAAAGAATACACCATAGTTTCCTCAAAGAAAGTCACTTCATTCATCCAAAATGTACATTATCCATTTACAATTCCATTCTCCCATTACAAAAATAGTTGGGAGTATCACATGTATAACCTAGCTTAACAAAAATATGGTTATACAATCAATGAACAAAATAACCTCATTCCAAGTCTATACCAAACTATAAACTATGAGGCCCAAAAGTCATGCCAGTCCTCCTCTATGAATTCATCCCCTGTGAAGTCAAAGAATGGGGTGAGTGACAAATCACCCAGTAAGTAGTAAAAGATCTCTTTGAGACTTGAGATCGTTACACATACACACATATATATAGTTTTCCAATCCAAAAATCATAGTTCATATCGCTCATTAAAATACGTGGTCATTACATAAACAATTCAATTCAATTCATATTCATAGTTCAATACGATGAGAGCTCAAGTAGTTAATGGACAAATGATCCTAGATATCCAGTTGTTAACGACGACCAGGTTAACAATGTTCAAATCCAACTTTCACTCGTTTGGTCCGAATCACAGCTAATTATCACCCGGTTAGTACGGTTCAAAGAGTATAGCACATTCACCAATTTAAGGAACTAGTTCCGTCATAATCCATTTCACATACAAAAGCTCAAAACAATAACAAATGGGCCACGTATATTCATTTCATAGTAAAACAAGAACATAACCAAACTTAAGCCCATTCATATAGAAATTAACTTTTCAAAACATTAGAGTTAGCAAATTTTATTTTTAAAGGCAAAGAGATTCAAGTACTACTTATCTCAAATCATAGCTAATTCAAATAATCAGAGTAGAGATAGTCACCATCCTCGCCTATAACACACAAATAAACACTTAATCATACATTAGTTCTAACAAGAAACAATAGTTAGAGCTTAACTCTAAACTCTGCATGCAAAATAGAATAAAAGCCAACACAAGAGAGTGATCTGCAAGTGGACCAGGATGAGCCGCGCCTGTGGATCACTAGGAGGGCACCCGCGGCTCCCAAAAAAGGGTTGAGTCGCGCGTAGGCAGTGTACGAGTTGCGGCAACGGCTTGCCTGGCCTGACTCGCAGCTTACGGACACACGCTTGGTTGCTCTAACTGCGGTTCCAACCGTGGGCTCGGCTAGTACCAGAAACACCCAGAATGAACCTGCAACACGATTTCTCATACCCAACCTTCTCCAACTTAATCCAACACGAACCCAAACACCAAATCAACTCCAAAATAGTTTCATATGTCAAGAAAACAACACATAAACATAGTATACTTCATAAATCACAAAACCCAATCACAAATCACACATTCCTCAAAGTTCTTCACCCACATTCATCATGAATAGACCATTGACTCTCTCACACACACACACAAACCAACACAAGCACATAATCAAAAGCATAAGGATCTTAAACTTCTCCAAATTAACCACCCATCCACTACCCCAAGACATAACTCGATTCAAAATGAGGAGAAGTGGAATTTTGATGGAAGAATTTACCTTGGTTGGAAGTTAGAGTGAAAGCTTCAAAATTCCCTCCACTAGCTTCCCTTGAGAGATGATGGTCTTCAAGGCCTTCTTCAAAGAAAAAGGAAGAGAAATTTAGAGAGAGAGAGAGAGAGAGAGAGAGAGAGAGAGAGAGAGAGAATGAAGAGGAAACCCTCAGTCTTTTGGGGTAAAGAAACAATTATAAAAAATTACAACTAAGTCCTTCATTTTATACAAATCACAAAATCACCAAGAGGTCAAAATTACTAAAAGGGCCATTGGGGACCCTTGGCATCACAGTTACTCCCAAGCAAGGCCACCCAAATCAATTTATCCAAAACCAATCCTATATTAGTACTTCCAAACCCTAAATTCATAAATCAATTTACACATAATAATAAGAATAACAAGTCAAGGCCATTATAATCATTTTAAATGACCAAGGGAGATTAGTATGATTTTTCAAACCTCAGGAATGCTAAATATAATTGTCAGAAACCTCAAAGGAAGTTTCCGTAATTAACCCTAAAATTAAAGCCCAAACTTGTTTCAACGTCTATTCAATGTAATTAACCCTAAAATTAAACCCCAAACTTGTTTCAACGTCTATTCAATGGATACGACTGGAGATCTTCTCATGACACTCTTGGAGCATCTTTGGAAGCATAATTCTATGTTGACGAAATGATTGGTAAAAGGTACATGATTGATTAAAAGTATAAATAACAGAGGGCAATTGCTTCTTTATCGTCAAAAGGGGGATAGAAACTAAAATAAATAACATCCTGTAAAATTCCGAGCCAAATAATAACACTCAACTCGAAAATAAGGCAAAAATGCATGTGCATCAACACTAGTAAATGAAGAAATTTGACTTGCAAAAAAAAAATGTTTTGACAACAATGTGGACATGGATTACAAGAACTGGTAAATTCAGAGGACTTGATTATCCCAGAACATTCAAGTTTTTAGTCCATATCATTCATTAAATAATACTGGAACTACATGAGAACACTGTTGTAATTCTCTCCTCAATAAAATATAAAGACCATTTTCCAACCACATACTTTCTCTTTCATCAGGTATGAGATGCAAACCCCAAACTCAACTGTTCAATGGAGATCTTCCTCCTTGTGTGTGTAAATCACACAATCTGAAGTAGGGCGGGCTATACACGTAAGAACATACCCCTTCTCCAATTGACTGTCATCCAAAAATGATCCCTCTGATTGGTCTACTGATCCTGAAACAATTAGGCCAGCGCAGGTAGAACAGGTACCAGCTCTACAAGAGTACGGCAGCTCCATTCCAGCACCTTCGCCAGCATCAAGGATGTATTCATCATCAGGGACTTCAAATTCATTCTCTTCGCCACTTGGTGTTATCAGTTTCACTTTGTATACAGCCATTGAGGTGATTCTTGACATGGAGGATGACTTCTTCAACCCAAATGCTTCATACACATTATTCACAAAGCCCAAAGAGCATGGACGACCCTTAACTAAGGAACAGGATCCCATAGAGGGTGGAATTTTCAGCAGGCAAGATGAAGGAATAGTTACAGCCGACATTTCTACACTTGCACCTGAACCATGTAAAGTGTAAACAACATAAAAGGCACGAAAATCAAATTCAATTATTTAGGTCTCTACAGCTAGGCACTTCAATAGAAAAGACATAAAAAAATAAAGTAAATTTCAGTAAGAATGCTAATTTGCAGTCAATTCATGTCCAACAGCATGTAATCTAGAGAACGGAACTGGATTTGGAGAATACCCCAGAAATTATTCATTCAACAAGATCAAATTCAAGTACAATGGTCAATCAAGAAGGGATGCCTCCCTTGATAACAAAATCTACCCCAGGCCAATAAATCAATTATTTGGGCTGCAGTTCTTCAACTTGAACAACTCTGATTTTAAACATAATCAACTAAAGAAAAACTTAATAACAGCAATATATCAACTAGGCTTCAGAAATATATACAGCCCAGATATCAAATCATACTAGCAACATCACATAATATAGTGCCTAGCAGTAATGAACATGAAGAAACATGTAATCCTTAACTACTCTAGAACCAATTTAAAACAAGAATAACCACAGAATTAGAGATTAAATACTAGCCCATAAAAGCTAATGAAAGTGTAAATGCACATGATCCTAATAATTACATGATTACTCCAGATGAATTACAGAAGAAAAAGAAAGAAGGGTTCCTTACAAAAGAACTGCGAGGTTTGATATCGAAAGTACCCGAAAGTCCACTGAAGCAACAGTGTCCCGCTCTAAAACCTCGCCCTCCTCTCATATGCCCTCATCTCATATAGGAGGAAGTGAAGAGCAGAACACTAACAAAAGAAGTGTCGAGATCAAGCGATCTGAGCTGTGGTTGGTAGGCCCCGCAGCTCTAGTATGTGTTGGGTTTCCAGACAGTTCCAGTTTAATGTGAATAATATTTATATTAAACAAAACTCAGTTCATGATGATGTTCCACATCTAATCTGCATTATATTTTTGTTTATAGTATCTAATTAGTATTTTGAAGTGAAATGGTAATTGTTGATATGTAAGTTAACAGGTGGTTGTTTATTTATTTATTTTTTTGATAATTGGAGAAAAAAAATGGAGACACCACTTATTCAACCAGCTATGAAGTGAAATACAGGTGGTTGTTTATTAAGTTATATCCACGAAGCACAGTCAATAAAATACCGATGCAGATAGACATAATTAATCAGCTCCCATGTACATCTACTTCTACAACGCATACATTAATCAGCTCTTGTGTTACTAGTATGTTAAAGAAATACTAAACGAATTATAAAATCGTTGTCAAAAACACTAAAATCTTCAATAGGTAGTTTTCTTTTCTATCATGTTGATGCCTCAAAATGAAAACTTTGAGGGCGACTTCAAGAATATTGTCACTTGCTTATAAAATTGTTTGGACGGTTGTCTTTGGATTAGTTCTTTTGAAAAACATTATTGTAACAGTTTTAATTTTTTTATTTTTTAAGAATATGTATGTGATTTGAAAACAGGTTTGAATGTTTTAAAAACAGAACCAAACAAATAGAGATGTATCCGTTTATTTGTTTGTGTTTTTTAGAAGTATTTTTTTTTTAATTTCAAACACATTTTCTAACTAACTTTTTATCGTACAAACACATCTATCAAGAATAATATTTAAAACTGTTACACTGATTTTTTTTTTTTATAAAATATCACAAAAAACAACCATTTAAATAAAAATTGGTGACAATTAATTGAAGTCTTACACCACAAAAATAAAAAAATAACGTTGGGAGATCCACAAAAGAAAAGTTTGTCTAGGCCCAACTTTGCATTCCAATGAAATTAAAATGGCCCAGGCCCATATTCCCAGCATCTTTGTTTATTTACGTAATGGGTCCAAAAGCCTTTAAGGTCGGTTTCAAAAAATAATAAGAACAGGTCGTTTATTTGGATCCGCTGTAGGTGGGAATAGCATTCGATAATTGAAGCTTTGAAGGATTAATCGATCGGCTTGGATTGGATGTGGAAAGCAGGCGTGGAGAAGATGGGAGGGCCGGCCATCATCAGAAAGCAAGTTCTCACATTAACTGAAGCCGCGGCTTCAAGAATTCGGCAGCTGTTAGAGCAGCGCCAGCGCTCATTTCTCAAGCTTGGCGTCAAAGCTCGCGGTTGCAACGGCTTATCCTACACCCTCAATTATGCTGGTATATTCATTCGCCACCTTCCTTGTACTAGTTATTTCTTTTCCCCCTATTTAATTATTATTTATTTTATATATATGCATCTAATTATCCATCTTCCAGAATTTTTTTTGTTTATTATTATGTTATTTGATGCGATGATTAATTTAATTATTTGGCATAGATTAATTAAGTCATGCTTAGTGATTCTTTTTGTGATTTTAGCTTATACATCAGATTAATTTTTGTGGGTTAGCTTTGAATGGATAGATTAGGGGGGCATAGTATGTAATTTGTATATTGGGAGCATATAACAAGAGTCGTTTTTGCGAGTTTGGTTCTATTAGACCTAGTTCTATGCGTTACCCCTTTTACCAGAAAGTGTGAACGGCAAAGAAGAGGGTGGAAAGTGCCATTCTTGATTGGTGTTCTATGAGGGTTGTCCCATTTTCGGAGTGCCCATATCTCTGATTCCCCCCCCCCCCGGTCCCCCCCCCCCCCCCCCCCCCCCCCCAAAACAAAAAAACAAAAAAAAAAGTCTAGCCAAAGCCAATCTAACATTTGCGACCGTAGTGCCTGGAAATATGCTCGCGTAGAACACTTTTCAGTCACGAATGTATATACGATAACTTATTTTCTACCTCATGGGTGGACTTTTCTTTTATCCATCTTGTCTTTTCTCGGTCATGTGTTGGGGGTCTGCCATGGGGTGAAGGGTGGTGCAATAGAACAAGCTTTGGAGATTATAAATGATGGTGGAAGGTGGATTTAGTGTAACTGGAATACTATACTTAGTTTCGGTACTTTGTTTATTAAATAGTTCTTTGTTTGATAAATTAATTTCTCACATGTGCAGACGAAAAAGGGAAGTTTGATGAGTTGGTTGAGGACAAGGGTGTTAAGATATTGGTTGATCCCAAGGCCCTCATGCATGTCATCGGAACCAAGATGGACTTTCTCGATGACAAATTGAGGTATTCAAGGCTTTTCTGTTAATGCTTTCTCTGTTTTAATGAACCTTTGTGGATATAACATGAAAGTTCCTTTTTGCTTTCGTTTTTGGGTTCTCCGCATGATTACTCAATATTATGTCATCTTGCTGTGAATAATTCAACTTAAGTAAATATTTCTTTAATTCAGTGGTCATTATAGTAGTTAACAGTTATATCCCTTGTAGGATTATTTATTGCTAATCTATATGATTAATATCCAGTATAATGGAATAGTTCAACTTTCTCTGTTCCATTTAAAAGTTAATTGTAGTTTAGCGGCTGATTTTAACGTATTATTTATGCTTACAATGTAGAATATAGCTCTATTACTGAAGTTTCCAATGAATTTACGGAAGTTGCTTAAAACTTTTATGATTAAAGGCTTCATACTTCTTCTGTTTTTTCCTTTTTTGAAGATTAAGAAAATGTATCATTGATGGAGATAACAAAGCACCTTAGTTTTCTCTTTATCAATATTTTGCGCAATTTTTAGATTTTGGAATTTGGGTCCTCTAGCTTGTTTCTTATGTACACGCTTCATTGAAATTTTGAACTTGTTTGTTTGGTTCTTATCAGGTCAGAGTTCATATTTATCAATCCAAATTCTCGAGGGCAGTGTGGCTGTGGAGAATCATTCATGACCATGAACAGCGATGAAGCTGCCAAGCATGGTGTTAGTTCTGGGACATAGGAATTATGAGTTTGATTTACTGAACTGTATGTTTTCAGAAATCCCTTAGACATGGCTTTGTTAATTGAGGGCGAATACATGAAGAGGAATATGTGCCTACCAAAGAAAGAGAGCATAAACTGTGTACTGAAGACTGATTTACTTTTCCATCCAAGATCTCTTTGGTAGTCTTTTTTTGTGTAACATAATATTCCTCTCGCTTTTATTGATGTATGTATATTATGTTAGCCTAGGGAATGTGTAGCTTTTGCGAAGGACAAAAGTTTCCTGTGTTGATTCATTTTGTGGTAAATGTATTTCCACCTTGCGGTTGCACAACCATATTAGTGTGGATTTGTATCACATGATTACCTTGTACAATCTTAGGATTTGATTGCCCTAAGCTTATGTCATGGAGTTTTGTTGCATTACTAATGTTAGCTTTGTACAACTTTCTTTCGCTCAAGCTGATTTGGTACGTAGTTTGGTTAATGCCTTCCCTGCCAGGAAGGAACAAGTGAGACAAAACCGCCAGTGTCTTTTGCATTTTTTTTTTCTTTTTGGCTTCTCATTTTTCTTTATTTGTTAAGAGCCAGTCACTGTTTCGTGGAGGATTGGCAATGATAAAAGAGTGTGGAGGGATGTACTTGTGTGTGTTCCTTGCCGTATTATCCAGGGACCAGGGTGGTTGGTAGCAGTAAATTTGGATTTCCTCCAATCCATCTCTCCAGCCATCCACCACCACCGCCACCCCCATCATAATCGTGTTTTATTTTATTTTATTTTATTTTATTTTTATTTTTTTTGTGCTTCTTAATCTACCTCTACTTATCCTACTCTTACCATATACACTAAAAAAAATTACTACTACTATGTAGATATTATTAACTTGAGTATGGAAGTACAAGTCTTAAAGCCTTCGACTTTTAAAGCTTTCTTTATAATTCATATTGTCAGTATTTGTCCAATTGCTTATGGGGATATTCTTCACCTTGTATATCAGCAAGGATTCAACAACAGCAATTTATATTAAAGATTGTGAAATTTGGGGAGCGTAGAATATTAGATTCGTAGTCTTGTACTTTCTCAGCTCAATGTGTCGCGATACCGCGATGGCAAAAAATGCTGGTTGTTCTAGACAATATCAACGGAAAGTAGGCATTATTTATATGGTTCTTTGCTATTCTCTACTGTTGCTTAACCATGCATGCAAGCCTGCCAAGACTTTGCAGTTTGCACTATTTTTTATCAATCAAACGTTTTCAAAGGAATACCATTGCTTATAAAAGTTTTGGCTCAGATTTTTGAATCCAAGGAAATTATTCTGTTAGAAAAATTCCGAAACCAAGTAGTGCTTGATAAGAAAATGACATGAAAATTTGTAAATGAGCACCAGAACTGATCATAGCAATTCATTCGGTTTACATTGCCAAATGATTTAAACCTTTTAAAAAATACCAACGTAAATCACCCGAAAAAAAAAGGCCAGAAAAGGAGATGCTTGGCAACACGGTCCAAAAACTATTGAAAAGCTAGCATTTTCGAGAAGCTTTGTCAATTGTACAATGTATCGCGCATATTATGATATCATAGATATACAGGCTTAGTGTTTTAACCAAACAAGAAAAAAAAAAAAAAAACAATGACGAAAAAGTATTCAAAAAATTGAAGCTCTCAACGTAAGATCTTCGGGTCTGCTTCATGAATGTGTCTTAATCGATTTTGATTATATAGGTGCTGATTTTACCACGTCCAAGGTGTTTAACTTATACAGCATAACAAAAAGTTGAGAAAAATCCAGTTCCCATCCGCCATGTCCATCATGTTGCTGTGATGAGCAGTAGGGGAGAACTTCAGCTTTTGGCTGGAAGGGATTTCTGACAAAAAGCAGATGCAAGTAGATTTCTTATCGTATCAACCATCAACTTTGACCAACGCAGTTAAATCTGCCATTTGTGTAACCAGAAATACTGGAAAGAGAAACTGTTAAACACATACACTTTTCGCTAGATAACGGAAAGTCAAGTTGAACGCTCTGGGGTAGTGCCTCCTGGCTGTCCGAAGTGTGAAATAACGGTGTATTGAAAGTGCTAGCTCAAAAGCAGTGACACGTCAGAGAGGATAACACCGGAGCATGACTTACATTACATGTGAGTTTCCAGTAAAAGTATCTTAATAACACACCAATCATTATATATATAGTTGCATTAAAAGATGTGTGTTATCGGCAGAAAGCAGCCAAATAAAGTAAACAATGATCAAGAGGAAAAAGTGAATTTCGGAGATCGAGTGATGATCAGTTACCAAAAAATAAAATCCTCCAAGCAAGTACCAATGCACCAGAAAATGCACTGAGACCCTAATGATGCCGAAAACACTCCAATAAATTGGATGTACAAAACCGTCCCCATAAGGATTCATATATTTGAGACAAGGAAGTATTGTCTTGGATAATAATAAAACAACGGGGACTTCCTAGATATGTTCTCAAGTATATATATATATATAAGCCTATAATTACAAGTGCCTCACTTGGCCAGGACATAATCTAGTATGCTTTCCCAAACACGGAAAGAGAGAATCTTCCTCTAAACAGGTTAAATAATCCACAAGAATTTACAATGGTACTTCCATGATCAGAACATCAACTCCGAGAGGTCATCCATGGGTATTTCAAGACCCACAGCATCATTGTCTTGTAAACCATCTTCGTCGAAGTTGAACCAAGAATTAAAATCCTGATTTCCACCAATGTCAGATCCTACACCTAGTTCTTCTATAGGGAGATCTATATCATTCAGCGGCATATTTGTGAATTCAAGAGATACCTTCATCTCTTTTACTGAATCTGCAGGAGCATTACCAGCGGAGATCAACCCAACCTCTTTTTTTCTATTTCCACTATTATTCAACATTTCACCAGAACCACCGGCTGAAGAAGTGAAGGCTGAGGTTTCCAAAAACTTGTTCACAAAACCATTCCCGGATGTAGAAAGTTGAGCAGTTTTCTGTTTGGGCTTTGTTTTGGTCTTTCGCTCACCCTTAGAGTTAGTCATAGACGTGCGTCCAGCTTTGGTACTACTGTTTCGTGTTGAAGCATCTCTGTTACCATCTCTATCACTTCTCTTTCCTTTTGTACCACCCAAAAGAGTACTCCCCAAGCATGTGGTTCTGATTGCAGCCCCAACAACATCATCAAGCAATACTTCCTTTTTCTTCCCTCTGTTTAGAATAGGCCCATTTTTTGCAAATGCTTGATCAGACTGATGACTGTAAGTGTCAAATGTATCACCGCCAGCATTATTGTGAGAATATTCTGCAAAATAAAAAGGGATATAAATTGAACTAAATCCAAGTTAACAAGTCTTGAACTTGTATATAAATATCAGAAAAGTCAAGCAAGTCAATGTAATTTTGCACTGCTATCGGAAACAACCCGAGTCCCTTTTTAGAATCAAACAGAATTTGAAGAACCACTGCAGATCATGAATTGCAAAAATAAGCCACCAGCAGGATAAAAATGCTTAGGATAATACCAACAGTAAACATCAATTTTACTTCATAATCGCAGAGCAAGAGCATGTGGATTGAATACCAATTTAGAAGAGTTTACTACTTACCGTTTCCACTTGCAAGGTGAGCACCTGTCAATGTATCAGCTTCCTTGATTCGAGGAGGTGGAGCAAAAATGATATCCCGGAGAGCAGACTCATTAAAACAGCTTGCTCCAGAGTACTCAAATTTCTTACATCTAGCAAGTGTTCTTCTAGCAAAAGCCAACGCAACTTGTCTTGACACCTTAGGAATCCCATTTTTAGAAGCGAGATTTCCTCGAGTAGCCTGTTAAAAAATTTCATGAGATACAGGTGAAAAAAATCAACTAACAGATAGATTCCAGTCAGTATTGGCAGCAATATGAGCAGGCAAAATATCGACCCAAGCCATATCAGGTAGACATGCACAAAACATATTTAAAAGTACACTACCAATTTTGCACCACTACCTATCATAAGATTAAAGAATAATTATTAGAATAAGAATTAACTCCAGGTACTTCAAATCCAGCTGTAAGACTAAATAAGAATAATTAGGCAGCCAAAAAAACGTGACGTCCCACTCTTGTTGCCTTTCCTTTGAAGGTATCATCATTGAAGCCACAAAAATAGTAGTACAGAAAAATTAGGATAATCACATTTAAAACAGCTAAGCAGTACTGACCACATGTCTATAATAAGAAGCCAACGATTTATGACAGGAAGCGATATGACTTTGGAGAATAGCATCGAGGGAAGCAACTAGAGGTTGCATAAAAAAGATAAGAAAAACAAAGTGCAGTATAATGATAAGCAGCAGGCTAAAAGAGGTCCCTACAAAAGTTGGAAAAAACAATAACACACACAAGAAAAAATTGTTGACTATTAGGAATGACAAATAAGCAAAGCAATAAAATAATTACCAAAAGCTTTTTGTAAGCCATCTCGACAAGTTTATTCATTGCAACATGCTCAAGGTCCCTGTGGAACAAACAGAGAGTATTCTTCTCAATATGATTCGAACCCGAAATTGAAAGTGAAAGGACTACAGGAAATGATATTGCTTAAGAACAGCAATAATTTTTCTTTTGCCGATAACTTTTAAAACACTGTAGATGCAAATTACTTACTGTCCTTCCACATCCTGTCCTCCTTGAATAGCTTCATAGATCTTGTCCAGGTGAGTCTTCTTTTTACTAACCTGCAGTTTCCAAATTAATGTGATCATGAATCTTATTCAGAAAGCATAGCACATTCATTCAATATTAAAACAAATGCAAAGAAGTGTTGAAGATAAGCTTCATAACAAACCATATAAACATTCAACAAATTTTAACTAATTACTTGTTGATAAAGTCCCGTATTCAGCTGAACAATTTCCTGGTTGATCACCTCATCCTCTTTATCATGTAGCTCGGGCTGTACAAGGTATGGAAGTGGAAAAAAATCAGAAATGAAAGAAAGGGGGAAAAAAACTTAGTTGAAAGAGATGGACAGTAAATGAATGAAATCCAACCCGTTCAAACAATAGTAGCATCAGCTTGTCGAAGAAAAAATACAATTTTTTTTAATACAGGAAAAAATAAAAAAGAGAACCAGAAATCAATAGAATAATTTATTATGAAAGACGTCATTCTCACGAGAACTAACTATTACTCAAGCAATGCATACCACTGTTTCTGGATATATACCAACACTCTGGAGTTCCAACAAGAGTTTGTCTTCAAGACACATATGCTCATATTGGCATTCAATCGAAAAGCGGCCATGACTTTGTGCCCCATCCAAATCACAACTAGAAATGCCAACCAATTGACCCTCTGAGTGGGTGTACCCATTGTCTCCTCGAGACAGCTCACCATCACATGGAGAATCTAGTAGTCTGGATTTTCTACCATTATTGCTGCTCGTATGATGGGGAAACAATCTATTTACATAGCCATTGCTGTGGGTTTGAAACCCATACACAGACTCACATTCAAATTCCGTCCCATTCCTATGCTTATTTTCAGCATCACTAAAGCAAGCATCATCAGGTGAGTCCATTAGAGCATTCTGATTTGACATACATTTTTCCCATCCATTTTCATCAAATTGTTCAATATCATCCTCTATGATGAGAGCTGACAGTACTCTTTGGTAAAGCGGGGTAACACGGTCAAATCGACTTCCTGCATCCAGTCCTCCCGATAAAGTAGAATTATGAGAATTATGAACTTGATCAACAGAATCTTCCGTGTTACAGAAGTCTTTTGATTCACTTTTAGTTTGAGTGCTTCTACTTCTCTCTCCAGAAAGAGCATCAGATAAAGAAATTTCTTCATGCATATCGCCCTGAAGAAAGAATATAATAGGATACAGAAACAAATGAGTTTACGTATCAAATATGAATATATCCAACTTGGCAACTAATGCGCCAAAAAAGTGTTCAAATTAAAATTCTATTTTAAATCAATTAGATAACAAGGGCAAGATAAGGGACAGAAGGAGTAAAAATCAATCTTAAGCTCCACAAGCCCATACGTTAAATACTACATCCTTCAATTACTACGTATGCCCATCCAATAGGCATACAGGATACATAGACTCACCATGTGTATCAAGTTTTAACTACTCACTAGAATATTGAACTCATAAAAACAGCCAAACAGAATTAACTATTTTTTCAAAAAGAATGTAAAGAATTAAGTTTTTGTGGACCAACAATGGAAGATTGATTTTAAAGTTTGTTTTCAACACTTTGAAATCATCTGACCAAGTAGATCATCTTCAGTCTCCATCTTGATTACAATAAAGGTATTTCACCTTAGTGCTTGACCCTTATTTGTCTCAAGCAGCTTGGTTTGTTGAATACTAAAACCTACCTTGAACAGGAAATACTCAACCGTGCTTCACCTATTCAGAGCTCTAAATCTGGTTAACTTCTAAGCGAGGTGAAAAGTGAACTTGGTAAAAATTAGGAAGTAGCAGCATATTTCTGTTCACAAATAGTACCTGATTATTACTGCCATGGCCAAAGGTCTGAGAAAGCCGTTCATGCATTTCCTGTGCCAGTTTTAGCTGAAATGGAAACAGAAGGAAATGTTACTTGATCCAAAAAAGACCCAAAAGAAAAGGATAACAGATCAAGGTAAAATTAAAACATCTTTTCTTGCTATTTTAGTTGCCACCTGCTGTGATAAGTAGGATTTTCCCTCTGAGCTGACAGAAGTAAATAATTCCTCCACTTTCTTCCAAAACGCACTCGAACATGCAAGGACTATCAAAAGCAGTATTTAAAATGAAAATCATCCCACAAAATACAGTCCATCTGAGGTAGAAATAAAGTCAAGTACATACCACCGGAATTACATGCAAGATTTGCACATGTCAAGAGATCTTCCCGATCATCATCCGTTTCCCCTGAAACATCAGAATGTAACATCAATTATGCATCGTTAAAACATGAACAGAGGAAATTGTAGGTACCATTATTCTCCACACAGATCATTTTCTCCAGCATCCTTTCCTCAACCATATGACCAATCTAAATAGAACCAACTTTAAAGTCAAACTACTTATCATTTTAGAGCAATTTACAAAACTCATTTGACTGTATGCCAGCAGGCTATCACAACTACTTCACATTTGTCACAATGCATAAGTTACTCCCAACTTCCCACCGCCAGTCACACTTTGCTTATTGGATTGTTCCAAGATTTATGTTATTGACAAAATTTGTCAAGAATTTCTTCAGAACTTTTTAGAATATACTCTACACATGCTTATCATGCAAATACGTCCATTTTTTTATCAGTGTGCCAAACAAACGCATGTATCATTTGGAAGTATTTTGGACATCAGTGGGTCCACAAGCTAGCTGCATTATTAGAAGAGAAGAAATGTTGAATAATTCCAGAAGCAATAGATGTGACAGAGGGTTAAACTGGAAGTATATCAGCAACAGCCTACGATTCTTTGCATTGTTACTAAAATTTGGAATTATGAAAAGTTACCTATATATCAGCATAGAGGGAGTACTAAAAAATAGCCTAGGCATGACCTGTTTTGGGGTTCATACCTTTAAACTATGTAATTTATACTGATTTACCGGGAACTGATATAATTACTTACCAAAAGTTGTGCCCTCTCTAACAAACTAAGCAAGCATGTAAACCCTTGTTTTTCAATAGTTGCAGCAAATAACCTATACAGGTGAGAGAAGGTACAGACCCAAAAGCAAGAGTGAGAGTGTCTGTGTGTGTGTGTGTGTGAGAGAGAGAGAGAGAGGGAGGCTACATGGTTCATCCACTTTCCTTCATTCACTACTTTCTGTGCTGTCACAAGTCAACCAAGAGATAGGACAACTATGAAAGAGGGAGGGGGTGAGATCATCTAATACCGTACCTGTGAAATCTGGTGAATCACCACTGATAGCATGCCCAGGACGAGAACAGCCTTTGCGATCTGATACCTTCTTCAAAGGACGCCCAGACTTGCTGCGACAATCAATATATAAACTCATAAACTCAAGAAGAGCAAAATAAATGGTAAGAATTGACATAAATTCCTAGACAATGAGAAAAAGGTTCCAGTACCTTCCATTCTTATCAGAGCCAGGCCTTGTATTGCGAAGTGGCTTGGTTGGGGGTGCACAATCCAATTTCTCTGTCACCGGTGACATGCTAGCCCTTGAAACTGACGAGCTTCTACCACTTCGCCCTTGTCTCCGTATACCATCACTAATCTCTTCTTTAACAAGAAACTTATTTTTCTTGAGAAGCATTGGCGGAGTTCCAACACTCTGAATGGCATTAGCAGCTCTTCCCTCTACTTCACCACTACCTACTCCTTTTTCTTTCAATCTACTTTCACCAGCACCAGATTCTTCACTTTCTGAAAACCTGGAAGGGGATGAAACTGTTTCAGGTTTAAATTTAATATTCTGCGTTCCAATGGCTGACCCCTTGGAAAGAAGAGAAATATTGGTTCCGCTAGATGTCAATCTGGAACCAAAATCAGAAGGAGAACACCCTTCAGGTGGTGTCAGCATGTCATCATGGTTTGATACAGGAGAAACAAGATTTGCTCTCCTAGTGCGAGAAATTTTTTGTGGCCTCTGACCAACCCACTGGGTTATGGGCGGAGAGGAAGAACCTGATGGCATAGCACGCTTGCGATTGTTGGCTCCAGTGTTAGAAGAGTTTTTATTTAAACTGTGTGCAACTTCCCAGCTCTCCAGTGTTCCAGATACACGAGGAACATTAGATACTGAGTTTGCTGTTGAAGTGCCACTGCGAGGTGCCCTAGAGGCTTTTCCTTTTGCTATTGGACTTGGACAGCTCACGTGATTGTCCTCATGGTTGCTCAACCTAAAAATTACATGCAGAACCATCATCAATTGCATATCGAAAAGACAAAAAAAATTTGTTAAACTACAGGAAAGGAAAGAAGAGCTAATGACAGCTAGAATAGAATATAGTTTGGAGGGTAAAAACATGAGAGAAGGAAAATTGTAAGACATACTTAATGCCACCCTTGGTAAGAAGTCGCTCCTTATTTAAACCAGCAGCGACATTGCGAGAGAGAGTGGATTTATCCTGTTCAATCTTAATCGTTGCACGAGCATTAGAACCAGCAGGTGACAAACTACTGTCCAACTTATTAACACCAGTAGTAACATTAGCAGCTCCCGACCTGTGACATGTGAAAAAGGAGGAATTATTCTTCGTGTTCTGACAAGATTATTCATTGTTTTTCAATTAATACAAGAAGACTATCATGATGACACATTTAATGCATGAACTTGGGTGATCCAAAATCTAATATGGCAAGTCAAGGAAACACTTCCTGAAACCATTAGAATCCATTTTACACTGCTCTTAGCAGTGTTCAATCTTCATGCGCAAACTTATGATCATCCAGCGTTCCCAAAGTTAAGCATATAAGATTAGTACTTTTCAGAACCTTTGCATAAAAGCATCAAAGATATGAAAAAAGTATATACCACATAAAGGAAATGCACCAATATCAAGAGGATATATGGTATGGTTTGATTACAGCTTGAATAGAATATACAACAATATAACGGCCAAAGCATATTATATCCCCACCAAAGCAAGAAACAGTTTCAAATTAACTTTGTCCTCGAAGGCTTAGGAAAAAGACACATTAAGCAGTTTATATAATAACCAAAAAAAGAAAAAAGATGATGTCCAATAACTGAAGTTAATGACAAAAGAGATATTTTAGTCCAACCAACAAGAAACTGCATTGATGTATTTAACATCCATTACAGAAAATAGATGTTCAAAAGAGAAGATGTAATTCTTAAACCCTGAGCTAACTGGTTTATCCAACACTATCTGTAACTGTGCAGGTCCCAGAAAAACACAAAGTAGTAAGCATGTTCCCTTGTCCTACTGGACAAGAGGGTGTTTGGCTCACGTTCTTTAACTTTTAGCCACTAAAACATCCTACCAAAATTTTTAAAAAAAAACACAACGTACAAACAATTCAAGCATGTTTATGCTCTGATTATATATGGATATAAATGACAAATTTCATCAATGTCAGTAAATCTACAATTCTTTTTCTTTTTTTTTTTTCATTTTCGTAATATGGCATCACGTCATGCTGACAGAGTTCACTTACCATCTTAAAACTTTAAATATACAGTCAAAATCATTGTCAAGGAGACTTGGACAGTTCCAAGGTATTCAGTCAAAAAAGAAATGTTTCAATTAGGCCGTAAAACAGAAAGATTTTGTCCCATGTCTGCTGAATTTCAAAGGACAACAGGAACCAATCTTTGTTAAATAAATTTCAACACCAAGTTCTGATACAATCTATTGCTTAAAAAATCACACAAGTACCTAAAACTCTGGGAATCAGAAGACTGCAGTCCAGGTTCACCAGTGAGCTTATGATGAACTGTTCGCTTTGGTTCTCCATCACCATCAACAGATCTTGCAACCACAGCACCAACTGAACGCTTCCTTTTCATTTTTTTATCCCAACTTTCCCCTCCTGCTGGCAATCTGCGAATCTTCTCTTCAACAATATCAGAATCTAAGTTGCTATCTTTGACCGTGTCTCTGTCTCTGGACATCATCAAAGGCTGCCTTGGTAAGCCATTGCTCCTGACCTCCGACTAAATCACAGATCCAAGATCCAATGTGCATGTATTTAGAATCAAATCTAGTTAGGCAAGTAAATCAAGTGCAAATCAAACAACTGAAACTTTAATAGTTCTTACTTTCAGCATTGCAACTGACAAACAGTGAAGCATAAAAAGATCACTTTACATACTTGTATATTCAATCTACTCAATTACTAAGAGGTGTTCGGAAAACAGTAAAAGTGTTGTTAGTGACCAAAACAAGTACAAAAAGCACATGAAACCTTCCAATGAAAAATGTACCTTAGGTGCTTGACAAATAGCTTGCATAACAGTTCAGTTGCAGAAATGTACTAAAATATCTTTCAATACACTTTCATCCTGTTTCTTAATGGATACCATATAAAGAATTCACACTTCCAAACAAGTCTTAATCTGTTGTTAACCTACTTTTCACTGTGGATGTAAAATATGATGCATCAATCCAAATTAAAACCTTGTTATAATATCTGCCAGATATTGACTGACGCCCACGAAATCTTGATGAAGGCATAAAATAAAGGGGCATCATGAATTCTCAGGCTTAGTATTCTCATTCCTCCCATTTCTGTTTACAGCTCGACTGGATTACATCCTATCAGGAATTTTATGGGTATTCATAACTTATGCAGCAGTTCTCAGATACCCAAGAACATGAATATCACATTTCATTCTTTTCTTTTTCTACCTCTTTGTTTGAAAGGAAAAATTAAAAAATATTACAGGACATGCAGCATATATTAAAAAAAAAATTAGTTTCAGTATATTGACTACAAACCCGAGTTTCTGCTACTGATGTGCGAACACGCTTATTCAGTATAACATTCTTGGGCCGGTCCTCCAACTTTTGATGTACAAGATCAGAGGAGTTTCGATGCATCTGGTTTCCCATCTTCAAGTTTGAGCCACCTGATCTTTCATTTGCTAATAACTCGTTCCGATGCTGCTTCTTAGAGGTTGTAGCTTCAAAATATTTGTTCAATTTGTGCAAGTGTTCATCCAACTTTTTAGCTCTACCACTGGCACAATAAAATTAAACATAGAAAAATGCAGAATGAAGTTAGGTAAGAAATTGCTATGAGAGCCCAAAGAAATTATCCATCAAGTTTAGAAATCTGCATAAAAAGTCAATTCGACCCTTAAAGCACCAATACAAACAAATATTTTTTGTTCAGGTCCAGGGCAACAGTTATCACAAATCAAAAATTCTGAACTAAAGTGCCACAGGTAAAAAGTATCTTATCTGGCAAAAGCAGTATATAGAAAGTCATGAACAAGTAAAGACATGGGCTTACCACTTAGACTATAGTTACATGTAAAGAAGATTAGAATACAAAAACTGATTCATACCTGGCCCTCATGCATGTATTAGCGACACTCACTCTAAATCGCTTCAACTCTTCTACAGCCACGGGAGGTGAGTTTCTTAAATGAGCAGCACCAAAAGAATTGTCCTCCAGTGCGCTCCCAACTGAGAAGCCCAGAACCCTCCTTAGTTCACCCGAGCGAGAATACTTTTGGTCACCCATTAGAATTGGCTCCAATGTTAGACATTGTGACAAGGAGGACATTTCTCCAATCGATGTACCGCTTCCCCTTGATGTGTCCCTTCCAGTATTAGATATTCGGCCATCACAACCCTCTCTGAAGCTTCCAGATCTATCCAAACTTGGACCAGAATAAACCACCCTCTGCGCATAGTTTCCAGCAAAGCTTGAGTCAGGACTAGCTGAAGTCAATTCAAACCTCCCATTTCCAGCCATTCCAAAAACTTATTCATAAAAAATCATATCTCTGAGGTGCTTTTCCCTCAAGAAGTTACTTCTGTACCTGCAAGCAATCAAACACAACGGAAACAAGTGATCAATAGCTCATATTAGCAAAATAAATTAACAAATCACGTATCCTTACTTCTAAACTTCTAATTCGTTTTCAACTAACCATTGTTCTCAATCGCAGTAAATACTATTCTACTGTGAAACCACTATTGGCAAAAACTTCTTTTTCCCAGCATTTCAAAATAACTGATATTAGAACTCCGCCATAGGGGAATTTCTCAACCTAAACGTTTATAAAAGGAACTAACGAAAACAAAAAAGGTCAGAACTTGAATGTAAATGTCTGTAAATGACTGAGATTGAATTTATTCAGTTCTTTTCCCAAAAAAAAAAAAAAAAGTACTTTTTCCCGAAATACTTTATAATTAAACAGTACTGTAAAAAAAAATTAACTACTTACATTCGTAGGGGTTAATTTTTTTTTTTTTTAAATAAGGAACCGTTAAATGAATAATCCACAAAATCACCAACCAACAGTCCAATCAAAGACGTGGCTTCAAAACATAATTCCATTTCAATAATCAAACGTATGACAAAACCCACATTATCTAACTCCACACTCTAAAAATTCAGAATTCAATTCAGCGCAAAAAGAATTTAAAAAAAAAAAACACAATTCCGCGAAAAAATTAACACGAAATACCGATAATTTGAATCAAATTGAGCTATCAAACTCGAGTTCAAATGAAAACCAACTATTACATCTTTTTCAATCCACTTCAACCATATCAGCAAACAACTCTAACTTAACCAAGAACTGAAATTAGGGTTTATCAACAAACATTATCCAGAATCCATCAGAATCTTTTACACAATCCACATGGATAAAAAATTCTGGCTAGTCAAACAATAACAAACAAGTACCTGCATTCATCGATCGTCGATAAGGATCGAAGAGAGAGAAAGTAAAATGCAAGAACGCAAGATAGACAGAGAAAGAGAGTACAAGTATAAAACGGTGGCCGTAGATATTTGTTTTTCTAATTTTCTTTTCCCCCCCTTTGCCTCTTTCCCTTTTGTGTAGCTTCGATGAAGCTAGCTGGCGATGAAGAGATTCCACTCGGACCGGACCCGCTAAATTTAAGGGTAAAAATTTTCAGTGGGGCGGGGCCTGGGCCGGTCCTAGTGAAGAAGTACAGGTTCCATAAAAGTCGGGCGGGGCCCTATACGAAGCGAATGAGGGTTTAATTATTTATTTTATTTTTATTATTTTTGGGTGTTGGAATTTGCCTTATCTGTTTGGGAGGAATCTTTTGGGCATGTTTGTTTGACAGGACACGAATATGAGCTGATTGAGAGTCTTCCAAGGAATTTGGAAGCTAGCACCGCATTGGGTAGGTGTCTATATGTGTGTGTGTGTGTGTCTGGGGGAGGGTGGGGGTGGGGGAATCGTTTATCAAGATGCGGTCTGAAATTTTTATATGTTGTGGTGGCAATGAATTTGTAACTAGTGTTAGGGAAGAAAAAGATAGTTGAGAGTTTGATAAAAGGTCAATTTGACTAGTGTTGAAAATGGAAATGGGGTTGAATTTGGGAGTATGAATTTTTGGACTGTTGGAACTGGTAAGAGTGTTTTGATTAAGTCGTAAATCATGCGTAGAAAGTTAAGTATAAGTATAAGGTATAGACAGAAATATACTTTTTTGAAAAGTAATATGGAAAAGTTTATCATTATTCTTACATGTTTTATAAGTTTTATGAATTTACTCTGGCAGTTAATGTAAGAGTTGTATTGTAAAAACTCGATACACAATATCATCAAGAGAAACATATAGGTAAAGTGAAAGATAAAGGGTATGTTTGGTTGAATTGAAAATAATTTTTTTGATAAAATATTTTTAGAAATTTTCTCAGTGCTAAACATCAGAAAGTATTTTTTTGTGTAAAATATTTTGTAAATTTTCTTTTTCTGGTTAAAAACAATTTACGTGCTCAACAAGCATAAGTTATCCTCCAAAATTTAAGAGTGACATTAAACATTAAATCTCTACTTTTCTAAATTCAATTGCCAAAAAAAAATTTGTTTTTAACTTTTATCAACTCAAATTTTTTTTCCTCGTTGTGAGCCTCGCCATAATATAATTATAATTATGCATACTTTGCCATCATATCATCTTATAGATTAATTGTAACCAAATTAACCTCTCGTTGACCCAATTATTTGTCAAACATATAGTCTTTTTAATTCATATTTACAATATAAAAATAAAAATAAAACTCCATTTCAAAAAATTTTAACATTATCATTCAAACACCAAAAAATTGTAACAAAAATGACATTTTTCATGTAAATCTTTCTCCTAGGAAAACTATATTATAAGAAAGATATTTTACATCCAAACGATTAAATGGTTTTTTTTTTTTTTTTTACCATTTCTTAATGCTTCAAGAAGACACTATCATTTTTAATTTTACAAGGATGAGAAACTGTAGAACATTATTTATTTGAATGCCCCACTTCAAACACAGAGATTATCACAATTGGGCATGAAATTTGATATGGGTGAAAAACAGTCTATCAAATCACGGGTGCTATGTGCTCGCACTAAGTTGTTCGGATGGTGGAGGCAGGGTAGTTACTCCAAGTCCACCTGAGTTCGATTCCAGTCCGCAACCCAAGCTATTAAATTCCTTGACATCGGTCGGGCCCGCTTTGTCAGGGTGCTGTGGAATAGTCAACCCCAGAAGGAAAGGATATCACAGTGTTGACAAAAAAAAAAAAAAAAATCACGGGTGCTACGTTGGTTTTAAAATATTCAAGACCCTAGTATTCATGCTATTTGCCTTCTCACTTTCTGGGATGTATGGTTAACTCGTAATCAGGTGATTTGGAAAGCAAGCCATTTTGATCCTATTCAAGTTATTAAAATTACCAATTATATGATAGCCAGTCTAAATCTTCACCACAATCACAAAGAACGTACTTCTTCTCATACATCCTCCACTTCACATTCAACTAAGGTCCAAAATTATATGCCTTCAAAAAATCCCCATTTCCAAGAAATTATAACAATTCAGATAGACGGATTGTTTAAGCCTATCGCTGACAATGCAGCTGCAATTGGAGTTGTCTTCCTAAATCCCTATGGTATCCAAATTATTTCTTATGCTAAGAACATTCCTTCAGCCTCAGCATTACAAACAGAAGCATCAGCTTGCCTACATGCCATTCGGACATCCACTAGTTTGGGATTTGCACATATATCTATGCTCACGGATTGCTCACAACTTGTTCAAAGAATCAACAATATTGATTATGTTCCTTTTTTCCTTAAGCCCATGTTCTTAGATATTAACTCTTTAATTAATATGTTCGCTTTATGTAAAGTATTCAAAGTTTCCAGGAAAGAGGTGCAGCTAGCTCATCAACTAGCTATAATCTCAACTATTGTATGATCTTTTAATTTGTAATATAATATAACTCCCGTTTTATTAAAAAAAAAAAAAAACTTTTATAATGTCTCCTCTCGCATGGTTGGACATTGAGACAAACTGGGCTTAAGAGATCTTCTTTTTGTAGTATAGCTAATGTCCTGAATTCACCAATTTTTCCTGTTGGAGTGGGCCGAAAACAGAATTAGCAATTGCAGTCATTGTACTGCGGGATTCTGATCTGAAGTAAAGACTGGGTGTAAGAAAACCCAAGCCCAAGTCCGACGGCATATCCTCTACGAACGAATATACGGATGGGACATTCCTGATATATATATATATATATATATTTTTTTTTAATTTTTGGACCTAATTTTATATTTTATAATGGCAACGAAAAGCCAAGTGATCGGGCAGTGACGTGGCGCCAAACGTCCGCTACCTGGGTCCCACTGGGATGACGCAGTACGCCACCCACGCACCCAACGTCTTTGCCTTCTTGCTAGCCGGAAGAGCTCGCCTAAGCCTACATCAAAAGCAAACAAAGAGGAGAGAAAAAAAAAATCTAAAACGTCGTCGTCATGTCATGTGCATTTAGTCATAGCAGCTTTCCACTTCTTTTTCACTTTACCACTACTCTCCTCTGCTCTTTGTAGGTTGAAGATACTCCAGAAGCTTCTGATTTTGAAATTACCATCGCCGGTTTCGATTGATCGGAACCTCTGAGAAGCCCGCCATGGCTATCGCCAACGCTTTCTTCACTCCGGCTTCTTTCGCTCCGGTTGGATCGAAGTTTTCCGATGTCGATTCCGGCTTCTTCGCTCCTCACTTCACTCTCTCCTACTCCGCCTCTAAACTCACACGCGGCTTATTCCATTTCGGAATCACCACCTTCTCCAACAAAAAGTAAGGAAGCTGAAACGTTATCAAAAAAATTTTTTTTTAGAATTTTACGTTTTTCTTGCCGTTGAGTCTTCGTTGTTTCTAATTTATTTTTTATTAAAAAAAAGATTCATCGAGAAGAATATAGTGTTTTTATGAGTTTCTTTGCTTTGTGGATAGAAATATTCGCTGCGCTTCGATAGATGGTGTGGGATCAGTGACTTCAACCTCATTGGTTAGTTATCAATTCATTCCTCTTTCTTTTATGGTATCAGTTTTGCTGTGTGAGCACTTATTTTTGAGGGATTTATTTTGATTGCTGAGATTGTGAACTTTTCTGTTTTGGAAATCTATCCGAGCAGGAGACGGATGCTGTTCCTATGCCGATTGTTCTCATAGATCAAGATTCAGATTCTGATGCAACAATAGTGGAAGTAAGCTTTGGCGATCGTCTTGGTGCTCTCATTGACACGGTGAAGTTACTACACTATTATGTTTGCATGTTGGTACACTTGTTTTTATGTTGGTTTTAATTATATGTATATTGTATTGTAGTTTTAATTATATGTATATTGTATTGTATTTATTTTTTTAGAAGGATTTAAAAATAGTTCAGGGGATCTTTAATACATAAAAGCTGAAAAATATTTTGGCGGGGAAGGTAGGATACTCTGAGTGTTAGAAAGTTATGTTGGGCACTTCTGATATCTTTCCTTGAACCATGGCCTTTGATCTTTTTAGAAGTTATTGTGAACCTCATCTTTCATTCCAAAACATAAACATTTCCCATTTGTAAGAGGCATCGACTTTTGAAATGTTAAGTGTCATGCTGCCCATTTTATGGAGTAAAACTTGTAACGGTTGAAGTAATTAGTCATCTATTTCAGACCAATAAATGTGACCTTTTTGTTTCTTTTTACTCATAGATGATATCACTATTGCAGTTCTCCAATTGCATGAGATTTTCTTTGATGCTAGACAATCAGATAGCTCCTTGATATTTACAATGTTAAACTTGCTGCTTTGACTGATAAATATCTACCCGCGACTAAGTGAGCAACATTAAATACCTTACTACTGCTTATTTGAATTTTTTAAAGGTCTACATCTTGGTAACTTTTCTAGTTTTCTCAAAGATGACTATTTGTGATATATATCTTCAATTAAGATTAAATAACATGTAATCTTGATTTTCTGGAGCAGATGAAAGCACTGAAAGATCTAGGCTTGGATGTGGTAAAAGGAACTGTGAATACAGAGGGCTTCCGTGATACAAACAAAATTTTTCATAACACTTTTGTAAGTAAATGTTTATATCATTTCTTCATCCAGAATAAATGAGAAAAATGTTAACTACTTGATTCCTCTTTCTGATCCTGCTTGCAGCTTCATAGATGGATTAAGTTCCTTTAAGCTATGAAGAGTAGCATGATAGGTTGTTGAATTTGATTGGCTGATTTATGAAATTGTTTCTTACTTTTGTACTTATGCATGTGTGTGCCGCACACACGCACACACACATATATGTTGAAGTTGTTGATATTGAGTTTTTTTACACGTTTGTTACGATATTTTGTCTTATGCATGCATTTGATACCTGTGTTTCCAAACACATGCACCAACGCTGTGCCATATGATCTAATTCTTCATGTTCAGGAAAATATAGGATTTTACAATTGTCACTTTCTTGCTGTCAGATTTGAGTTATTGCATTTGATACTTGGCAGTGGTCTATTAAGGAGAAACTAAAGTTAGAAGGACCATAACACTGGAAATTTTCTTTTAAGATGGGAAAAAAAAAAAGGGTTTTAGGAAGGGTCTCGAATAATGTGGTGCTCTGTAATCATTGAAAGATAAATTGAATCTTTTCCAAATATTCTCTTGGATTTCTCAAGAGTATTTTGTATTTTATCTTTGGAGATTTGAGCTAGCTGATGGGTTGGGATGGTATGAACCTTGATTTCTTGGATTGCTATTGCATTCGCTTTCTTTTTGTGTCATATTAAAATCAATATTCCATGTGCTTTATTATAATCTATTGCCCCACATTTGATGCTTGCATGTCTTGGCAGAATTGTATGGAGTACTAAACTACCTTTTTATACGTGCATAATGGTTTCATCTGGATATTGGATATGCCATGTTTTGTGTTATCGAATATGGTTTTGATCAATTCTAATATTAGGGCAAGTGGACGTAAAGTTGAAGATCCTGATCTTTTGGAGAGAATTCGCCTCACCATTATTAACAATCTTCTGAAGTATCACCCAGTATGTTTGCCTAGTTAATGAACTTTTTTATTAGAAGGTTTTAATGTGCTTAGTCATTTTATTTTGTACAATTCTTTTGGAAATTTTTATCTTCAAGTTGTTTGTATCGCTTATAGTATTAAATTATCTCCTTAAGTTTGACATGTGCTTATCAGGAGTCTAGTGAGCGTCTTGCAATGGGTGAGGCATTTGGAATAAAAGCACCTGTCAAGAAGGTGATTTCATCTCCTCAGTTTGATTTACTATTTCTCTTCAATTTGCTTATTAAAATGAACTCTCATTCCCTTTTATGCTATGTTTTGCACTCTTCTAGTCTTGAGATTTTATGTTTTCTGACATTTTATTTTCTATTTATATGGTTGTTTTTAAAATAAAATATTTAATTTTGTTGACAACTCGGTGTGGCTGATTCGCAGTTCTAAAAAGTCAGTTTTGCTCAGTTTTTATCTGACAATACAGGAATGTGTTAATCATTTGTAACCTATTCTGTTTTTTGTTGCTTTGAGATCCTAGTAACTTTGCCAGATGAAGAGCCCATTTCAGTTGTTAACAGTTGCAGGTCTTGTGAGTAGATTACATGTGCATAAAGGATTAATAACTGCTGCTTTCTTCTATTTACAATCAAACCTTCGTTTAAGTATTTAAAGCTCAGTCTTCAGAACTTGACCTATAAAGCTTGAATCTTAAGGTGTCATACTTAGATAAATGTCCTCTTGATGTTAACAGCTTTTAGTTTGATCCTCAGCATGATTTGTTTTATTCTCTCTTGTTTATAGTCTGATTTCCTAGTTTGATTTGATAAGAAAATTTAGGAGATAGTTAGATTTATGTGCTACTTATTATGTGTTATAATAGATCAACAGGACCTCTAGTAGTTTCTTTTAGTTTCATGGAGAGTAAAATATTGGACATTTGGAAGCTTATATAATTCCAGAATGGACCAGAAAGGGAAAAAGGCAATCAATTGGAACTGTCAAGTATTGAGTTAGATTCTGATCGTAGTTACTATTGTATTTCCTCTTGATCAGCTGGCTATCTTTTTTACTTACTGCTATTTCACATCAATGCTTGTACAGCTTCGTTTTGATACTGAATATTATCCTTGCTTAGGGTTGTGGAAACATGTCAAGATGATAATACGCCTAGATTTGTTCTTTGAACTAATGACCAGTTACTGACTTTTTATTGTAAAATGACAGCTTGATGTTGATGTTGCAACTCATATACATGTCAAGGATGATGGACCCGCAAGGAGGTCAGCAGCACTACTTCTGAATGTGCATTTGCCTGAGTTGTTGACAAGCTTTTGAAGTAACATGCTAATTTACTGAGTCTTAGGAGGGATCTCCAAAACACACTTGTGTGGTATCTCAGACTGAAGTCATTTATTTTTATTTGTCTTGTGGTTTCAGCTTACTCTATATTGAAACGGCTGATCGGCCTGGCCTACTTTTAGAAATAATCAAAATTATGGCTGACATCAATGTTACTGTGGAATCAGCCGAAATTGAAACAGAAGTATGCCCCCTCTCTCTGTGTCTGTGGCATGTGTCTCAGTGAATTTTATTTCAGCTTCAACTAATGCTCATTTATGTGTAGGGCTTGGTTGCGAAGGACAAGTTTCATGTCAGTTACCGAGGGCAAGCATTGAACACTTCCTTGTCTCAGGTAATTGAAATGTGTTTCAAATTATTAGTACCTCTTGGTCTGTCTAATCTTTGTCTCTGTCAATCTCATTGAATGAAACAGATATGCAACGCAGACAAGTGTGCATACATGCACATTTCCTTTTGTTTATTGAAAGTTAGTGTACTACAATTTCTTTTACTTTCACTGTCCTCAATACTGACAATCGATCAAAACCACTTGCATCTGAGGATTTCTTTCGGAATCCATTAAAGCCCATAAACCTTACGTATGATGCTTGGTGTCTGTGGTTCAACTGAAGATTCTATGACATTTGTATAGAAGAGAAAGAAAACTTACATACAAGTTTGATTTACTTATTATAGGTCCCTGATGAATTCTCAAGTCCTGTCTATTAGAAATTTTGTGCCTGAAATGGTTTAAAAGGGTTAACATTTAGTTTTCTGGAATGTACTTATATTTAAGGTTTTGTTTGGTTGGCGGGAAGTAAAGTTTACTTGGAATATAATTCCTCAGAATGTTATTCCAGGGAAAGGTATTTCTTTATCATGTTTGGATATTACTAATAATCTTGACAGGAAAATTGTGTAGATTCTAATTCCAATGTTTGGTTTAGAATAACGTAAGATGGAATGTAATTTAATTCTCACCAAATTTTGAAAAATTTCTTCACAAATATAAGGTGCAAAAGATTTTTTTGAATTTTTAATTTTCTATATTTAGGATTTTAATTATATTTAATAAAATAAGTAATAAGCAACTATTATTTGTGCCAAAAAAAAATTATCAACAAAGTTTAAAAATTAATAAATCTAAATAATAATTTAATTAATTGTAACTTTGAAAACATTTTTTGTTGCAAAAAATGAGTTATTACAATGTAAAACAATTAATCATGCAATGAATAATAAAATACTAGAAGATAGGAGTTTATTCATGAAAAATAACATAGTAGACAAAAGTTGAAAAAATATGTGTGTGTTTTGTAAAGGTAAGTGTTGACGTTTGAATTTGTATGGAGGTAGAAAAAGAGAGGGAAGATTTAAATATGTATCCGTTATCTTTATTAGATTAAAATCCTAAGGAAAGTAATCAGAATACCCAAGAGATATAAGGATTTAGAATCCTAGGATTCTGCACCTTCTGTCTAAGTTTTGAGGAATGTTTTTATTTTTCCAGTAAGCTAAAAATAAACAAAACAGTAGAATGTAAATTTTAGGAAAAAGATTTCCTAGGGAAGAATCTTTGTCAGTCAAATGAGGCCTTGGGGGAAAGTTGGCCATAAAAATATATACTTTTTGATAGGGGAAGTTGCATTCTTCCCCCTAGTTTATTTGTTTTTATTCCCATGTAATTGAGGTAGACGTGTGCCGTTTACCTCTTTGTTGTGAGTTCTTAGGCAAGGGAACATGTTCTTCAATGGGGGATGGTAAAAGCCTGCAATAGTTAGGTACCTGGATTCCCCAAAAGTATTTCCGTTGTTTTTATTTATTATTTTACATTCTAATTGCTTCCTTTCTGAACTTGCAATGTGAACCTGCAGGTGCTGACTAATTGCTTGCGTTACTACCTTCGGAGGCCTGAAACTGATGAAGATAGTTACTAGAATCTTATCTGTATACTAACTGTGTAAAACTTCATTCTGGATTAAAGAAGGGCTTGAGTCACCTTCAATTTGATGTATCAGGAAATTAAGCTGACATTTGTTGCCATGTTTTCATATCTGATGGCAAATGTGGTCACGGTTGTTCCTATTTATCGTCAATGAGTTCTCTCTTTGTTGGATCAAAGCAGGTTAGATGACCATGTAGAAGCCACAAATGCAATTATGTACTCTGAACTTCTCTATTCATGATTATCCATCTGGATCAGCTCAAAAGCGAATCCTCTCTTTTTTTTTTTTTTTAGTTGGGCCATATATGACCCTCACTATTGGGAGGCCGTTATTTTCCTAACCTTTGCCCATTAGCAGCAACAGCATAAATTGTCTAGATTTGATTTGATATAGGACTTAATTTCGTAGTCGTTGACTTCATCAGTTGATGTGGATAATTATTTCCCCATTTCCCTCTGAGCGTCATTGAATTGACTGACAATCCAAAAAAGCAAGTTGACAAGGTACAGATTTGGAGATTCATTTAATAACATATTCTGGACTTGTCGTGATAATGCACCGAGTAATCTTTTTTCATTCTATGATGCTCAGCAAATTCTTGAGAAAGAATTTGGCTTTTGTACCTTCCAGGCTTTTGGTCTGAACTAGTCTCCTTCGGTATCTTCCGATTTCTTCTTGTAGGCTTCTGGTCCGAGCTAGCCTTTTTGTGTTCTTCCTTTTTCTTCCTGTACAGGTTAAAAATGACTAAGATGTAAAAAAATATTAGAATGCTGCCAGCCGTTCGTTAACATTAAGATCCCCGCATGAACTGAACTTGAGAGGAGAATGGTTTTTTCTTTTTTTATTTGTCAACATTTACCTCCATTTTAAAAACCATTATTGTCTAGTGATACAATTCAATCCAGAGTACTATCAATTTTAGATAAACAAGAATATAGAAACAACTAGGGTTCACTTTGCAACCGATCTCCGGCTGTTTGACGTGTGCTGAATTTGCTAAAGATTATATCTTCTGGTGCACCGACTTAGCTTCTGATGTGCTGAATGATTAACAAGAACTTGAAAACTACCCTGATTCAAGAATAGTTTCCCCCTTATCGTCTCAGGCTTTTGCTAATTCAGCCGATGCATGTGTTGTTATGAGTATTCGATTATACATTCACTGGCGTTCTTTGGTTATTGACCATCTTTTTGCTTTTCCATTACACAAAAAGAAGTGAACAAACAACCAGCCAAAAATGAGTGACAATCAAACGTGAGAAAACAAACACCTAGACTTATATCAAGAGTAATAATACAACAAAGAGTAGCGTAATGTTACACTCATGACTCAGTTTATTGAATCAGACTGTTCACAAGCAGAAAATATCTAATATCATCCACTTCGCTAATCTACCAAAATTTTCAGACCTTAAGCTTGGTTGCGAGCTTAGAAAATTACTTCTGAAAGTCAAAACTCTATCATTAATGCCTAAAGTGCCTCACATTCGTGAAAAGAAGTGATACTCCGTATTTCTTGCAGCAGTCGATAGCATCTCCGTCTCTGATACTACCTCCGGGCTCAGCAATAACACTTACCCCACTTTGACATGCTTCTTCAACAGCATCATTCCAGGCTGTTACAAAAGAAATTTTCAGTGAGATAGGAAACCACTTTATGACATTTCAAGTAATTTACCCTCTCAGCCTAAGTTCTGCTAACACCTAATTTTAGTTTTTACCAAACTATAATTTTTTAAAAGCTTCCCAAAAACCCCTACCAAATTTTTTGCTTTTCTTTACATTCTCGAGCTTAGTCCCATCTCGTACTAATTCCACAGGTAAATAAACCTCTAACCAACTTGTTCTTTAAAATAATGAAGTAATTACCAAATGGAAAGAAAGCATCACTGGCCAAAGCAGCTCCCTTGACCTCATCCCCAGCTTTCCTCAAAGCTATCCTCAGACTTTCCAAACGGTTAGGTTGCCCACTTCCCATACCCAACATGCAATTGTCCTGCCAATTAAGGAGTAGAGTGAAAAATGATTCTTCTGAATCTAGACATTCATTAGCACCTTTTTCTTAGTTAGGATAAAGAGAAACTAATTAGGTAAAACGAAACTGTAAACTCACCTTTGCAATAACAATGGCGTTGCTCTTAACATGCTTGACGCAGAGCCATGCAAATTGTGCATCAGTTAGCTCACTTTCTAGTGGAGTCTTCTCAGAGACTGATTTGAATTGGATATCTTCTGGGACTAAATCATCTGAATGCTGAGCTAACCACCCTCCTCCAACTTGCCTGAGTGAGAGCTTTCCTCTACTATTTTTACTCGCCTCAAGGATTCTCAAAGTCTTAGATTTTCCACGGAGAACCTCAAGTCCCTTCTTTGTATACTTGGGTGCAACCACAATCTCATAAAACATGCGAGTTTCATTGTCAGTGGGGCTTCTAAATTCTCGGATGTCCTTAGCCAGCACCTAAGGAGACAATTCAAGAATTACCCTAATTAAAAGTAGATTTCAGTTGTGTCAAATGGAAATAGCATTTTTAAAACATTCTATCTTCCATTGTTCCACGGCCAAGCACAGGCATCAGCAAGGCCAAATTGCCATAACATAAAATAGAAAATAACAATAAAAGATTAACCAATCCTCTCATAGGGCTGGGGGTAAAGAAAATTAATGAATGTAGAATGTCAATGCAGCATTACGGAGAAGACATGAAGAATTACCTCATCAACTTCCACGTTAAAGGCTACTATGCCACCAAATGCACTCACAGGATCTGCTTTCACAGCCAGTCTATATGCTTCAACAATATCATCACGCGAAGCAACGCCACAGGGATTTGTATGCTTCACAATCACACAGGTAGGTCTATTAAACTCGCAGACACAATTCCAGGCTGCATCTGCATCTAAATAATTATTGTATGACATCTCCTGTACCAAAGGATATCAAAATAATATCAGTGTGATGCAAAGGTAGCAGTGCAAAAGATCTCCTGCCCATCTATCATGTGGAGCGCAAATTACAAAAAGTTAATACAATGAATGCAAGTAACAAGACATATCCTGAAAACCGAAATCCTAAAACTTGGAAAGAAGGAAAACACACGCAAAACCTGTGGCTTAGGAAATCCAAGAACACAAGGGAGACGCTGAGGACATAGATTACAGGACAGAAAGCATTACTTACATTTATAAAAAATAAATAAGGTCATTAATTAGCAAGACTATGGTAAAAGGTTTCTAAAAGCACATATTCTTGTGCCAACTAAATACTATCACTGTCAGCCGTAACTACTTCATGTTAGATAAGATTTGAAGAACCCATGTACACGTGGCACAGAATAAATATTCTTGAGTTCTACTGGCAAACAATACAGAGAGCTTCGTCCTCTCATTCTTTTCCACTTTGTAGACCATAACATAATGAAGCAAAAATTTCATTTTTCCTCCTCCTTTCCAGGTAAAACAAAGAGTGGATCTCATTATATAACATCATCTTATTTTATCCCACTAGGAAACAAATATGTAACGCTTCCTCATTACACCAAGGGTTTCATTCCTTTCTCAGACATGTTTTCCTTCAACATATCAATGCAAATCCTTGATCCTTTTTTTATCATTCACTTTATATTTTAAAACTAAATGTAGCAAGATGGATAACTTCGAATTGAGGTGGTAGATTATCAGACAAACAGAATACAGGCATGAGACAGGATGGCCGAAGTAACACAAAAACTTTAAGAAATAAGGCCTAAAGAAAAATGATCATAAGCAAAACCAGTTCCTTACCTTTCCATGGTGTTGAATAGCAGTTGCAATTCCACCAGCATTAACCTCAGCGAGAGACTTATCAACATAAAATGCAGCCTTCTGGTGGGGGTTTTCACCATAACGAAGTGCACTTTTAAGTGAGAGAGATACAGTCATACTGGGAGGGAATTTATCTGCAAGTCAACAAAAGTAGTTAATATGGGTGCATAGGCAGTAGCAGCACACAATTTACTTTTGCTTCAATATTTATAATTTCAACTTTTCGTGTATGTGAAGATAAATCGGCCAATGGCAAAGAGGTCTCAGAAATTACACATTCATACTGAATGATTTTGATAGTATAGATCTATGTCATGGAAACCATATACCTTCTGATGTTTGCTTCCATAACCACTCCGAAACTGCAGTGTCATAAGAAGCAACATGCTGGAAAGCCTTCTGAGCCAGCTTCCTTCTAAACTGTTGGTCATCTTGCTTTCCACGAAGAAACTCTAGAAGTGTAGGATAGTCTTTTGGATCAACCACCACCAAAACATCCTTGTGATTCTGTTGAATATTGACAACTGTGATCAAAGTAGAGCTAATGTAAAGAGGGAACTAGAAACTGGATAAAGAATTAGAATACAATTTTTTTTTTCCTTATCATGCATACCTGAGTGAGAATCTACAATGAAGATATACAAACAATCACACAACTTGCATTAAATAAAAAAAAATGCAGACACAGCCTTTGGTGCTATATCACATATTAGACTAACAGAAACTACAGTTGGGTTTGTTCCAACAAACAAACCACAAGTACATCAATGGATGGGGATGCAGAGGATGCTAAAGGAAGCTCATCCTAGTTATATGCAACTCAACCTAATCACAACTAATTAACCTTCCAACATAAAAACATATGACAAGCACTAAGTTTTGTTTGGTTTCTAGCCAACTCCAGAAGCTGCAAGCGCATGCCACAACAACCAGGAAACTATTGCGTCATTGTCAAAAAGAAGCAAGGCTATACTGTTATTTTCTAAAACTTGCTGCAGCACCACACACATTGCTGACTTATAGATGCCAACCAATTATTAAATATTAGAAGCACTGGCCTCTAGCCTGCAAAGCTTTTGAAAAAAACAATCATTTGATGCACCATTGCTTTAATTTCAGAACTCATGACACATTAAAACCCTCATTTTTAGCCATACAGAGTATAGTTAACTATCCTAATGTTACTCAAGGTTTGCACAAGCGTGTCCAGCAGACTTTTAGGCTTTTAAATATACATCCAGCTGCAAAAAGCAAGGATTTTGTGATCACAAAATGCCAAAAAAAAAAAAGTTGAGTTAAACAACCTTTGCAGCAGCTCTAATCATGGCTGGGCCCCCAATATCAATGTTCTCAATTGCATCTTCAAAGGATATTCCACTTGAAGAGGAAACTTTTTCGTAAAAGGGATATAAGTTGACCACCACTAATTCAATCATACCTGCAAAGAAAACCATCTTCGAATTAGCTAAGGTATCATTAGAAGCCCAACAACCAAAGACAGATTTCCAGATTGATGCAAGAAAATATGTTATTTTTTCAAGCTGAAGATTCAACTAAATTGGAGAACTTTTTCAACTCATTTGTATTTTCACCCACATATAGTCCATAAATTAAATCACTGGACGATAAAGGACTTGTTGCTTGCAGCATTTGTAGGGAGTTGGCTGAAGGGACTGTTCAGGGAAAGCAAAATATCTGTGAAAGCAACCCCACAGTTTTTCTATCAGTGGATCTGAATTAGATGAATTTTCATGAAATTGCTCATCATCAATTCATACACTAAATGATTGTCATTGTTTTTCCTCAATTTTAAAGTACAACAGAAATAGATTTATTGTATTTTCTTCCAACGATGTATTGATATCCAATAACAATGATAAAGTTGCAAACTTTTCTACATTTACTCTATAATCTATTAACATAGTAGTCAAAACGCACCAATCTTGTGCTTGTCAAGGGCTTCCATATGATGCTCCAGATCTCTCCTAGCAAGAATACCCCCATGTATGTTAGGATGTAGAGTTTTGACACGACCATCAAGCTGTACAGGAATTATAAGTTAACACAAATAGTCAATCGGATCCCTTCATCTGTTGTGGAATCACAACTCAACACACGACTTACCATTTCAGGAAAACCTGTGAGCTCTTCCACTTTAGTTACAGATATACCACCACTTTCCAGAGTCAATGCTGTTCCTCCAGTTGAAACAATAGTGTATCTGAAACAATAGTGTATCTGTAACATTCGAAGAGAGATTAACTTTCAAGCTCACTATGGTGAAGACATTCAATAATATTTTCTTAAGTTTACAAACTCGCATAGCTCACCTAAATATCAGGGAAACATTTAAAAGGCTGTTCTGGATTTATCAAAGAAAAAAATTCATAATAAATGCGAATTTTAGCTAAGAATACCCCAATTCCTGAAGCCCACTCCCAAGGACAGCCAAATCTCTCTTATCTGACAGCGAAATCAATGCGTGCTTCTTCCCTAAGAACGAAGGTTGTGCATTAATAGAATTTAGTAGCATATTAGATGTAATATATCGAACTCAAGTAGATATTACTTGCTACATTTTAATACTGGAAAAAATCTAAAATTTACACAAAAACGCGGACAAAAATAAAAACTTGTCAAACTAGTCTCAATCAGTGTAAAAGGTATGTAAACAAAAATTTCGAATATGTTAATTGTAACTGATCTTTTTCGTATTTTCGTCTTCCATTGTGCATCATTACCGTGGAATGATAAGATTATCATTAAATGATTAAAATTTTTAAATTTTTTTTGGACCATTCAACAAGAAAATATTCCAGTGGTAGAAAGTACCAGGCCCAGATGTTGTAAGAGCTCCAGCTTCAGCCATGGCTTTGATCGGAGAAGAATATGACCTAAACGATGTCGTCTTCTTCAAGAACTGCACCCACATAACATGAAAAAAGCTTTCAAAACTACTGACGCCAATACAGAAAAATTGAAAAAAAATAAAGAATGGGAACAATTATACCTCAAAATCAGCGAACGAGCCACTTGATGGCCCAGTGAAAATTGATAGAGCAGCGACGGCGCGCGGAATGCCAGGGTTGATGAGGGCTGTGGTGGCTAAGGTGGCGGCTTCAGTAGAGACAGGAGAAGAAGCAGCGGCACTAAACCCCAGCATTTTGACCCCAGTAATTCTTGGTGCTTGAAAGGTGTTAAGTCTTTTATATGGGTCAAAAGCACTAAAGAGGGAGTTCATGAATCCGCAATAGTTAAGGTAAATGTAAGTTTTATACTTTTTTTTTTTTTTTGAGAAATGTTGCGTTTATTTGATTATATTTTTTAAAAATTTTATACACATTTTTAAATTAATTTATTGTATCACAAATACATTTATCGAGAAAAATATTTAAAGTTGTTGCAGTAATATTTTTTTTAAAAATATTCCAAAAAAACGATTACACGGACGGAGACGTAATTTCTATACTTAACAGTGTAAAACTTTTATAAATTTGTATTTTGTATAATTTATCAATCAAATGGTTGGAGTAAACCTCACCGGTCTAAGTGATAATTATTAGGATTTTTTTTTTTTTTTGGTTTCTTTTGCCTTTTTTCGGTTTGGAAAATTTGCTGCAAAGGTCCTTCGTAATTCCAAAATTTGCTTTTGGTAATAAAAGGGTTTGGCCTGTTGTATAAATTGTACTATCATTTTGGCCCTCCGTATTTGTTTTGAGTAATCTCTAGCACATAATTCCTAGCCACATCAAGTCGTGTGATTTGAGATAAAAATGTTGGCATTAGACATTTTCATCCAATTAAAAGTCATGAAATAAAAACACGCTCTTTAATAATGCTTGTAAAGATCATGTTTTTGATGAATGTGGGAATTTTATTAGAATGAGAAAAATTGTATGCTTTTTAAGATCTTATTTTGGAGGAAAAATATTTATGATTTTGTTTTGCTCTTCAAAATCTGCGTAACTTTTTTTTTTTGACAATCATCGTATTATGTTGAAAAGTTCATTAGAGAACCAGTTTCCGAAAAAAGCAAAATGCTATTTAGAAGCGCAATTGATACAATACAAAATTATTATGCCTTTAGAAGAATTATTTTCAAAGGTCGAGGAATGACAGTGCAATTGATTTGCAAACACGTCGAAAGCAACGCCTTCAAGCGTCCTGCTTCAAAAGCAACAAGGGAGTGTTTGGTTCGCAATCATGAATTGAAATCAGAGGGGTTTGGAATGAATCCATCGATTTCAATACACGTGTTTGATTTAGTATTTGGAATGTATATCATTATTATAATTATTGTTTGGTTTGTTGGGAATAGGAATTATATCTGCAAGTCATTCGGCACGTATAACTGGAACATGCAAAATTGACGCGGACGATATCCAGATGAGGTTCCGAATGTCTGAATAAACCATCCAGACGTCCGGATGAAGGAATCATTGGTGGGTTTTGGCCAAAATCCAATAATAAAACCCACCAATTGAGGGTTTGACTCTAATTCTCGATTATCAAACACTAACTATGGGGTTGAATCCGATTCCCGCGAACCAAACGCCCCTGATACAATGCAAAAGCTACACTTTCAAACAGCCTTTGGAAAATAACACTGTCAAAAACTGTAACTAAATTTTTAATTACAGACAAATCTTAACCATTCAAGAGTCATTATCAATTACAAACTCTAATTCTTGTTTTACCTGTAATCTGAAATACCAGTTTCTTATGCAAATATTACTTTTTTTTATTATTGCAACATAGACCCTAGGAAAAAAACTTTGGCTGATATTTTCATTACTAGATTTTATATTTACTTTTGAATTAGGATTTAGGATTTAGGGTTCAAGATTCAAAACGTAGGGTTTATGCTATTGGAATTTAGGGTTTTAATTAGATTAAAAATAGTGGCAATTATGGCTTTTTATTGTTAAGGGAAATTACGGTTAATTTTTTATTTATTAAAAATAATTTTAGATTTTTTTAGTAAGTTAGGCTAATATGATATTCTTTTAAAATTAAATTAAATTAGTATTAATTTATTGAAATACTTTTTTAGTAAGTTGCAATAATATAGGACTCCTATGAAATTATATTAGGTTAGCATTAATCCAAAAGTAACATATTACGTTAGGTGTCTTTGATACTGAATATCACAGCGTTTTTGACGCTACTATTGTTCAACAGCCTTTTGTGAATAGTTAGAGGCGCGAGGTTATAGGAAAACAGACGCGTCTTCATATGTCCCACCTCAAGGGTGTGATTTTTCAATCCACGATGATTGCTTATGTTCATTCTCTTCCCTCAAAAGTGTGGGAGTGGATTGGAGTCCTCAGATTAAGTCTTGAAACATGAAGCACTCTTGATACAGAAGATCGTTGAAATTTTAGTATTTTGCAGCCTCAAATCACAATCAACTAGAGATACAGCTCTCAACCATTTTATTTTAGAAATGCTTTTTTTTAGCATTTTAGAAATGTTGCTACTCATATTGAAATTGCATTTGCAGATATTTCTTGATTGGCATAGAGATTAATTTGTGCTATGTCGCCTCTTCTGCAGGGGACTGGTGAAATGAAGGTCATCATAACACTTCATTTTCAATTTTATGTAGTTGCTTGAAGTTGTAACACTCGATTGCTGCTCAAGCAACCTGACAAATTTGAGAAACTGAATTACTTTCGAAGTTACTTACTCTTAGGGTTGTTTTCGATTTGAGCTACTCGTGAGTAGCTTGGTCAACAGATCCGCTCGAGCTTGAGTTGACTGAGCTCGAACCCAATCTCAAGCCAAACTCAATCTCAAGCTGAACTCGAGTAGTATAAATTGAGTCCGAATATATAGGTATTCAACTCGAAAAACTCGTCTAGTTTTTTGAGCTCAATAAATAAATAAATAAATATTATTTTTTATAAATAAGTGATATTACTAAAATACACTTATACTTTGTAAAAATTACATTTTTTTTATTGATACTCGAGTTCTAGCTCGATTCAAACTCGACTCAAACATTGCCTTTCAAGCGAGCTCTAGTTTGCTTAAGTTTCTAATGAGTTGAGCTTGAGCTCAAGCCTTGCAAAAATTTTCAAACTCGAGTTCGATTAGCTCAATGTTCGGGCTTGATTCAACTCGTTTGCAGCCCTATTTACTCTTTCTCTTTGTGTGACTGCAAGTATGCTTTTCCAATTATAAGTAAAAAGTTGTTGGAATTTTAGTCTATCTATTCTAATATCACAAGAAAAAAGTACTCAACAATGAATTAGTTCTTAAATGGAAAAGACGATTCCTCGTAAACTTAAAAGTCACCACGCAATTCCTTTCTCATGTAGGTGGCCCTAATTTGGTTTTTAATTTATAGGGCTTACTTGAGCAACGAGTGAGTATTGCGCATACCATGTATTACGTGGCGCATTAGAACCAATCACACATCGCCAAATAATACAAAGTATGACACACCATCTGTAACACCCTAGAAAATGCACATATAAGAGACATTTTTTTTTCTTATTTAGGGTTAAGTGTTAATCCTAGATTTATTAGTTGGAAGATTTCTTGAGTTAATTAGGTTAATTAGTTAAGATTTTCATTTTAAGCAAGAACACTTGAGTACTACATTTAGAATAATTTTACTTGACCATTTAATTTATATTAGAGTTTAAAATTTTGCTTAATTTATTCTACTATTTTTTAGCCTTTTACTACTTGAATTTTAGCTCAATTTTACTCAAAAATTTCACTTATTTTCTTACCTTATTTTCTTTTCCCTTGGCTGAAAATTTTCTCTTTCTTTCTTTTTCTCTTGGCCGAAAACTCTTTTCTTTTTCTTTCTTCTTTATGGCCGGATTTTCTTTTCTCATTTTCACTCTATTTTTGCTTTAATAATTTGTGTCTAATTATTGACTTATATTAAGTGAAAAGAGTTGATAATCTTCACCAATCAAATTAAACCAAGTAGTTACTCTTGTATTAAAAGACTAACTAATTACTTTACTCTTGTGAGGTTTTAATTGGACCACCATTTTCTCATCTTTTCTTCATTTCTTTTTCATTTTTCCTAGACTATTTCTTTCTCTTTTTCCTTCACCTTGGCCGGCCAACTCCTTTCTCCTTCTTCCCTCATTTTTTTTTTTTGCTCTCAACTTCTTGGACTATCATCTCTCAAGTTGACACAAATCAACCATAGTAAGTGGACTTCTATCTTTTCTAAGCAAAAGTTCTAGGCATATCTAAGGTATTTACCATGAACTTACCTTATTAATTTCATGTTTTAATTAGTTTTTATGCAAGTTTAATACCAAGTTTCTTGTTAATACTACTTGAAGAAATTAGTTAGAACTTGATATATACTTGCTATATAAAGTGTTCTTGTGCTTAGATAGACTAGTATATGGCTTTTAAACCTTGGAAATTTATGTTTTATATGTGGTTTAGTTGAGGATTTAAGTTGGAACTCAAGAACACTTAAAACAGTCATGCTGGACCAGTTTTAGTAAAACTTTCATAACTTGGTATACACAACTTGGATTCGAGTGATTCTTGTTGTTTTAGAAACTAGATTGATAGGGCTTTCCAACGGTATAAGGCTTGCCCTGTGGTTCGTTATGTATTAATCGCAGAAAGTTTGCAAAGTTGGCTGAAAATTTGATTCTGCGGAAAACAGTTTTGGTGATGAGCCAACTTGAGGGCTGATTTTGAACCTGTTATAGTTGGAATTTGGATTGATGATCTTCACGAAAGTTGTAGCCCTATAAACGTACTTTAAAACCATGTAATCAGAATTTCTTAGTTCTTAATGGATTGACCCCAGAAATGGCACGAAGTTGGCTGAAAACCAACCCTGTGCAGATTTGAGTGATGATCCTTGGAGTAGGGATTTTGAATTTGAGTGGAATCTTGATTGAATTTGAGTTTAAATTGAACCTAGAAGTTGTAGAACTTGTTGAATTGGATTGGATAGTTGATTTTCTTGCAGGTTTTAAATTTTTGGGTTAGTCCGGTTATAGGGAAAATGCTGCCGAAATTTCGGTAAAACCTAAGAAATAAAAGTGATTAGGCTATGATTTAAGACTTTATAAGCTGTAATTTAGTGATTTAAGCGTACAGAAATTTTTGTAGATTAGCTATTAGTGAATTAAACCTTTCCGAGCCAAAACCCTAGAAAGTTAGAAAACCCTAATTTCGAAAACCCTAAACCCTAGGGTAAAACCCTAAGCTCCAAAACCCTAGAAATTAAACCCTAGAAAGACTTAGGGTATTTCTTGAATTTCTTTATGAAATTTCTTAGATTTTAGTCAGAGTTTTTACACGATTCTTTCTCGTGAATTTCAGGATCCGGAAGTGGTTCCCGACCCTACTACGAAATATTTTCTTAGGCATCAGGTGAGTGTCTTTATGTGTGCATGTTGCATGGAATGTGATATTTTATTTGATAAATATTATGCGAGAATTTGCAATTACTATGTGAATACCTGTGCTACTTGAGGAAAGATGTGTACTTTATCACATCTGTTCCGCAACATGTTACTTGCTTTCATTGACCAATGTGTTACTTGTGTGTGCGTGAGACTACCGTGATTAACTTCCATGTTATTTCACGGTTAGTCAACCGGGCTGCAAGTGGGAGGACATAAGGTGCTGGGTGTTTTAGGGATTGATGTTCTTTCCCTTTTGAGTTGTGAATCCTCAAAGAGGCCAACTCCGGATTGAACCTGTTTGATTGTTGGCCCTCCAGGGTTGAGAATATCTCCCTGGATGTGGTAGCTTGTACGGAGGTTATAAGGTGATTGGCGGTTAGGGTTTGTGCTTGATAAAACTGATATGTTCTTTGATAAAGACCTGAGCTATTATCTCGGTCCAAATATCGTGACTACATGGTCAGTGCTTGCTCTTCCTACGGCTAAGCTTGCTTCCGTAGTGGAGCCCTGTATCCTCCTTTGACTACATGTTAAATTAAATTGTTTATATCTTGATTTATTAATTTAATTGTTCGATTATTTCATTTACTAAAAATAATGAGTTCTGGATATGATTGCATGACTTGGACATTCACTGGGCTATTATAGCTCATTCCATTCCATTTGTTTTTCCTTTACTCAGGTTTCCTGAGAAATTAAAGCTGGATCAACTGGGTTTTGATTGTTATAGACGGTTCAGTTATTGTATTCGCCAAACTGTGTTAGGCGATCTTTGTGAAAAATCATGTATGTTATGACATGTAAACTCTTGATGTGAATTGTACCTTATGTTAAATAAAATGAGTGTATTTTATTTTATTCCATTTTATTTTAGCTTATTTTATTTTAAGTTAAGTACGCTCGGACGTTTGCGTGAGTGCGTGAATCGAGACCTGGCGAGAGCTAGGCAGGCAGTCCGCTAAGCCCTTTGGTGCGCCTCTGGGTAAGGTGGGGCTGTCACACCATCACCACATAGCGATAAATTATTGATTCTAGTGCACCACGTGACAATACACGTGATGCATTTTATACTTTTTCTTGAGCAACCAGATGGCATTATCTTCACCTGTCTTCAAATATAAGAATAAAAAGGGGGCATAATTGATTGTCATTCACGTTGTCAGATCAACTTTACTTTCATGTATTTACTCTCCAAGCACAGCAATTTAAAAGTTAAAAAAGACAATCTTGAAAGAAGGAAATATCAGGATATGATTCTGCATCTCCATGGATTCAAGATGGAACTAACAATTCCACTTTAAATTACCAAACAAATAAAAAAAAATACTAGTTCCGTTTGGATAGATTATTTGGAGTGTTTTTTGAGCATTATTTGAAAAAATTATTTAGAGTGTGTTTTTTGTTGACTTTTTTAAAAAGTTAAAAGTGAATCAATTTTTGGTTGACTTTTGTTGCAAATGGGGGAAAAGTGTTTGAATTTTGAAAAACTTATTTGAAATGTATAAAACTTTCTAATAACTTGTTTCACTTTTTATACAATTATTCACGAAACATAGCATTTTTTTCAACAAATTTCGTTCAGAAAAACGAAAAAAATCGTGACGAACATTTTGAGCTCCATTTACAATATTAATGGAGTTATAATACAGTATCGAGCACTGGCACCGGACGTTGCCAGTGTTCAGTGCTAGCATCTAATGCCATGAGAAAATTGTTGAGAGGGAAAATTACATTCAAAATTCAAAAAATGAGAGGGAAAATTTTTTACTTTTGTTAAAAAAAATCTCCAAATAATTTTCACTCATTCAAACACCTTTGAAAAAATTTTTCCAAATAATTTTCAAATAATCCTCAAATAATCATATCCAAACGGAGATCTCAATGCAATCAATTTGGTACGGTCAATACGTAATTCATAATATTGTTGGCTGTGTTTGGATACACTTTTTTGGAGATTTTTGAGAAAATTTTTTTACAATTGTGTTTGATATGAAAAATTTTTTAGTAAAAAAAGTACAAAAATTTTTTGGTCAAACTTTTTCACCAAATTTTCATTTGAAATTTCAAATGAACTTTAGAGTTTTTTAGTAATTATTCACAAAACAAACATGTTTATGTTCAAAATTGTTTAGAAAAACTGAAAAAATCACGAGTAACAAAATGAAATCTATTTTCAGTAGGTTTTGAAGTCCGACGACGAAACAGACGACGTAGCGACGACGAAGTAGATGACCGCTTAAACACAAAAATATCTTAGCTGACGTTCACTTTTTTCAAACCATTATTATGTCACATCTAAAAAATTTTCACATTCAAACACTTTTTTACCTTTCTCAAAAAGTCAACAAAAAATAATTCAAATAATTTTTTCAAATAATATTCAAAAAAACACTCCACATATTCATATTCAAACGGGGCCATTGTTATTGCCAAGCAGGTAGAGAGAACAACCGTTATTCATTCTAGGTTGAAGAAGATTTGCACTGGAAGTCCAACTTAGGAGCTAATCAAAGTTCTTCTGGTGCAGTAGTTTAGTAATCTGAGTAGATTGCTGGAGTAGCCAGCATTGAAGATGTAATTATTAATTCTGAGCTACCAACTCTTTAAAAATCCGGTCTTTGCGCTTTATATTCAAGACAAGGACTTTAATTGTGATCTCCAAAGTGACAATTTTCCTAGTAATTTTCCTCCGTGTTTATGCTGTTACATCTTAAGACCATGATCCAATCTATGACTCTTGTATACCAAGAACAAAGGCATCGTCTGGTGTCCTCTCTTTCAAGAATTGAAGATTTTATATGTTCAGATGTCCTGGGGATTTCAAGAAAACTAGTTTTTCGGACACTCCATTCAGCTCGGCTGTCTTTCCCGGATTAAACACACAAGGAACATCATCTGTGCGCGCCGGATTTGATGCTGGTGGTGCTAATATGCCACATTATCATCCAAGAGCAACCGAGACTCCATTTGTGCTGAAGGGAAATATATCATTCAGGATTGTTGATACACAAAACCGCGTATTTGCCAAAGTGCTTGAGTTGGGAAGGGTAAGGTGTTTCCAAGGGGGCTAATACCCTTCCGGATGAATGTCGGGGGATTCGCCAGCTATGACACTAGGAAGTTATTACAGTCAAAATCCAGGACCGGTTGGACTTCCATTTGGAATTTTTGGATCAGATATGAAAGAAGAGCTTTTGCTGAAGGCTTTCTCATTGAATTTCAAGGAGCTTGCTAAATTGAGGAAGCGGTTTCATTCCAGTAGCTGAGAAAGAGTTGAGGTTGTTCTCCTAACTCGATTGATCTTTTGATTCTTGTTGCATACTGCTGTAAATCACTTCTAGCACAACTTTACCATGGTAGCTTGTTTTGCATTAGAGGCATAATATCAGTATTACCCATTAAATGTATATTAGGAATTCTTAATGACGTTTCTCATTTCTCCTAACTCGATTGGTCTCTTGATTCATGTCGTAGAATGCTTAATTCTTTAAATCAATTCAAGCAGAACTTTATTATGGCAACTTGTTTTGCATTAGAGGCATAATATCAGAATTACCAATTAAAGGGATGCTAGGAATTCTTAATGAAATTTCTCATCACCAGACATTAACTATTGGCTTCATTTCTGCGACCTTTATGGATACAAATATATACAGAACTAGAATCTCTATTTTGGTTCAAATTAAACAGAACTGGAGTAAAGTGACATAACAAAGCTGTTTGGAGGTCCTAAAGTGCAGAAATCCTCGTCACCGCAATTGCATTATAATGTAAATTTGGTTCTGGATTGGGATCCAGACTTCCAGTGTGGTCTATATGATTTGATTATGGATTTGACCTACTTTTGAACATTTACAGCCTTTTAAGTCTTGGATAAACCGTGATTTTAGAAGAGACAAGGTCCCACAAAGGAGTGATGTATATGATAAATATCCAACTTTCCAGTCAAAATACATTTCAAACTCTTAACTACCTCAACTAACACTTTGATAAGAAAAAGCAAAAGGATATGGTCTCTTTTGAAAAGAGTTATAAAATACTCAAGCACTACATTAATGTTGACCCCAATTCAATATATGATACAGGATCATGAAACTGTTTAGCCTTTGGAATTTCGCTTTCAGTTCGTAGTAATTGTTATGGTTTATATGTTAGCAGAAATGAAAGGCTGGATTTTTCTTGGGTCTCCATTTCCTCATCACATTGATTTGAACAAAAAATTCCGACGTAAATATTGCAAACCAAATTAAGCCGTGTAAATAGATATACTCCTTACGTAGTGATAATGCAAGAAGTTAAAAATCTTGATCCTTCTGTAATTTGACAAATCAAACATAAGTAGAACAAATTACACTGCAGGCCAGCAGCAGTAGATATAATAGAAAAAATTAAATCAATCATCCCCATGGTTCAAGGAGATTGGCAGAGAGCAGTAAAAGCATTCATTATATGCAATTAAAAGGGTTCAAATTTTTCCTTTTGATGCATTTTCTCGGAAGATAAATAATGTGCTATCATCATTTTAATTCTAAAGTAATGAAGAATAAGCTAGGAGTGGAAATGGTGATGCCTCGTAACAGAAACACCATGATTTGGTTGAAGGTTGAGATGTAAAGCTTAATGATCAATCTTCTTTCCATCTTTGAGGAAATGTTGGACCATGTGGGGACACACGTAGTCTATTATAACGATTAAAGACAAAAAACAAATCACCAATCCTTAGTTGGCTCATGAATCTTACATCATATACTAGCAACGTATAACGTTTTGGATCTCTCAAAGCAGATAGCTGATGTTCAATAGAATAATACTGTGTCTATTAGAGAAACCGATCTGAGCATCCTGATAAAGTGCAAATTAAAGTAATTAATAACCACCATGAAGGTTGAAATAGAGCTAACCGAAAAATAAGCATTCTTTTCTACCATAAGTCAGATAGAAATTACATGTCACACAAACCAATCTATAATGTAACATAGGCATAGCTGGAGAAATCCCGTGATAGAAATGATAAAGCACCACCACAACTGACATTAATAACAGAACAACCACCTATGCATAATGCTATGCTTATAGTAGAACATTAAGCATTTCATTCCAAATATCAGGAACTCCAGGGAGGCACCAATGGCTACAGTCAGATGTATAGCTTTTGACATGGTGTTTCTCTTCTAGGCCTATGGTTCTACCATAAACTGATGGGTGGCCATCTCTTCGAAGGGCTGACATCGTTGTAATATCCTGCAAATACACTGGAAATCTGATCCTTCTTAGCACCCCTCTTAATACTAGTAATTGTTGAGGAACATGCGGGTGACTAAAGAACTCGAGTGGTGTTTTCTGATTATAGCATTTCCACCCGTTTTCCCTGTCAATAGATAAAATGATTAATGTACATAACCAAAATAATTAAATTATGTGATAGAAACTCTTTTCTGCTTAGTTATGTGTATGTTAATGCTAGAGAATTAAATTGTTATATTTTGCAAAATGATGCATTTTTGTGATACCTGTTATGCCTTGGAGACATGCTTCTGAAAAAGACTCGAGTCATACGAGGATCAACATTCAAATCTATCCATTTAGCCCATGTAGTTAGTCCTTTCTCATATGCAACCATTGGATTCATATTTGTGAATACATTGTTTCCCTCCATGAGGAAGTCCCACCTGCAATTTAGTAATTTTAGATGGTAGAGCTACAAGAGGTAATGATATGGAGGTGGGATGATGAAATTTGTGTCTTACGAACTCCATTTCTCAGAATGAGTCCACCAATGGGCTGAATCAAAGACAAGAACATCAACTCCTCGCCAGAACTTTGCATTCTCTTCTATCAAGTCTAGATGTAATATTCTCTTGGCTCCTGGTCCTTGCTTCAATTCCACCAGAAACGGAGCCCAGCAAAACTCAATCGATGTCTCAAAATCCTGTAAACAGTTAATTTCACCATTAATGTCGAGCCCTTTCAGTTTCAAGCAAAAAGATAAATAATTTTTCTTTCTCACCAAAGCTTGAAATGCCATGGCAGGACCATGATAGGTGACCGTCTTTCGAGCAGTAGGAATAACAGATTGGACTAAACACACTAGAGATTCCCATTGATTTCTCATTATGGAATCACCTACAAGCATTATTCTTTTCCTTCTCATTTTTCCTAGAAATTCCAATGCATCAAACCTGCATCACCAGATCAGTGAATGGAGCAAAGACGCAAGAATGTGTAATAATCATGTCACATATTAATGCATTTTGTAATAATCATGTCACTTAAAGACACTACCTTGGAATGGTGCAACCGTCTGGTTTCCACCTCCATTTTTCATAGTCAGAATCTGGACGTCCATTCTTTTGGCATGTCACAGCAGTACTAAGGTAAGGACAATTACTTGAATCGTAAAGAGGGTAAGATTGATCATAAACCCATTTTCCGGACGTCAAATCACATTTTCTAAGTGATGCATGTCTGCCCTGAACCATGTTAATTTCGTCATCGTTGTCGTCAAGCCACGAGAGTTCTTCTTGCTCATACTGTGATGACTCACCAAAGAACAAATTCAGAAGGAAAAAGCACAAGAACAAAATCAGCAATGGAGAACTGATCTTAAGTTTTGCCATAGCAACCGCAGGGAAGTGTGAGGGGAGCAGGCCTGCTCTTGTATTCTATGCTGCAACTTCCACATCTTAATTAAGTTGATAGAAGTGTGTCCATTTCGCCATGACTTGCGCTAGAATATGGACCATGCAATGTACTTTTAACTTTTTTACACATCACCTTTACTAAAACTGAACTTTTTCTTGTCGTTTGGTATAAATCACAGTGAGATTTCTTCATCCTAGGCAAAGGTTAATAATGCCACCATTAATAAAATGGTAATTTAAACTTTACTCTTCACTGCTGCCCCACCTACTAAATCCCAAAGTTCTTCCTTTTTTTTTTTTTCTTTTTTTATGCCTGGATTGATGTACTCATTCAAATTTCTTGCGTAATCAACACAAAATTGGTGGATGACAAAGTGGTTGAATGTTTTACCCTTGAAACTAAATTGTTGAGAAAGCACAACGATTTTAAGTAAATGTATGGCACATTTGTAACAATTGCAAAACCCTACTAATTGGACCTAAAAGTAGTAACTGCCCCTGTCACTTTTGGACCATAAATCCGTAACTTGTGGGTCTGTAGGCCACTTATAAAAATGTAATGAGTGTGTTTTCATTTGAGGCAATTCTTATCCTACTTTTTAAACGTGAAGAAGGTTCGAGCTCTTAATTATGATGGCAGTTAAAAAGTTAGGAACATGGGATGCTTAGTATGGTATAAATCTAGGAGCCCACGAGTATGATTGCCAGCGTTTTCTTCTAGTCAAACAAATGCAAATCAATTGACTGTTTTGCTCAAGAGACCTATCTACAAGATGTAAATCCAGAGACAGCAATTTGTAAGATTTTTTTTTTTTTTTAATACATAGAAACGTTTAAGAGGAAGGATGGTCATCTCATTTCAATGTCAGGACAAATCAACGGCGCATTTTTTACGGTTTAAGACGATTATTACTATTCTTCTATCAACTTAATTTAACAAACTATTTTGAATCTAAAGATTTGATAGCAGTGCCAAAACGTATTGGTGCCATTGTAAGACTAACACCTCAATTGAAGTGTGAATGTAAGGTAGTAATTTTTCGTGAATGACACTCAATTGCTACTGAAAAAATAACACAAAAGATCTCATGATGTAGTGTGCAATGGCCTAGCGTGAAACCAAACCACAGTAGAGTGGCACAAAGATTGTGGAGAGCTAGATCTGCAAGTTACACAACTTGAAGTGCCAATTGCTAGTCGGGCCAATAGCTTGAAAATGAACATGAAAATGCATCATAGTGGTCTTTAATTGGACAGATCTCAGTTACAGGCCTGATTTCGTCATCAGCCCAAACCAAAAAGGCCAACAGTCCAAAACGACTATTTCATTGGTTACCTCACACCCATTACCCGAGCTTTCATGTAGATCCTTAAGCCCTCCAAACCCCTAAGACACCATTAAAATCGATGTTTCTGGAAAGCAATAGATTGAGAAAAGAAAGAATAACAGGGTGAACCCAAGATGGAGAGCAGACTAATTTCAGCTTTAAGAAAAACTAAAACCATATTTACTCAAATTTCATCAAATTCAAGATTTTCAAAATCTGGGGTTTGCATTTCAAATCAGCCTTCTTTGCTGATCCATTCCAAAATTTTCTCATCATCTTCTTCGAAGCTTGCTCCTGCTAGCCAAAACAGCATTGTCAGAAACTTGGGTAACTTGGGATTCAGAGCATTTCGTCATCATTATCCTAATCATAATAAGGTTCATTTCTGTTATCAGCTCATCTTTGTATTCAAATAGAAATGTACGTTATCATTTTTCTTTGTCTTTTTTCTTTTCGTTTTATTGGTCTAATGGCACAATATGTTCTGGTTTTGATAAAAGATCCTCTCTTTATTGGAAGTTTATAGTATCTTAATGCTAAGATAATTGCTACATAATTAGCTGCAGTTTTATATACTTCTTTCTTTTTAGTTTCAAGAGAGATGACATTTTAATTTTTAGCAATCTGGCTTTGCCCTTTAATACTTTCTATCAAATGATATTGTTGAACTTTTTAATTAGGGATTTGGCCTAACTAATACATTGAATGACCAAACGTTAGATGCTATATTGAATTTTAACTTGTAAAAATGCGATGGACTTTACCTCATAGATCAGTCTGTGGCACTGGACCGTATATTGGGAGCTCACCATGTAAAGGTGATGAAACAAATCTCTTTCAGCCCTTTTAGAATTCAGATTTTTGTTGGATGGATTGCATATCCTAGGTTCAATTGTCATTTTTGAACTAAATTATCAGCAGCTGATAGACGGTTAGAAGTGTGAACTTTTTAAATCTCTGTTGGATCCCCTTTGTGTGTCAAGCCTATAATTAATGAATTTCATCTATCTAGCTGGTATTGTGATCATTCTCAATAAAGTTTTGTTTTACTTGAAATCATGTGCTTTTATTTCTTTTTGAAAACTTCATTCTTTATCTGCTTTTAGGGTTTTTGCATACCATCCTTTAGGAAATTATCCAGTACTGCAGCTGCTTCTTTAGAAAATAAGGAGGGTCTGAAGCTCCTTGTAACTGCTGGGCCCCATGCTCGGAAATTGGTCGGTATATGGCTTTTTGGATCAGCTGCTTGGGTCTTTAGTATGGTGGTGCTTGGTGGTATGACACGATTAACCAGATCGGGGCTTTCAATGACAGACTGGAAATTCACTGGTGGCCTTCCTCCTCTGTCAGATGAAGATTGGTTGGCTGAATTTGAGAAATATAAAGAGTCACCTGAATACAAGCGGTTGGTTGAAATAGCATTTTATGCTTCTCTAGTTCAAATTACTTGCTGTTTTACTTTTGCAGGAATTAGTTATCTTTGCAATGCCAATGTTCTCGAAGTCCTGGAAGCATTTTATGCATGCTGCATATGATTTTTTTTTTTTTTTTGGCTGCATATGAAATTTTTTTTTAAAGGGTATTTTGTGTCTTAATGGACTTTTCTGTTTTCTTTCTTTTTGTAGAATAGGTCTATTTTGATGATGTAAACATAATACTAGTGTTTTTAAATCTTTGACAATATCAGTTGGTCGTGGTAATTTAGAAGCAGCTTTTTGGTTCTTTCAGCATTGCTGGTGTGGCTTAACTTTTTTAATTTTTGTGTTGCAGTGTTAACAAAGGGATGGGCATTGATGATTTCAAGTTCATATATTGGATGGAGTATGTGCATCGAATGTGGGGAAGAGCACTGGGTATCATGTTTGCTCTGCCATTTTCTTACTTTCTTCGCAAGGGTTATATTACTCTGCAACTTGGACTTAGATTATCTGGGTTATTTGCTCTTGGTGCTGGCCAGGGACTAATAGGTTGGTGGATGGTTAAAAGTGGTTTAGAGGTATCAAGAACTGGATCTTCTACTTGCAACCTTTAAAAATTAGACACATCTGTCCAAAAAGGTCTAATATCTTTTCCTCTATAGGAGCCTGCCTCCGAATATGCTGAACCAAGAGTCAGCCCTTACCGCCTTGCTGCCCATCTTACTTCAGCATTTGTTATTTACAGTGGGCTCTTTTGGACTGCTCTTTCTGTTGTTATGCCTGAACCTCCTGCTGAGTCAGTAGCTTGGGTGAAGGGTGCTGCAAAAGTTAAACGACTAGCCCTTCCTGTGAGCATCCTTGTTGGAATCACTGCTGTCTCCGGAGCATTTGTTGCAGGAAATGATGCTGTATGTAACTTTTGCTTCTTACTTCCCAGCTTGATATTTTTGTCTATGTTTTGCGGACAAAGTTTTTGTGGTTTGTGCTTCAGATGTAAGTGCAATCTAACTTTTGGCTGCACCTAAAATCATTAGGGCCGTGCCTTTAATACTTTCCCGAAGATGGGTGATGCATGGGTTCCAGAAGATATTTTCGGTATGAAGCCTCTTTTGCGGAACTTCTTTGAGAACACATCAACTGTGCAGGTAAACTATCTTAGTTCTTTGTTAGTCTTCACATATTCAGCAGCTAAAATATCACTACATTCCAGATGGTTTAGCAAACCTTATTTTCTATCACAATGAATTGTAAGGTCTTGTTTACTATCATAAGGTTTATTCTAGATTTTACTTGTTCACAGAAATAGGATGTGGAAAACTGGCAGAAAGAAGGGTTGAAATCATTCTTTTTTTGTGTTCCTCTTGGTGTCCATCCGAAAAGGAAAAAATACAAAGAAATGAGACATATTGGAAAGATGGTTTCTAAATATTTTTCTACCATTTATGTAATGAATCACCAAGACAGATGTAAAGTGCTGTATCAAGCTTTGTGTCTAGTTAAAATGAAAATTGTGGCAGATATTCAAATCCAGCCATGATCAGGGGAAAGTTGAGACTGAATATAAACTCACACTATTTACCTTCTTTCCTGTTTGGGTTGTGGCAGTTCTAAACAGCTGTTAGTTTTCTATCAAAATGAATTCGTAATAGTTTAGGGTGGTTCTATGGTAATTATTGCTGCCATTGAGTGCTTAACCCTGTTATATACTGAGATCGTCGGGGATATTGCATTGTGATTGTACCTTGCAACAGAAAGATTTATCCATGAAAGTCAAGGTGGTATGAGAAAATTTTCGGCAATCATAGCCTTTGATGAGCTACAAGCTTATTGGCTTGTCAGAGATCTGCACAACTATTTTAATATATTTTCATGCACATAAAGAATTATAGGTATACCTTTCAAATCTCGAGATCACTAGCCTGTCTCTTCTAATAGCTTAAGTTCTTTATGATGGAAAGAGTTAAAATTAGTTCTCTAACTGGATTTGAATCTGAAATCTCATTTTTATTCTAATCTTATTCTGTGCTGGATACAAACTTCTCTAATGGTGGCATTCCGTTTGGTTAACAGCTTGATCATCGTATACTTGCCGCTGCAACTTTAGTAGCAATTGGTGGTTTATGGGTGTCAACTAGAAAACTGGACCTACATCCTGCTGTACGCTCGTTGATCGGAAGCATAGTAGGCATGGCTGCTCTTCAGGTGCCTGCTACTAAGCTCTTTCTTTTGAGTTTCATCACATTTTTCTGGTCAAATTTCTTGAATCGATTATTTTCACAGTGCTCTGAAAACATCTTTTTATGCTCATAACAACCTCATTCTATCTGCAGGTCACTTTGGGAATATCAACTCTTCTATCGTATGTACCAGTCTCGCTTGGCACAGCTCATCAAGCTGGAGCTCTAACGCTTTTAACTTTGATGCTTCTGCTCAATCACACCGTACGCCGGCCTTCATTATCCCTTCTGAAAACACTGCCTCCTGTTGTAAAAGCAGTCGTATAGTTAACGTCAGGATTACATAACTAGTCTACCATTGTTTGCAACTTCCAGTGATTAGATTCCATGGAAGCAGCAATTGAGGACACTCAATAGATCTTAAGCCAATAGTCGAGACAAGCAGAATACAAGTTCTCTTCTCTGGTCTCGTTGCTTTTTGGCAAGACAGTTCAAAATGTAATCTCTAGGCCTGATTTTCAAGCGAACGTACCATAATATGGTTTGGAATTCTTGTTGTTTCCACTGCGCCAAGGAATCTACTAACAGAAAAGACTCGAAGCAATGAAGCTTCATTCTTATGTATTTTATCCAAGGTGTCAAATTGCGCTGTCTGTAAAATTTTGTTTTTTCTTCTCCAACAGTCAGTAAACTGGATTGCAAAGAACAATTCTCGTAATTCGAGATAAACTAAATTGGCCATTGCATTCAAGTCCATTTCTTGGAATTTGGGCCGTCGCAGCAGTACCAATCTGTCGTACACTTTCTTTTGGTCTACAGCGGACATTATTTGGATCGTTGGTAATAGCAATCACCAACCTTAATTATTTCTTTGTCCTGGCGCTCCTGAGGTACAGTGGGGATGTCATACCACTCCCAAGAAATTGGTAGACTGGTCAAAAATGAAATACGGTATATCATGCACTTATGGAGTTGAGTTAGTTGTAACTAGTTGACTCTAATTATTTTTTAAATATAAAATCAAATCTCAATATGCTTCATTTGACTGGCGAAATATACACCAAAAAAAAAAAAATCCACAAATTTAAAGGGGGAATATTGGCTGATCAGTGGAATCTAGCCTACATGGTCTCTTTAGGTTGGTAAGGAATGAGAGAATGAGAGACCGTTCAAACATTACTGTTTTGCAAGTAAAACGCTCAATATGAAATCGATGCGTACTATTTTGGCTTACTTCATCATAATGACACAGAATTTTGAGGATAATTAAGTCAAGCTTAACCGTTCTCTTTGTCTCACTTGTAATGAATAATGGACGGAAGAAATGATACCTCTATTTCTCATGTGAGGAATGAGATCTCATCCTCTTTAGACTTTTGAATGCCGCTAGTTTAACATTCCAATTTTTTTTTTCTCATTTGGTATGCAAACACTGCCAAGTCAGGGAGTTATATTTGTTTGGTAGAGGTAAAGTCAAAAGTGGAGTGCATATGGCAAGAAAGGATAGCCTCCTCTTCCAATATTTTGTGATATCCAATTTTTATTCTCTATGAATACGACAATTTCTTTTGATAAAACATGTTTCAAAAACTAATATTGCATATTAGTGTTTTATAAAAGGTTTTATTCATGACTACTATTTATATTATCACGAATTTTCTGTCGTACAATTAGTGTTATTCATCTTGTTACACGCCTTGTAAAGATGAAATGTGTTCTTAATTTATAATTTAAAAATATTTCTCACTATATGAGCGTGTAACATCAATTGTCCAAAAAGTAATTCAAACCTAATTTTCTATCCCAAAGTATGACGCCCAGTTGATGGTATCAGAGCATACTATTAGTAGTTCTTTTCCCGTCTCTATCTCATATCTTTCAATAATGCCTTCCAAAATATAGAATCTATATCTTTTTATGCTTCGCAATGCAAAAAACAAGAAAAAAAAAAGGTATCTTGTATTTTTGTTGCAAATTGACTATTTCCCCCGCCAACCTTTCTTGAGCATCGTTGGACGTCAAATAGTCAAATAAGTACGTACCGGTTAATTTGGAAAGTACACATATAATATAAGTCGGGCTGGCTTTCGGGTGACTTCATTGGCCATTTTCAAACATCCATAAATAACATATAATACTATTATTTATTTTTACCCAAAAAAAAAGGTACATGTTATTCTTTTTTTTTTTCAAAATATTAAGACAAAGCAAAAATAAGAGCAAAAATGCAGTACCACCAGCAAAATTCTTTCTTGTTCTTTTATCTATTCTCATGTAATTTGTGCGTGAAAGGATGAAATTTAGATATTTAAGAAGGGTCCACTTACGAATCCTGCCGTCCCCAGGTCTTGCAGAGGTTACAGCTTACCTACCAATTCAATATTCGTTGCTTTTACAGAACATAGGACGAAGTAAAAATACTCAATGAGGCATATACTTTTTTTTTTTCTTTTTGGGCTTTTTTTTTTTTTTGGGGGGGGGGGGGGGGGGGGTTGGGTTAGTGAATGATTCAGATCACGCTGCTTGATTTGGACTGTTTATTTCAAAATTAAGGAAAAAAAATAATTTTCTAAGAAATATGTGCAATCCAATTCAAGGTTTCGGGTTCAAATCATTAAAAGAGTAAATAAAATCTCATTGTATTTCTCGTAAAAAAAATATCTCATTAATGATTCATCAAATAACTTTAAGGTAGGTAAAATCTCGCTGTAATATAGTAAAAAAAGTATAGTCAGCAATGAATCCTCAAATAACCACACGATTGCAAGTACAGTTGTAGAGGTCCCGGATCTGCTAAGTAGAGTAAAAGCACTCTCACCAAATTAATCGGCTCCCTGGTTATTCATTGATGGCCGTAAATTAATTTCATGCGGGTGGTTGATGGTTGCGCCGCGCCACTTTTTGCAATTCGGTATTCGTAAATTTTAAGCACTCATGAAAAGAAAATCCACAATTATACTTGGAAATAGTTCGTTTTCTCTCCACGTGGTTGAAATTGCATCGTGTTAATGTAATGCCTAAGATAAGATAATAAGTTCTACAAACAGAATTGGAAATTTCATTTTCAGCGTTGTTTGCAAACAAGATTTTCTTAAATATTTATGCAAACTTCATTAATATAAAAAAATTGGGAGTTGTATGTTATTTTCAAGAATTTAATAAAGTTATTCTTTCTTTTTATGGAAGGGATGAATAAAACTTCCAATTGTTCTCACCTACCCTCTCTTTTTCTTTTAAGAATAAAAAACTTCTTTTTTTTTTAAAGAAAAAGATGCTTTATTTTAGCCAAAAAGGAAAAGGAAAATTCGAATTCGAATATCTCCACATATGTTTGGTAGTTTCACGGTAAAAGCATCTTTCTAAATGTAGGGGGTGGGATTGGGATACCACCAATCATTGGTCCAAGCAATGCATGATGGTCTCAATTAATCGGGTAATATATTTTTTATTTGAAGGCAAAATCACATATGCATACAAAAAATATATTTAGTTATTTTTGCTACATAATTTGTACAACTTATTTTAATGCATAGAATTTCATCTCATATTACTATTTTAGATAAAATTGTAAAGATAAAATATTTTAAATTTAGAAGTATTTTAGATACATAAAAAAAAAGTAAAGTATATAATTTTACTTTTTTTTTTAAGAAAAAAGAACTTTTTACAGATTTCTATTATTGATGCATACAAAAAATTGGCTCGAAGAATTGGACCACCATTCCCGTCCTAGATAGTAGCACCAGTAAGTAGCAATTCCACAAGTAAAATCAATGATGGAGTTGTTTTTCTTGCTGCTCCTTTCTTTCTAACGGAAGCCATTATCGACCAGCCCCCTACCCCCACCTCCAACATCCCACAAACGTCTATATATTCACGCACCAAACACGCACACATACACACAGATCCACGGGCGAGCGCAATCTTATAATTCACGTGGGTGCCTTCGTTTCTTGATCCTGTTGCCAACTACAAATTTTGGGTCATTAAATTAGCAGGAGGAGGAGGAGGAGCAACAATGGCTGAAAATAAATCGTGGGTTTTGATGGTTACTGCCCAAACGCCCACCAATATAGCCGTCATCAAGTACTGGGGGAAGAGAGACGAGACCTTGATCCTTCCTATTAATGACAGCATCAGCGTCACCCTTGACCCTTCTCACCTTTGCACCACCACCACCGTGGCCGTCAGCCCTCAATTCACCCACGACCGCATGTGGCTCAATGGCAAAGTATTTCCCTTTTTCCTTTTTACTTCTTTTTCTATATATATATATATATTATAAGTTCATTCATTTACACGTATAGCTTATAGCTAGGTGTTTTTTGTTTTGCTTGTGGCTTTTGTGATGGGGATTTTGATAGAAAATTGTATTATCATTTGTTTCTTGATTATTGGCATTTCTGTTAATTCTTGTGCTGGTTAGTATAGGAAATATCGCTTTCTGGTGGTAGATATCAGAATTGTTTGAGAGAAATTCGATCTCGAGCTAATGATGTTGAGGATGAGAAGAAGGGTATCAAAATAGCTAAAAAGGATTGGGAGAACCTCCATATCCACGTTGCTTCTTACAATAATTTCCCTACTGCTGCTGGTTTGGCTTCCTCTGCTGCTGGCTTTGCTTGCCTTGGTACCGTACCTTTCTTTTTGTTTCTTGCATTTGATTGATCTTTTAGAAACTTATCTTCGGATGTTAGGACACAGGTCTTTTACTTTTGATGGGACTTTTTGCTAGCTATTTGTATAAAGTTTTGTTTTTCAATTTGGTGGATTCGCATGCTTGATAGCTGGTAATAGAAGTTAATTTTCTTTTCATTGAAATATTTTTGTATTTTGTTAAAAGATGCACAATTTTTACACGGGGAAACAAACATTACATAACGATGACCTGCTTGTGCTGTTTCTTTAAAATAATGCTTTTGATCTAGCTTTTAATCCTACAAATACGAGTATCTGCTATCATTTGGTGTAAGCTTTTTTTACAATGTTAGCTTTATTTACACTTATTGGATTGGGTTGTGTTGTGAATCTCATTGTGAATGTTGTTCATAAGACTGTTATTACTTGACCGCTGCTGCTCAGAAGATTTTCAATTTCTGTTATCAAGCTTTTTTTTTCCGTCATCAGGAAGAATTTTATCATTATTTTTAATCTTAGACAAACAATACATTTTACTTTTGACGCATCCAACATTTGAAACTTAATTTCTTAATGCAATTCTTCATTGGTATCTCAAAGAAATCTGTTTTCCGTCCTTTAGGCTGTGTGTGTTGTTTCATATGTGATATTTACTGCTAGCTTGAATGACATCAATGGAGCATCTGGTATTTAGTAATCTCGACAGTCCCATCCCAGCTTCCATTTCTCATACCCCTTTCACCAAGAGAAAAACATGAAAAGGCATGACTGATATTTAAATTTTTTTTGCATGCAGTTTATTCCCTTGCAAAGCTTATGAATGTGAAAGAAGATAATGGACAACTTTCTGCTATAGCCAGGTAGTTCCTCAGTACCCATTTTTGTCATTCCATCTGCGTTATATGCCTTATCTTCTGGTTTAATGGTTCAACGGTAATTAATCTCTTGAACTGTAGGCTATATAAGATCCCTGTGTTTGATCATGTTTGTGGAGAGGTACGGATTTGTAAAAATTTTGGCACTTAACTCCATTATGTTATAAATTCACACTGGTATGAAATACAATTACTGAACTTTTAAAACTGGAACCTGAACGTCATCTTCCCTCTTATGTGAAATTCGTGTGATCCTATCACTATGACCTGTTGAGTGCAATATAGAAGAAGATTAATCCTGCCCAGGAGAATCTTGTGCAGCCCAAAGTGAACTCCTTTCATTTGAGGGTTGCTGTTGTGTTTGCTCATCTCATCCTATCCTACTTACTTCCTTTACCTCTTAATCTCTTCATAGCTGTCTCTATCATGCCTCCCTCTTTATGTCATCTCTTAATTTGGAAATGGTTGGTTTTCTTCTTCTTCCATGCCATTTCTAGCTTGACCAATGCATTTTTATCACTAACAACATAAGACTATATATGTAAACATGCATATATAGTTTATATGCACAGTAAACTATAGATATATGTGTTGTTTGTATATGCAGTTGCTGTTTGTGGAGGATTTGATTGTCAATTTGATTAAGGTTGGGGGTTGGGAGTTGGGAGAGGTATTTGTTTACTCGTGCTATTGTGTTGTTCATTGTAAACATTGATGTTATATCTAATATGTTTGAGCATGTTCCGGTCTCAAAATTTGCTAGTTGATACATGTGTGTTTGTTTTTGTTGAACTGAAAATAAATTATAAAATCACGCCCTTATTCATGTACAGGCAAGGTTCAGGAAGTGCTTGTCGCAGTTTATATGGTGGGTTTGTCAAGTGGATCATGGGCAAGGTATGTTTAGTGTACATATTTTTTTGGTGCCTCCAGTGAAAGGGCTTTTTAAGTTGTTAATTCCTTTTTCCTGGATTTGATAAGGATGACAAAGGAGCTGATAGCATTGCTGTTCAACTTGTGGACGAAAATCACTGGGATGAGCTTGTTATTCTTATTGCCGTGGTACGTACTTTCTTCATCTGACTTTTCTTGTTATGGAAACCATGACATTCTATTTTCTGGGGGGTAATCTTGAGAGTTACATTTTGTGCAATTCTTTTCTCTTCTTGTTGATACATCAGTAAAGAAAGAAGAAATTTCATACTAACTGAAAACCTTTTTTGTGTCCTTCATTTTCTTCTTCTTGTTATCTGCTCACATTTATTGCCCAGCCCACATTCCCTGTTGCTGCTTTTCTGCCACTTGAAATAGTGGTTGGTAAACATATAGTGTTTGATATCAAATAATCAGTAGGGTAATTTTTTTGTCTTTTTGCCCTCTGTACCTGGTTTGCTTAATGTTTACCATCACCATACCTACCCTACAATTAGCGGTTATCAAGTGTCGATGGTTGTTTGTCCTTGCATGGGAATAGTCCTTTTACAATTGACCAATTGGGGGAAATCTGCTATGTTTGCTTCATAAAGCATTTTCAAACACAGAAATCTGGAAATCAAGTCTGGTGCCTGCCCTCCAGTTCCCTGCATCCAACATTTCAATGTAACCTGTGGGATGGCTACTGAGATCGGGTGGCTTATCAACCTTATCTTGTATTCCCATGCTTCTTGTTAAGATTACTATTGTTTGTTTTTAACATGTAAATATTCCTGTTACTTTCCATACATCCCAGAACCTTAACTTCTATGGCTTTTCCTCTCCGGATACCGTGGTGCATTTCTTCCTTCAAAGGGATAAATTAAATGAAATTTAGTTCGCTCAGAAAAAGTAACATGCAAATTCCTGCCCCTCTCCCTTAATTAAATTCTGTCTATGATTCAGAAGTGCTAAAAACCCATCAATTCAGTCATTAAACAAAATTTGTTGATCCTTTTCTATAAAATTTTTTATTGTACTTTCTCTGACGTGCGTTATGTATCTGTCACTCAAAAATGCTGCTTTAACCTCAGGTAAGTTCACGGCAAAAGGAAACTAGTAGCACAAGTGGAATGCGTGAGACAGTTGAAACAAGTCCACTTGTACTACACAGAGCGAAGGTACTGCCTGGTCCTTCACGTCATTATTCTTGTTTTATGAGGCCTTAGTTACTTAAACAAGTTTCTGGAGTCCTTTGGAAGTTTTTTCTGTATATTTGTTATTGAGCTCTTCGTGACACGATTAAATGAAAATTTGAATTTCTCGCTGTTGGATGGATGTGATTGTGATAGGAAGTAGTACCTAAACGAGTAATTGAGATGGAAGAAGCCATAAAAAGTCGTGATTTCCCATCATTTGCTCGTTTGACTTGTTCAGACAGTAATCAGTTTCATGCAGTCTGCCTGGATACAAGTCCCCCTATATTCTACATGAATGACACATCTCATAGGCAAGTAATTTTGTCAAAAATTTCTCTGTTCAACGTATTGATGGGACATTGTCATCCTATTCTAGTTTTAATCAGCATGAGTGCAACTTTGCAGGATAATAAGCTGTGTTGAGAAATGGAATCGCTCTGAAGGAACACCTCAGGTACGTCTTTTTTACATTCCTAATTTGAATTTACTCAAAGTCTCAATTGCATAACCACTGGACGTCAGTTTGGAAACAGAAGTTTCAAGTGAACACCACCCTTTATTCTTCTGTGCATTTGTTTGTTTGTTTAGAAAGCATAATATGTTGAAACTTTTTGAGAAAACATTAGTTTCTTGATTAGGCAACTTGGAATTTGAATGATCACCTATATAAGCAATATTACACAAATTAGTTTCGTGCCAATCAAAGCTGCAGATAAACAAGCAAAACTGACTATTCTATCTCTTCCAGTGGCAAAGAATTGTTAACTATAATTTCATTTTTCTCAAATCAATTCACATGCCGTGTTTGAATTCAGCTGGCTCATTGATATTTCTGTCATTTGCCTATGTACTCCGAATCTGTAGTTAAAACATCTCAGGGCTGTTGGTTCTAGTAATTTTTCATTGAAAGAGGTGACCAATTGATGATTGACAGGTGGCTTATACCTTTGATGCGGGGCCAAATGCCGTTTTAATAGCCCGTAATAGGAAAGTTGCTGCCCTTCTGCTTCAGAGACTGCTCTTTTGTTTCCCTCCACAATCTGATGCAGATCTAAACAGGTAATCTTTTTCCTTGATCCTTTTTGCAGATATATGCATGTAAACCTATGCTACCATGCACTACTTTTCTAACAGTAAATGATTTGAATAAATTTAAGATTGATATGTATTTCTCGTCTCAATATATCAAGGATGGGATCCCTGATACGTTCTTGTCTCTGTGGCCATTTTTCTCCAGCTACATTGTCGGTGATAAATCAATTTTGAAGGATGCTGGCATTCAGGACTTAAAAGATGTGGGAACATTGCCGCCACCTCCAGAAATGAAGGATAACATTCCTACGCAAAAATACAAAGGAGATGTTAGTTACTTCATCTGCACAAGACCTGGTGGGGGACCAGTTTTGCTTACAGAGGAAAGTCAAGCTCTCCTAAACCCTGAATCTGGCTTGCCCAAGTAAAAGCGTGCTTTTCTACTCAGGTTAACTTTAAGTATCTGCACCTGAAGGATTGCAATTCTCTTGTTCTTTTACAGTGAAGACATCACTGTGTATGAACTTACTAAGTCTGAGCCATTTCCCAATTTGTAACTGTAATTTAGAATTCTCTTCTTGTGAGTCAATATTCATGTATTCCTATTTTCTCAGCAAGATAACAAATAAGATTTTGTAGTGGTTGATCATTCCTCTGTAATTCAAATTGATTTTGCATAACTGGAAACAGGAAGTGTTCATCTTTATCCATCAGAATCCATAAGCTGTAGCATAGGTCTTCTCTCAAAATTATTTGATGATTATGTAAATTGAGGCCCTCAATTGTTAGGATCTTGTTTGACTATGACTACCTTTTTTTTCAATAATTTGATAAGATAAATGCTAAACTGATTGTGCGCCAATAAGAAATGCCGCTAATGTGTCTTGATGGAGCGACCAAAATGCCTTCCATTTTTTCCTTTGATCTTTCTATATGTTGAAAACAAATTCTCTCTTCCATCAATCATCTCCTGGTAAGTTTGCATTCCAATCTCTTTAGATCCCGCATAACAATCGTACGTCAAAATTTTGATATTTGGGCACCAAAGATCTTGAAATCACAGACTGAAAGGAGTTCTACAAAAACAATGGACTTTCCTCTATTCTTGCAGTACAAGACTGTGCATCCTGCACCTCAAGAAAACAAAATAACCATGGTCTAATTTTTAAGAACTTCATAAACAATCATGTAGTGATTCTCATATCTTTAATCCAGATCGACAAATCAACCAATAGCCAAAAACACCAAAAAAAAAAAAAAAAAAAAAAATGAACCCTCAAAGCAACTTGTCAGCTGGAAGGATGCTGGCTGCTGGGAGCAAAGGCCACTTCTGAAGGAATTTTGGATTTTTGTACCAGACACCAACAACGAGTTGCAGACACTAAGACACAGAAGATTACATTATAGGGGTTAATCATAACACTGATTTGACAGCCGGGGACTAAAATCTGTTATCAGTTGGCAGATTTTGAATAATAGAGGGTCACAAAAGTTAAATTTGGACAATACAGTATTATCAGTAAATTTGGTATTTTACTAGTACGAGGACCTATTGGACAATGAACTGCATGATTTCACTTAACAGCATGGGAAGAGTAAGTCAACCAGAGCAAATACGAAATTTTCCCAAATTTTTTGAATCACTTTTAATTTGTGTTCAAATGATCACTTCAAAGTTTCTCTACAGGATAGCATTAAACTTGATTACATGCTAAATAATGTGTCAAAGAAACTTGATTGCGAATAATCATGATGGGAAAAGTATCTAGTCCCAAATGATGGAGAACAGCGAGGAAAAAACAGGATAATTTGGTAGCTGCAGCAGGTGTTATTTCTCCCCTCCTAGGAATAAACTGTTATTTCTCCCCAGTCAGAAGTGTTTTTAGGATAGCTTCTTTCGTGCCATCATCAGCAAAAGGAAGCAAATGTCCAGCATCCGGTATCTCATGGTAATGAATCCATGGAAGCTTTTTAACAATGTAGCGCTGCAATGTAACAGGCACAAGGCCATCTTCAACACCATGCCATACATGAACAGAGCCTTCACCATCAGGAAAAGGGTTCTTAAGATCCATAGGATCAAATTCGCACTTCCCAACTGCGAGCCTCAGGTCACGATGCAAGGACTCGAATTCTCCTTGCTGTCTGGCATATGCCTGCAAACAGATGAATTAGTAAATTCAAAATTAACCATCTGTAATTCAAAAGAAATACTAGGACATTCAACGTTGGTGATTAATCAGATGACCAACATGCAACATCCTTCTCATGGATGGTAACTAACTCGACAGCCCAAAAAATTTTCACGGGGCATTCGGCTCCCAATAAAGCATAATTGCAATGAGATCAAACTAATTAACACAATTAATTGGCTTTAGCACCCATGCCTCATGATAAAGCCGCTTGAAAATTAATTACCAGTCGAAATTCTCTGTTCCCAAGCTTGGATACAAGTTGTAAATCTTGATGAGATATCCTAGGCCTTCCAGCTATGGCACTTGAGGAAGGAAACAATTTTTGAGTGTTCCACCAGTAGATAAGCCACGGGGCGTAGTGGGCAACCCGAAGAACCCATTGGTCCTGTGGCAACAATTGACAGAATGCTTCAGTAGATAAATTTGATGGGAAGCCAGGCCACCAGTAATTGATCGATGGAGCAATCAATGCAGCACCAGCTAACCTATCAGCATCCCAAGTATTCAAACTCTCCAGTAAACATCTCAGGTTTAATAACGTCAAGATAAACACCATAATACATATGGAAAATAGAAATACAAAATAAACAAAACAGATTGTTGGTATGCCAAATTAGAGACTACACAGTGGAATCACAAATCATACCGGTGAGAGATGTAGTTGAGGCAACCCCAAACCACTTGTCCCCCGAAGGAAAACCCGATGACATAAAATTTTGATCCAAGTTCCAATTTATCAGCAAGCTCCTCTATGTCTAGTGCTACACTTTTAAAAGATCGCTTCGGATCAGGATCACTTTCTCCATAACCAGGTCTATCAAAAGATACGAAGTAGATCCCAAGTTCTTGAACTGCTTCCTGAAAGGGGAAAAAAATCCTTTGAAACCTGTTACGCCCAAATGCTTACATATTTTAACAATAAGTCTAAAAATACCGCTGTTGCAATTGGTGCTTCGCGCTTGCTAGAGCTAAAACTATGAACCCAAACAATCTTGTATCTTGCCAATTCTTTGGGAACGCCATGCTCCATGTAGGCTAAATGTCTTCCATCCCTCAGTTTAATTCTAGGCCCTGTGATTGGTGGACCACCAGGGGAGCCACAGATGCGAGGAGATGGAGGACGCAAGGCCTGAAATGCCCATGCTACAACCCCGATAAGCAATATTGCTATAACTGTTTTGATCATCACTGAAAAAAAAAAGAAATATTAGTAGTTCAATTATCACCAAGTAGAGTGATTTTCATTATTGCTGTTAGACAGATAAATGTGACAAGTTGCCATGGTTAACTTAATTGAATTTATCAATGCCAAACAATAGAATGACGTATCTTTCCTTTGTACATTTATTGCTTGCGATCACTAGAAACCACAGGGGACAAGGATAAATTACAAGAATATTTTCATGACATGAAACAGAAGAAACTAATATCAATGTTTTTGTGGGCTACAAGAGGTTCAAATATGCTTTGGATTGCAAGAAAAACCAATTGAAATCCACAAATATTGAAAAAATTCACAAAATAAGGTGCATAGAGCTGGCCTGCATATTCAAACTATCGTGTTACACCTGCAAAAACTACTACATTAAACATAATTGAGCTAAACAAACTGCATTTCGATCCTCAAAATCAGTTGAAACACAAAACTAATAAGACTTGAGGGCTAAAATAGACGAAATGACTATTAATTTACAGACTAAGAAGTTTATTGACAATTTGAAAATTTTAACAGTTGAATGATCAAAATTTTAGGATTATATTAACTTAAGTCATTTATATGGCAACTTTTTTCCAATTTATTTCACACAATTCCTTACTTTCAAACAGAGCATTATCCCCAGTCTCATCTTAATCATCGCGTTGAATCAAAACTACAACAAATTTTTGGATTAGCACTTGAGTAAAATTCTCCAAAAATGCAACATTCTCCACTGTGACAAGGCAAAAATCCGGCCACCCAACAAACAAAATTGATAAATGAACAGCGATATTCAACTTCAAATTCATCCAAACCATCAAACATAGAAAATTTTAAACAAAATAAATAATAATAAAAAGAACTTTGAATAAATATAAACGGACGCCCATGGTGATGTGAGAAGTGTTAACTGACATGCTTTGTGCTTCTTGGAATAGTACCCAGTCCTTGGGTTGAGGGGCCCAATAGCTGGCCCGTAGTGGGCAACGGCAATAAATTAATAATAAATTGTTTCAAGAAAGTGCTAAAAATCTTATCAAGAAACACTAGGTGAAAATTTAGCACTGCAACATTGTTTGTTTTTATTTTACAGTTTACTTTGCTGTCAGTGTCTGAAACAACAACAGTGTCTAGCAATACTCATTTTCAAGGCCCCAAGAAAAGGGAATATTGCAACATGTCTAGTGCTCAGTTTTAATTCACTTCTTGTATGCAATGAAACACGTGTTCTAAATGATCTTCTATGAAATTTTCTATACGTCGAATTCTGGGATGAAAATATCAATTCATGCTAAAATACAAGCGCAAGTTTTCATGATTACTTTTCTGATGCACTCACCACACATATGCATGTAGGTCTTTTCTGATATACACACTACACATATGTATATAGGTCTATAGGGAGGGAGCATCGAACCTGGAACAAATCAAATCAGAGAAGCCCAGTAATGCAGTCTTGTGACCTCTCTTTCTGTCTTCTGAAACAATATGGTTTCTTTTCTAGTCCAGACCTGCTGAAATGAGCAAAGGTTGTGAGTCTTCACGTGATGATGTATAAATACAGATATGGAATTAGTCAAGCTGATTACGTACAGTTGGGGTTGGTTTGAAACATTGAACTTTGATCAGTATGGAGAATGGCAGGTGGGACAATAACAAGCATATATTGTTGACTACTCGGGCCGCGGGGACCCCGCCCCCGGGCGGGGGGGGTGTGTGGAGGGGGAGGGCCCCTCCAAGTTGTAAAAAGAAATTTTCGTAGATAAAAATTTTTGTATTATTGTATTTTGTCTTCTCAAAAATTAACAAAATCAATGGACTTCCCTCTATTCTTGCAGTATAAGACTAGGCATCCTGTACTTTAAAAAAAAAAAAGACTAGGCATCCTGCACCTCAAGAAAACAAAATAACCATGGCCTAATTTATAAGAACTTCATAAATAATCGTGTAGTGATTCTCATATCTTTAATCCAGATCGTCAACCAATAGCCAACAAAACCAAAGAAAAAAAAAAATCCATGAACCCTCAAAGCACCTTGTTAGCTGGAAGGATGCTGGCTGCTGGGAAAGGCCACTTCTGAACGAATTTTGGATTGTTGTACCAAAAACAAACAACGAATTGCAGACACAAAGACACAGAAGATTACATTAAACGGGGTTAATCACAAAACTGATTTCACTGCCGGGGACTAAAAACTGTTATCGGTTGGCAGATTTTGAACAATAGAGGCTCCCAAAAATTCAAATTTGGACAATACAGTATTATCAGTAAATTTGGTATTCCACTGGTACTAGAGGAGCTATTGGACAATGAATGTCTGCATGATTTCACTTAACAGCATGGCGGGAATAAGCCGACCAAAGCAAATACCAGATTTTCCCAAATTTTTTGAATCACTTTCAATTTAGGGTCAATCACTTCAAAGTTTCTCTACCGAATAGCATTAAACTTGATTACATGCGAAATAACGTGTCAAAGCAACTTCATTGTGAAAAATCATGATGAGGGAAGTATCTAGTCCCAAAGGATGGAGATAGCGAGTTAAAACAGGTTAAATGGGTAGCTGCAGCAGATGTTATTTCTCCCCTCCTAGCAATAAACTGTTATTTCTCCGCAGTCAAAAGTGTTCTGAGAATAGCTTCTTTCGTGCCATCAGCAGCAAATGGAAGCAAATGTCCAGCATCCGGTATCTCATGGTAGTAAATCCATGAAAGCTTTTTGGCAATGTAGCGCTGCAATGTTACAGGCACAAGCCCATCCTCAACACCATGCCATACATGAACTGAGCCTTCACCATCAGGAAAAGGGTCCTTAAGATCCATAGGATCAAATTCGCATTTCCCAAATGCAACCCTCATGTCACGATGCAAGGACTCGAATTCTCCTTGCTGTCTGGCATATTCCTGCAAACAGATGAAAAAATTAACCATCTGTAATTCAAAAGAAAGAGGATATTCAACGCTGGTGATTAATCAGACGACCAACATGCAACATCCTTCCCTTAAATGGTAACAAACTCCAGTCAACCCAAATAACTTTCATGGTGTATTCGGCTCCCAATAAAGCATAATTGAATGAGATCAAACTAATCAATATAATTAATTGGCATTAGCGCCCATGCCTCACAATAAAGCAGTTTGAGAAGTTAATTACCACTGGAAATTGTCCGTTCCCAAGCTTGGATACAAGTTGTAAATCTAGGTGAGACATCCTAGGTCTTCCAGCTATGACACTAGAGGAAGGAAACAATTTCTGTGTGTTCCACCAGTAGATAAGCCACGGGGCGTAGTGGGCAACCCGAAGAGCCCATTGGTCCTCTGGCAACTGTTGATAATATGCTTCAGTAGATAAATTTGATGGGAAGCCAGGCCACCAGTAATTGACCACTGGAGCAATCAATGCAGCACCCGCTAACCTATCAGCAACCCGAGTATTCAAACTCTCCAGTAAACATCTCAGGTAGAACAACATCAAGATAAATTCCATAATACATACGGAAAATAGAAAATCAAAATAAACAAAACAGATTGTTGGTATGCCAAATTAGAGATACGCAGTGGAACCAGACATCATACCGGTGAGAGATGTAGTTGAGGCAACCCCAAACCACTTGTCCACCCATGGAAAACCCGATGACATAAAATTTTGATCCAAGTTCCAATTTATCAGCAAGCTCCTCTATGTCTAGTGCTACACTTTGAAAAGATCGCTTCGGATCAGGATCACTTTCTCCATAACCAGGTCTATCAAAAGATACGAAGTAGACCCCAAGTTCTTGAACTGCTTCCTGGAATTAAAAACATAAGGAAATACTTTGAAACCTGTTCTGGCCAAATGCTCACGTATTTAACAAGAAGTCATAAAATACCGCTGTTGCAATTGGTGCTTCATGCTTGCTAGAGCTAAAACCATGAACTAAGACGATTTTGTATCTCGCCAATTCTTTGGGAACGCCGTGCTCCATATAAGCTAATTGTCTTCCATCCCTCAGTTTAATTCTAGGCCCTGTGACTGGTGGACCACCAGGGGAGCCACAGATGCGAGGAGGCGGAGGACGCATGGCCTGAAATGCCCATGCTACAACCCCGATAAACAATATTGCTATAATTGTTTTAATCATCACTGAAAAAAAAAAAAATCGCAGGTCAGTTGTTGCCAAGTATAGGGATTTTGTTATTGCCGTTAGACAGATAAATGTGACAAGTTGCCGCGGTTAATTGAATTTATCAGTGCCAAAGAGCAGAATGACATATTCTTTCCTCCATACATTTATTGGTTACAATCACTAGAAAGCACAGAGGACAAGGATACATTAGAAGAATATTTTCATGACATATAAAACAAAAGAAACTAATATCAATATTTTTGTGAGCTCCAAGAGGGTAAAAAATGCTTTGGATTGCAAGAAAAACCAATTGCAATGCACAAATATTGAAAAAATTCACAAGATAAAGTGCATGGAGCAGGCCTGCATATTGAAACTATCCTGTTACACCTGCAAAATTACTACTTAAACATAGTTGAGCTAAACAAACTGCGTTTCGATCCTCAAAATCCGTTGAAACACAGAATTAGTAAGACTTAAGAGATAAAATAGACGAAATGACTATTAATTTACAGACTTAGAAGTTTATTGGCTATTTGAAACTTTTAGTAGTCGAATGATCAAAATTATACGATTATATTAACTTAAGTCATTTATATGGCATCTTTTTTCCTATTTATTTCACATAATTCCTTGCTTTCAAACAATGTATATCCTCATTCTCATCTCAATCATCGCCTTGAATCAAACTACAACAAATCATTGAATTAACACTCAGTCAAACTCTCCAAAATCGCAACATTCTCCACTGTGACAAGGTGAAAATCCGGCCAGCCAACCCACAAATTGATAAATGAACGACAATAGTCAACTTCAACTTCATTTAAACCATCAAACACAGAAAATTTTAAACAAAAAAAAAAAAAATTAAGAAGAACTTTGAAGAAACATATACGTACGCCTAAGGTGATGGGAAAAGTGTTTACTGTTGACCCCATTGGATACATGGGTCCCAAATGTGGTGGGGAGGACATGCCTTCGTGCTTTTTGGAGTACTGCCCAGTTATTGGGCTGAGATGCCCAATAGAATAATTTTTTTTTTCAAGAAAGTGCAAAAAATTTTATCAAGAAACACTTATAAAAAATGTAGCCCTGCAACATAGTTTGTTTTTGTTTCACAATTTTCTTGGTGAGTCTACTTTTTTGGTTTACTTGGCTGTCAGTGTCTGAAACAACAAGAGCGTCTAGCAATTTACTCATTTCAATCCCCCAAGAAAAAGGAATTTTGCAACATGTCTAGTGTTCAGTATTAATTCATTTCTTGTATGCAATGAAACGAAATTTTCTATATGTCGAATTCAGGGAATGAAAATATCAATTCCTGCTAAAGTACTAGCACAAGTTTACATGATTACTTTTCTGATATACACACACACACACACACTACACACATGCATATAGGTCTATAGGGAGGGAGGATCGAACCTGGAACAAATCAGAGAAGCCCGGTAATGCAGTCTTGTGACTTGTCTTTCTGTCCTATGAAACAATATGGTTTCTTTTCTAGTCCAGACCTGCTGAAATGAGCAAAGGTGATGAGTCTTCGCATAGATGGATGGAATTAGTTAAACTGCTTACGTGCAGTTGGGGTTGGTTTGAAACTTTGAACTTTAATTCGGGATAGAGAATGGGAGTTGGGACAAACAACAAACTTATATTGACCACCGTCATTAAACTATTGTAATGCACTGATCGATGAACAAGCACGGAAAATTTCAACTGCTCAGTGGACTGTTGTATGTTATATAACAATGACAAACAAATAGCTAGCCAACACTGACCGCAACAGCCTTCTTGAATGTTCTCAACACACTCAAGTGCTTTTTAGATGCCGTTTTCGTTGGCTTCCTGACGAGATGTTGGTTTGGACTTTTCGCTAACCAAAAATTTGGTACTATACGCATGGCATTGCATGTATGATATTTTCTAACGTAAGGTCCTACAAATGCATCATTGATGCTGATGTTGATAGATGGTGATAGAGCTTCCTCGTATGGTAATTGTTGGTAGAGAAAGCAAGTTAATAATAGAGTCGCCTTTATCCTTTTCTTTAATTACTTGTCGTGAAAAATGAGCACTTGTATGAAGTTTATTGTTACTTTTTGTATGTCCATTAGTAAGTAATGTAATAAAGGAAATAAATGTTAATTACTCTAATCTGTTTCTTTTTTTTTTTTTTTTTTTGGAGGGGGGGGGGGGGGGGGGGTTGGGTTGGTGTCCGGGGGAGAAAACTAATAAGCAAACAATCTGTATGACTAATTTTTGCAAAAATTATTTTAATATTGTTATCAATGTAAGAGACTCATAAGTTCTGAAGAATGGAAGATTTGTCATGTCAAGTTAATCTTTTACAAATGGTTTTAAGGCTACTACCATGCCATAATTTAGCCATGCAAATTTTGATACATTTATTTTGCATACTTGTACTGGTACTGTGTCAAATCACTCATGAAACAAATAGTATAAACTTCTTAACAAATTTTGGGCCTATTCTTTCTTTTATCACATGTGAGTGTTCAATAGAACTCGTCTTGTACCTGACGGCAACACACAAATTAAGTCATACGGAATTTTTAGTATGAATTTCTACCAACCAAAATAGAGATATTGTATGAATGCTGGAAAAGATTGGACCAAAAAGGGCAAAACACTAATTTGCAGAGTTTCTTTTGGTAGTAATACCTTTTCAGTAATATTCTAATTTATAAATGAACTTAGAGATGCATGTATCGATCATATTTTCTGGTGAATGATGGTTGATGGCCCACATATTTTCTTTCTTCCTTCACCAATATCTTGTCGTAGATGCTAAAGCTCAAAAGTACAAAAAGGAAAACATCAAAAATAACATGGAGAAAAGACCCCCTCTTTTTATCTTAGTCACAAAAACGGACGAAACGTGGCAACTAGCTCTCTACTTCATTCATTGCTACTGGAGAAAACAAAATGTAATCCGCATTTCAGTACCAGTTATTCACCCCAAAAAATTGATTTTTCCTCTTTTTTTTTTTGGAGGGGGGGGGTGGTGTTGGTTATTTTGGGCGAAGTAATTTTTTTTCTTTTCATTCAATAAAGCAATTAAGTGATCATTTTTATTATTAAAATGATCGGACTGCTGAATGTAACACATAATAAAGTGGGCGAAGTAATTCCTCTTTTTCTACCCTCGTTTATCGCCATGAGATTTTCTACAATCTGAATTCCAGGAATGAAAGAATCAATTCAAGATAACAAAAAAAGAGCAATTTGCATATGGACCTATGCTCACTTAATTACATTTATGATACATACAGGTACAACACATATGCAAATAGGCCTATAGGGAGAGAGACGATCGAACCTGGAACAAATCAGAGAAGTCCAGTAATGTAGTCCTATGACTTGTCCTTCTGTCTTCTGAAAAAATATGGTCGTTGGGTTTCTAGTCTAGTGCAAACCCGATGAAACGAGGAAAGGTTGTGGATCTTCGCATTATGACTTATAAATACACGCATGGAATTAATTATGAAGTATTATGAGGCTCACATGGTCCCATGTAATTAGTATAGTTAATATTATTGAGAGCAAGATAACATGTGTAAATGTTATTAAACTGATTACGCACAGCCAGGGTTGGTTTGAAACTTTGAACACTGGGTACATAGGTCTGATCTTATTTTTGAGAAAAATGTGACACGGAATATGTAGTTCTATGACTTCTTCATATCCTTTCTTCCAATTGTCAAAAAAGAAAAAGGTAACACCGAATATGTATTGTGCTAGTAATTGAACAACTACACGTATAAAACATATATTTTTCGTTCATGTAGTAACTAGGTTACAAGTATATGTCTCTATTTCTAATCAAAATCTCATAAGTATCATGTGAGGAAAATATAATATGGTTAGATGATAATCCAATGTTTCACGAGTGTCCTGAGATATATCATAGTCATTTACTAAATATCACAAGTTAAATACGTAGTTATTGCATTACAATATTATATTTTTATAGATATGTTACAATGTGGTTTTTATAGTATGGAAAGTATATTGTGGTAATTGGATAAACTTATGCAATCTGACCTATATGCACTAATAATTAGAGAATATAACACATCATCGATTCACTTATAATTTGGGTTATAAATATGTGTTTTGTATATTCAACTAAAATATAAAATATACCACATATCATCGGGAAAAACACCACGATCACGTCTAAGATCACCAAATTGTTAGTGATTTACAATATTTCATTAATGACGTCCGCCTTGGGTATTTGGTGATCATTTATTTTATTGTTTTCTTCTTTTCTGATTTTCTCGTGATCCTTTTTGTTTCTTATTTTGGGCCAAGCAATGCACTTTCTTTCATTCCGGCATGTTTAATGAATCAATCAAGCGGACAAAATTGGCATCGTAGCGATCGGACTGCTGAATTCGAATACATGTGCTTTCCGCTTGATGATTCTTGAACTAATTTTCTACCGAATTGAGATAATGTAATTTATTCCCTTTAATGTTTAGCTTCTGAATGATCATTTAATACCCATTTTCTTCATTAAGCAGGAGAACACAGCAGAAACCCATCTCATCTTGGGAGCACCTTTCAATTAACCGTATATTGTATAACGTACATCCCAAAATCTAGTTGCTTGTGTAAAGCAGAAAATCAGCCCTAAATGCCCATTGTCTATATAAGCAAAACCACCAATTTTCAATTGGAACGTTGATCGGACTGGAATAATGACCACAATCATCATCTGGCGTGATTGGTCAAATCATTAAGAGAGCTTAGCATAAACAAACGCTGAGTATGCTGACATGATTTTTGCTTCAGGTTCTCCATTAATCTACCAAATTCAACTAGTTGTTATCACCCAAGAAATAAAAGATAAAAAATAAAAAAGCGTATGCCTGTAAATACAGTCCCACTGGACTACAAACGTAGCAGTAAACTTTCATGCTACATCCACCATTCACCAATATACAAATTGCAAGTGAAAATCCAGATTGTACAATCAAGAGAGAGTCAAGTTCCTCTGCCTTGAAATAAGTAACAAAAATTTATTATAAAAGATATAAATAGCAAGGAATAAAATTAAATAAGAGGTTAGCCAAAGCCATCCATAATGGATGCAGCAACAACACATGGTGAACACATGCCAGAGCATAAAAAGAAGCATAAGCTTCACCATTACAATTTGGAAATACTCAAGCCAAAGACAAATCAAAATGTTCTGTTCACCCAAAAAACTTTGCAATACAATTTGGGAATCAAGTCAGAACCAGAAGGAAGACAATGCCATAAGCTAGACCAAGTCATCACGCTCATGCATTGACAGCTATTGAATAGTTGCAGTTCTATATTGCTTTATAACTGTATTAAGCCTATACAATTGTGGCTGTTCTAACTAAGATAGGCGAGAAGTAATGGAGCAGATTGAGTGAAAGATATATCAAAGGAACTATTTCCTTCCTGAAACTTTTCGATCAATTGGTTTTCCATAACTTCCTCGCAGTGTATCAGAGAACCCTTTCATGTACAACCTTATTTACAGTTTAGCAAAGCATGGTAGAGGACAGCCAAATGCTGATTATTTGCTCACCTACACTAATACGAGGTCGACAAAAAATTTTTCTTGGAGATTGTATAAACAACAAATATTTTTCAACCAGGAAGAGAAATTGTAAAAAAGATTGGCAAATTAATTTCATGAAGAAGACTAAACCTTCAGATCCACAAAATGACCTGCGTCTATCAGCATTCATGGGAGTGTCAAAATGATACATTATCAATTGTAACACAAGCAGAAATGAAATGTTGAACAATTCCTTTCGTCCTCAAATAGATGTGCATTAATTGAAGGTTCCATGATCATCGTTGCCCTACAATCTCCTAACTACTATCCATCAAACCAATAGCAGCATATATGTAAACACATTGGATTAAGCACATAAGTTCAGCAGTCAAAACAAAAGCTTCTAAAATGCAGCAATACATAATTTTTCCATAAAAAAACTCTTTCCTTTTAACACTACATGGTGCACCATTCACTATTCTATCAAACTATCCCTCTCTGTATTACTCTATCGAAGAACAAAAATCGGTTCCGTTCCACCGAAAAACCCCTCCAAATATATTCCCACACCAAAACGTCACCCAACCAAAAAGTAGCAAGAACTAATTCATAGATAACAATAAACACATTTTATCCAATTACAATTCAATTCAGCAGCTCAAAACATCACGAGCAGAGAAAATAACGCGTAAATCAAGAAACAAGCGTACGCAATCAAGCCACAATGCTCATCCCCATAAGAAGCGAGCTCCACCAGTAGCCTAGTGCAAACCCTAGTCGACCATATAACAAAAACCCCAGCCATCACCATGATAGCCATTCCACCCTGAGGCACAAACAGCGAGATGGCCGACAAGATCACGATCGGCAACATACAATATCCAATCAGGCTAAGACACCTATACAAATCCAGATTCCCATTTCGCCCCGCCAGCATATTGAACACCACGTATAGAAACAAGGCCGCCACTGTTACCCACCCCAATATGATCCCAAAATGAAGCTTTCCGGCTAGCAATTGGAACAACCCGAATGCCATAAGGAACAAAAAGGGTCCGGATAGATCCGCGTCCTCGTGGAGATCGGGTTTTACCCGGAACGGATTGAGGATCGAGATGGTTTTCTGGTAAATTTGCCTCGTATTAATGCCAAGCTCTTCGAGAAGCGGTGGCTCGTCCTCGAACCCTGTACCCCCGCCGCCGCCGCCGATGGTGGTGGAGGCGAACTGCGGAGTGGAGAAGGAAGTGGAAGCCGCGGCGGAGCCTACATCGAAGGACATGAAGGGAATACTAGGGGTTGAAGTTCTCGGCGGCTGAAACGGCGCCGTCGGACGACGTTGTTGAGCGCCGAGGCCTACTACAGGACCGGGGTTTCCGCCGGAGGGGAATATCACCGGCGGGACGTTAAATTCCTTCGCCATAGATCGTAGATCTGTAGATTTTTTTCTTTCTTTATAATTTAATAGATACAAATTCAGAAAATTAGGGCAAAATTAGGATAAAAATTCTCGCCTGGAAAGAACGCGAGAATTGATTTAGCATCTGAGCAAGTAGCTCGCACCCAAAGAAGGGAAATGGGGGGTGGTATAGTAAATTTGTATTAATATCTACTTAACTCCTTCTGTATTAAGTTAAGGGTGAATAATGTATTTCCAGGAAAATATCTGGATCCATTTTTTTTTTTTAAATGCTATTTTAACCAAATTTTTATCTTTTTATATATGCAAAAATTAAAGAGTTTATAATAATATTTATTTTTAAAACCTCTCTCTCTTTTTTTTGGGAAAAAATTGGCCGTATGCCTGTACACAAAAGATTCTTGTTCAGTAGTAGTGTAAGGAAAGAATCGAAAATTTGTCTTTATAATGCATCCAAATGCAAACTTTAGGAGTTTAGCATAACAAATTTATTTCATGATTTTTAGAAACAAAAAAATAAGAAACTTATTAAGTTTTAATACTTATTTATGTTCTCCCTAAACTCCCATTATATTCTTCATCACAAAACCAAAATTGAAAAAAAAAAAGTCCAGAAATTCAAAGTGCACACCAAATTGTGCTATTTATTCATAATCCCCTCTCTCTGAATTGAAATAAATACTCGTAAGTAACTAATCTTTTTTATTTTTTGAATATATGTATATATGTATATGTGTGTGTCTATATTTGTTTTTCCTCTTATAGAAAATTATCGTTATTCTTTTCTTTTTTTTTGAATAAATGTATATATGTGTGTGACTATATATATATATATATATATATTTTCCTCTTATAGAAAATTATCGTCACTAATGATATTATAATTATCATTAGAGTTGGCAAAAAAATCCAAAACCCAACAACCCGCCCAACCCACCCACTAAGTTTAAAGGATGGGTTGGGTCAGTTGGGTTATGGATTTTGATGGATTGGGTTAAGAAGACCTAACTTATTTATTGGGCGGGTTGGGTTTTTTACTTGGGTACCCATTACCCAAGTTCTATTTTAAAAAAAAATCAAAAGGCTCCATTTTGTTAAAGGCATTTTGCAGAAAATTATGTTGAAATAATTTTTTAAACATGTTTTCAATCACCTTTTATAATTTTAACAATATTTTTATTTCACATACATTACATTTCAAAAATTGCTACAATATCACTGGTTAATAATATTCTAAAAAATTTCAAATGCCAGCCCTTGGTAAATGCCACAATACAAACTTTGCTGGCTGCAGCCAAATATCAGGCAATAGCTTCTTAATTAATTGGCTTTGACTTGCATGCGACCCAAATAAATATAAGGTATATAAATTTTTTTCTTTTTAAATTGGGCAGAAAAATATTCTTTCTTTTCTTCCTTTCTTTTTTTTTTTTTTTTTTTGTAAGTAGAAAATAATTTTCCTGTTTCATCGACTTTTTAACATTTGCTTCTAACGTCAATCAAAATGCAGTATGTTTCTTTTGGATGATATACTTTACAACGGCCGAATGATGATTCCGACGTAATTGTTGTCCTATCAATTTCAAATTGTAGACTCCAACAAAATGCAGTAATTATTGATAAAAGAAACATTTGAAAAAACCTCCCAAATTTTGGTGTGTAAACTTGTTGAAGAAATCAACATAGTTGGAGGTGGTTGAGCAGATTGATAATGCAACGGTTTCAACTTTCAATCCCAAGTAGTTATGCTCTTTGACACATACACATGGAGTAGTTTAATTAAAGAGGAAAGAGTAGTTTAATTAAGAAGCATATATATGGAGAAGATATATTAAAATGACATCATCTTCTGAAGCAATTGGAATTTTGAAACATGTCGTGTAGTTATAATAATAAAAGTGTATAAAACAAAAAACCATTAAACTAGAATCATGTGCATGCTTAATAAGGGTAACTAATTATCTGTATATTCTCTGCATAGTCACCGCTCTTGGAGTTAATTATCTCTTCTACAATTAGAATTTACAGATGCTTAATTAGAAGTGTGTGTTTGTATTTGGAAAGTATTATAGTGTGTGAAAATATATTTATATATGAAAAGATACGTTTATATGTGTGAAAAAATCATTTTGTAATCATTTTTTGTGTGTAAATATGTGTAAAAAAGTATTATGTACCAAAATTTATAAAATAATATGTTGGATCATATTTGGGTCGTGAGTTTGAGTTAACCCAATATGACCCAACCCAATATTAACCCAATATATAATTAGACAAGTTGGGTATAACCCATATCAATGAAAGTCCAATACCAACCCTGACCAAAAACCGCCCAATTGCCCCCTTAATTATCATCATCCGTTCATCCGAGAGACGTTGGAAGTGGGAGGCAGAAAAAAGGAGTCCGCAGAGACAGACAGGAGCCGACAGACTCATGGTCATGGCCGCCACAAATGCAGTCGCTCGCTTCCAAGTCCACCACCACCTCCACCCATCATCAATGTCATCCTCTCCATTTCTGAAACTCAATGCTACCCTATTTTCCATTTCCTTCAAACTCGATACTACCAATCCATATCCATCCCACAACACCCGCTTCCGTCGTCCACTGTCCTCCCTTACCCGACCTCTCTGCTCCACTTCCTCCTCCTCCGAGGTCACTCCCCCTCTTCCTCTGGTTCTCTCTTTCTATAACTGCTGCTACTACCTACTTATGATGGGTTTTCTTTTATCATTCGATTGTTGACTTAAATGATTTGAATTCTAATGGCAGAGCCATTCCAATTGCGAATCCAGTGGGTCTATAGTTGGTGATTTATTGGATTATCTCAATGAATCTTGGACCCATTTTCATGCTACTGGTAAGCATAACTCAAATCTTTATCTGTCTATGTATAAACAATCAAGTTACTATTTTCTTGATTAATTACTGCCGTTGTCCTCGTGGATTATAAAAAAATAAAAAATAAAAACAATGATCTTGATTTTGTTTAGTACTAAAGTAGCATACAACTTTGTTTCTTGAATAGCCATTGTCTCAAGATACCATCTCAGCAATTTAAGTTAAATTTCGCGTAAAAGAAGAATGCAAGACTGGTTGCAACCTAATTAGGCTGGAATTTATCTTTTTCAAAGCGATAAACTTAATCCCAAGTTACAGAACGGAATTAGGAGTATTAGACCATTTTACCGGCTGCCACATCTTGCTCTTTTTCACAGCTGAAGCAAAAAGACAATTACTCGCGGCTGGATTTCGTCTTCTAAATGAGAATGATGTGTGGGACTTGAAGCCTGGAGGACGCTACTTCTTTACGCGGAATATGTCCTCTTTGGTTGCATTTGCTGTTGGGGAAAAGTGAGTGAACCCTTGCCACAAGTTCAGATTTTATTTTGCTTCTTGTCCAAGGATGAATAGGCCAGATTTCACTCTCATGATGTGTGACTTTAGTGTATATTGTTTTTCATTATTATAAGAAAAATCAATTGATGCCCAGATGTTCCTTATTTTTTGTGATATTTCTTTCTATATACTACATTTTCCTTTTCCCTTATTCAGATTCAACTTCACATATTAGTTCTTTTTCCTGTCCAAAAGAGTGCTTTTGCTTTATCGTGGTATGCTTTCAAGGTTTAAATCTGCCGGTTATGGTTTCTTCTATTGTCCCGAAGTGTGTGGTATATAAAAATGACGTTCTATTGTTGCAGGTATTCCGTTGGGAATGGTTTTCACGTAATTGCTGCACACACAGATAGCCCGTGTCTCAAATTGAAGCCAAATTCTGCATCATGCAAATCTAATTATCTTATGGTTAATGTGCAAACTTATGGTGGTGGACTATGGCACACTTGGTTCGATAGGGATTTAAGCGTTGCTGGAAGGGTCATCATTAGAGCTAATAATGGCTGCTTTCTGCACAAGCTTGTCAAAATAAAAAGACCTCTGTTGCGAGTGCCTACACTAGCCATTCATCTTGACCGGTTTGTCATACTTTATTAAACTTTCATTGACCATTCTTTGAAACTATCTTTTTTGCTTTTTACCAAGTAACCACCATATTTTCGCGTTGACATCTGGGGTTGTCTTAGCTATCTAGAAACTTCATGAGCTTTTCATCGTGATTGGAGTTAACTGCACACTATGTTTGGGAGTTAATTGAAGTATAACTTTCACCTCAATAATAAAGCACGCTGTGCATATTTGATTATGTTTGAACTAGAATGTTGTTTAAAATAGCTCTGTGGCACTCAAAATTTCTCTGTTTTTGTATCAGCAAATTTGGCATTAGTTACTGACTTTGAAAAACAATATGGTCTGCCAAACATATTCTGGGTGAATTTTTTGTAAACAGTGGTTTATGACTTGTCATTAAGCTATTAAATTTTAAGCATTTCGCCTATACATATATGTTATGTTCGATATGTAAAGGATGATTGGTAGCCATCAGTAATAGTGTACATAAATTATTGAAAACTGGTGTTCCAAGGATACATTAAGATTAAACAAATATGTATATAAAGATTTTCTGTTCTGCATATGCAATCTGATTGAGGAACCCTGTTTAACAGCCATTGGATTTACATATATAGGTCTATCAATTCATTCATGTGCAGGTATGTAATAATTGAAATTATGGGTTAAATAGATTATGTCTGAAACTTTTGAAATTATATGACATCTTATGTTATTTAAATATCTTACCACTGATAACAAGGTGAAAAGTTGCTGACATCATCAAATTCTTAAATTATAATGATGCCAAAATTGTCCTTTCAAGGACCATACAGAGAGGAGCTCGTTAAAATTAAAATGAGTAATTTTGTTAAAGAATACTTTATTTGATGAAAAATTGTCCTGAAGGAAGGTTAGTGTGATTAATTCACATAAAACTTGGGACAGCTCCCTGTAATAGTAATGAATCTCAAGTATGCTTGGTGCATTTTAGCTTTATGTTTTTCTTTTAAGTTAAATTAAGTTGTTTGAAGTTTCAGGAAATTCTCATAATTGTATCCAATGAGATCTCACTCTTGTGGCAAAACTAGCAAGTAATGTCGATGCCATTGTAGTAAAAAGCTTTAGGTTCAAATTCACTTGGTATTAGGTGTTTATGTAAAATTATGTTGCCATGTCTTCCACAATGTGTGGGTATGTTTTCTGTACTCGTGGGCAAAAAAGATTTTACTGTTTATCATGTGTCTTAGATGCAAATTCTATATTCTTACGTGGCTATTTACTTAAGTGCACTCTAGCTCACATAGATGTATTTTGTTTGAACTTTGAAGTATGGTTAGGTTTTGTTCATAGTTCACCATTCCATTATGTACCAATGAGATGCTGTCCTTTGCTAAAGTTGTGCATTGATCTTTTGAAAGCATTTTTTTTGCTCATATTTGCTTTGTTATGGTTTGGATCATATGATGGATTAGCACAGTGAACAAGGATGGATTTAAGCCAAACCTTGAGACTCATCTCATTCCGCTATTGGCCAAAAAGGTGGATAATACATCTGCTGAAACAAAAGATAAGAACAATATATCATCCTTAAAAGATGCTCACCATCAACTGCTGATGCAGGTAGTGCTTTGTTTGCTGGGCTATATTCAAGCAGTTAGTTTGGTTCTACTGTTCGCTAGGTTTTAAATGAAAATTTCATTATTTTTTCTGTGAAAATAATTGAATATATATTAACTGATGGAATTAGGTTCAGTAAGCATTAAACAATTGATTAGTAATTTAGACATTAGCACAATCATCACTTTTGGTTGTCCTAGATTAGAATAGAAGTTATTTATTCTCATTTCTATCCATATGCATTTTGCTATCCGATTCAATTTTTCTTGTTTTAACTCTTAGGTTTCCTTTAACATAAAGAATTATGTCCTGATTTAAGAAACATAATGATGAATTCTTGATGATTTCATGGGGCTTGTGAATGTTGAAGTAGTTGTTGTGCTTGCTGCAATGTCATTTACAGATTTTGTCAGATGAGCTGGCCTGTAAAATTGATGACATAGTGAGTATTGAGTTGAATGTTTGCGATACTCAACCTAGCTGTCTTGGAGGTGCAAATAATGAGTTCATATTTTCTGGAAGACTGGATAATCTTGCTTCGAGCTTTTGTGCACTGCGAGCTCTTGTTGATTCTTGTGCATCACCCAAAGATTTGTCTGATGAGCATGCAATTCGAATGGTTGCTCTTTTTGATAATGAAGAGGTAATTTTACTGCATATGCTGTAGCATCACTGAAAGGAGTCATTTCCGACTTTGTATTTTTATATGGCTACTGTCATGGATTATTGTGAAATCAGAATTCTGGCTTTGTGCACTTTTACCCAGCATTAGACACCATCGCTATATGCTCTAGACTCAAAGGCAGACCAGGAGATCTCTGCCTCCTTTTGTAAGAATTTTGTTGATCATGCATGTGTGACTGCATCAAAGTATCTTGCAGCATTCTCAAGATTTGCTTGCATTTTATAACACTATGCTGTCTACATACTTGCTTTGTCTCACTGATGGATAGTCACTGATGTTACTCGTAATTAATACATTAACATGTGTTTTGGGTTGGAATCCTGTGGAGCATTTCTCCATCCATATCCTGTACACAAACAAATTTTCCTGCCACTCAAGTTTACACTTTTGTTCCATTATGTTTTCTAATCATTATGTTGCTTGCGTAGTGTTTTAACTGAACTTATCATATGCAATTGTATTCGTCAAGGCGTTTGCAAGTTCAAATTATTTATCCACTTTCTCCTACTATCAAGTTAGTAGTGTGTAATGTTGAATAGCTCATGCTGTGCAGGTCGGTTCAGATTCTTATCAAGGTGCTGGTGCGCCGACTATGTTTGAGGCCATGCGACGAATAACTGATTGCTTAGATATTCACTCTGTTAGAGAAAGCCATTTTGCTCGTGCAATCCGTCATTCTTTTTTGGGTATGTTTTCATGGGGTTGAGCTTATGTGGATTTTGTTGCATGGTGATCTGCTTTTATTTGAAGTTTTCGGATTGATTTCTTGAAAGTATCAAACCTCTTACCAATCCACTAATTATCCAAAATGTGAAAGCGTTCTCGAGGTTATAAGAAATTATTAACTTCTTCAGAGATGCACATGGATGACGGGACCCATTTGATATAATAAGCAGCTAACTTTTGCAATTTATATGCTCATTTAATAGATGAAGTTGTAGTGTTCATCTCTAGGTGCACTGTACCTATACATTTTGAAAATGATATGCTACTTTTATGGGTCTGATGATATAGGTATTCCTAGTTAGTGTCTATGCTTTTTCTGAATGAATTTTTTGATAAATTTAACTTCTTAGCTAAGGGATACCTCTGGCCTCTGAAATAAAAATTTATTTGATGGTAACTCCAGGAATGCTGTCTCATATAATTTTGTGTTCCAGCATTGAAAAAATAAGAAAGGCATATATAGAAACACAAGAAAGAATCAAATATTTGTATAACATCTGATACAAAGATCTAGTTGCATACCTGTTGACATTTGAGTGTCAAATTCAATTTAATCTTTTGGTCTTTTTGTAGTGTCTGCTGACATGGCTCATGGAGTTCATCCAAATTTTGTGGAAAAGCATGAAGAACACCATCGCCCGGAATTGCAGAAGGGGCTGGTTATCAAGCATAATGCAAACCAGCGCTATGCTACAAGTGGAGTTACAGCATTTCTTTTCAAAGAAATTGCAAAAATGAATAACATTCCAACTCAGGTGAACTCAGTCAATCTTACTAAAAAAAATTATGAATAAAAAAAGCAGTTGCTCATCATTTTCTACCTTCTCAGCATTTATTAAATTTTGTATGATGGTGCAACCAAATTACAGCTATGTGTTAGCTTGGATGCTTAAGGATTAGGTATTGAATTTGGTAAATGATTCTCAGTTTCTCACACAGAATATAAAATAGAAAATATATACACAAGTGTACACATATTTGAGCTACATAACGCCAATAAAGATCTCCCTTTGCCTATTGGACATCTGCAGTGCTAGTTGTCCAATGCTAGTTGTAATACAGAGGAAGCAGAAAATTGCATAGAAATGTAATTGCTGATGGACTGAATTGAATTAATGCATGCAGTTTTCATGGAATTCTTTGCCAATAGATGTTATGCAAGCTTACCTTTTCTTAAACTGCTAAGACATTATAAATAGCCTCATATTTGCAGATTATTGATCCAGTTATTGAGTTTCTGTAAATAACTATCTAATACTGTAGTAATTTTTGTCTGATCCACTGTGGGCATTGGAAGTCCTCTTAATTTTTAAAGCTACATTACCAATGAAGTGTTCAAAACTGCTTCAAGAACAGGCGAATGTGCCTTAGACTTGTCAATGAAAAGGTAAATGTACCTCATTAGCCCATAAAGTCTGTATAAAAGTTAACAACTGCTGTATCTTTGTATGTGGTATGGAGAGTTGTTTTTATCTGCAATACGTACGATATACTATACATGCAACTTTCCCTTTTTGCACATGTTTCTTTACACTATGGGCAGTAGGGGCTTATTCTGTTTTTTCTTCTCTTTCTTTTTCCTGTGTGATTTGCTATTTCTCTACTGTATAGAAACTTTACAAATTCAATACAAGTATTCTGTGGATTCATTAAGGCAACTTTTTCTGCAAATTGTTTTGATGTGTAAAACTTGTCACTTTGCTTCAGTGTTTTATCTGCTCTTTTGCTTTTTGCACATTATATTTAAGCACAAATTAACTTGGTACATTCTGTACCCTCCCTCTGCAGGAATTTGTGGTGAGAAATGACATGGGATGTGGATCAACTATTGGTCCCATACTCGCTTCAGGAGTTGGAATTCGCACTGTCGATTGTGGCATCTCTCAGTTATCCATGCACAGGTAGCAAAGTTGTGTACTTGACTTGTACAAGAGCTTTAGACACCAGTCATAATTCTTCTTGTAGAATTTGGCATAAATGTGGCAAAGGAAATGTCACCACTTCAGAAATCCAAAAAAAAATTGTCACTGTGTATTACTTGCATGGTGAGATACAATCACTATGCCTATAGCACAGACAGATTTGGTTACGTGCATTCGCAGTGTGGATTTGTCCATTTGCTGCAAGATAAATTACATGATAGCTAAATGTCTCACATTAAATATGGTGAGATGGTGCTGACTGCACTGCTTGGTCATTTTCCTATGATGTGGCAATTGCAAGAGCATCAATAGGCTCCAACCTTCTCATTTTATAGGTTTCATGAATTTTTTTTTTTTTTTTTTTTTAATCTCTCTCTTTGCCATCCTCTAGGCTGAATGTGGTATCTAATTGTTTTTTGGTTTTTTTGTTTTCCCTCTCATTCGTGCAGTGTTAGGGAGATTTGTGCCAAGGATGACGTGGATTTTGCATACAAACACTTCAAGGCCTTTTACCAAACATTCTCTAGCATAGACAAGAAGCTGAATGTTGATGAGTAGTTATTTAGGAAATTTTACTCTTTTTCTCATCTTTCCTTGTGTGTGTGAAAAGGAGAGGAGGGGGGGGGGGGGGGGGGGAGGAGTTGAATAAATTTTCTTGAAAAGTTACTGCTTTCTGAAGAGAGAGAGACAGACAACTACATAGGCTTGATAGTTTCGCATGCAGAGAAAATTTCTCCCACAAAAGAGAGACAGACAGACACTACATTAACTCCCAAGACAGACAGATTTCTTCTTCCCAGACTTCTTTGAGTTCCTCTGATTTGTAGAGGAATGTGGCTCGTTCTCAGTTTGTCTGCAAGTCCAGGTATTGGAGTAGAATTATCTGCTGCGAGCTACAGCTTCATCTCAGTTGTTAAAAGTCAATTCTCCTGCCTAAGTTGTTGGGCTTTCTCCCAAAGGTTCTCATTCTCAATCCTGTTTTCCCAGAAAAGATCGGCTTTTGGCCTCTCCATGATGAACTGCGAGGCTTTATAATCGAAGAGATAAAAAGGAAAAAAAAAAACTAAAAATATATAAGAAGGGAAGAAAGGAAGAGATGTGAAAGTTATAACTGTGAATCAGATGCATAGTTTATCTACTTCCATCTATTTTTAATCGTACAAAACGTTGCACATCTATGTTTCAAAATTTGGATACTGTAACGAGATTACTGCACATTTCGTTTTTGTCTTTTTCTGAAAATATGCTGAGCTATACACTGAAACACTTGGTATGTGAAGCAATTCGGCGCTGAAAACACGAGTACGTGAAGCATCCGAAGAAAAATAGATAAATACGTGGGCAGTCTCCTTTGCATGCTCTCTCTTTTTTTGTCATTAAAAGAGCAGAAATAAGAGAACAAGTAAATGGTAGCATGGGAACAAATAAGAGGTCGAGGTCGAATGTTTAGAGCTCTACGACTCCATTCCAAAAGTCGGGGATTTGAATTTTACCAGTTATCTTTCAAATGTAATAGTATAAGTTGATAAAAAAAGACTCAATTCCAAGTGGGATTTAAATTTTACCAGTTATCTTTCAAATATAATAGTATAAGTTGATAAAAAAAGAGATAACAACATTTATGATTGTATATCAGCAGATGCGAAAACAATAATAATATAATGAACAGTATTGATTTATGTGAAGTTGGCTTGAAAGAAGAAAAACAAGCTTACAGTATGTTTTGATAGCTAATTGGGAAATTGGGAGATTGGAGAGTTGATATATTTTGTTTTCTTAGCTCATCACCGTGCTAAGAAAAACATACTTTGGAGGTACTTGTGTCATAAACTTCGTGCTATTCTAGCCTTAACATCATAATGATAAGAGAATTCTATGTTAAATTGTCCTATTAGTCACCCCTTTTCGGCAATGGTCACGCCATACTTGCCAGGGAATCACTAAGGCTGTCCGTGCCAAATAAGCAAAATAACGCACCACAAACGGCAGGCAAATGTTGCCGTTTCTGACTGACATCTAAATCACCCGTCTTAAAGCATTTTATACAAAATTAAGATGTCAAGGAAAATCTACTCACTCATTGATTTGCTTGTGTGCTAGCTTTAGACGTGAATGATCATCCACAGAAACGCAGTGTGAATAGCGTGAAAAACAGTTGAATTACCATTATGAGAAGAGACAAATAGGAAGGTCACTACTTTCTGAGACATTTACATCCACCGGTTAGAACATGCATGGGAACTAGCAAATAATGACCAAGAAATATTTGTACAAAACTCATCCCGAATATTCATGCGAACATATTGCAGGAAATTACTTTAACAGTGATTAGTGCTTTGTCCAAATCCAGTCGGCCTGCACCTAGAGCTTCCCATAGCCAAAGTAAGTGGCTATCTCATCTTTAGAAATCCTTCTATAACCTCTATATCACCTCTGGGATTTCACTGGTGCTGAAACACAACCAGGAAACAATTTTATAGCCATAACGCATCAATTACACAATTACAAAAGGAACCAGAAAAATTATCTCCACAATACCTTCTCCTGACCGAGAGCAAAGCTTACGGCTCTGACCATTCTTTTTCCTACCATCATTTTTCATCATCATCATTACTGGCAAAACATTCAATAGCCTGTTCAAACAATGCATTTGCCAAGGGCCTAATGCGCCTCATTATTAATCAAGAATGAAGCTCCATAAAACCGAAGCTTCCCGCAATGGATCAAAATGGCTGACCAGTCAATTCCAGCGTGCCTCGGTTGCTTATGCCTGCATCCTTGCCAGTAGAACAAAAATGATGCTGCTCTAGCAGCCTCCTCGCTCTCAGCGCTCCAAATACTTCTGACAAGGTGCAGGCACGCCCCATGCCCCTTAACGGGGCCAGGCTAATCCAAAAGTTGCATCAGATTGCTGTTGATGAGACTGCAAGGAGCCAAGAAGATGACCAAGTCAATTAGATTTTTCTCCAAGGAAGAATATATAACATAAGAATAAAAGCCTTATACATCGAAAAAACCTAAATAAGTGAGCAAATACTGACAGTGCTAGCAGTCAGATGCAAAGCACAAAATGGAATATAATAAGTAATACATTAGCACAGGAGAGGGATGCATAACAAAGGATGTATGTGTACAAGTACAAATTATGTTCAGCTACACATCTTCACGTACAGTTATAAAAAATACACTAGTAATACAACAAACCAGGTGGTAGAGAAATACGCATACTGCAGTCAATTATATCAACTATGTTCAATGAGTCAAGGGTACAATTTCTTCATGACAAATTATCAAGCAAAGTAAGCTGCGGCTTATCTACAAAGTCCAATCCAATCCATCCAAATTACTGGTCAGAATTGCCGAACAAAAGTTACATAGTAAATTTTAATAGCATGTTACCAATCAAAACAACACAAGACACAAGATGTCTGCATGTATTCAACCATTGAGCTTATTTAGTTGACCAAAGAGTTCAAAATTAGCATCTACTTGTCAGAAAAAAGTAATTAAAAAAAAAGGCAGCTCTACTATTGTATATCCAAGTATGGACCTGTTCAAATCAGTGATACCCACATATCAGTTACAAAGATTCTTCACAGTGTAGGATTTACTCGTAGGCATACATGCAAATAATAAAAGATTTTCCAAACTTATAATTGAGTAACATCCAGGCAATAGATTTGTTTCTAGTTGGACAAGCTATTTTGCCCAGAAACACTTCGTCAACTGACCCATACAGAGGGTAAAAGTAAAATCCAGTATCAACAAGCTAAAAATTCCACTGAGATTGTTTTGCTCTTTCAGTAATATGGAATTATGGACAAAACTTGAAAGCAAAATTCTTCAACAGCACCAATTTGCCAAAACCAAACTCCTTTTTTCTACTTCTGTTTTGGTTATAAGACCCAGAAATGAAAACTCCTAGAAAGAACAACTGTACGAAACTCAAACATCCTAAATGGCAAAGCTGGAAATGCATGAGAGCATTCCTCAAATCCCTATCTACTAATCCAGAAGGTTAAAAAAGGAGCAGCCATACCTGAGCAAAGGACTGGTGAACCTGATCGTGAGGATGAATGAAAGGCATCCCAGGATGCTGACATCGATACTGTGCAGAATGTAAGTATAAAGCTGAATTAGAGCGGGCACCAACTTGATTCGGACTGAAGTGAGTCATCACTGCCTCTGGAGGCCCATACCCAATTCCAGCAGGAGTTGATGGTGCAGCCCATGGACCAGGTAGGTGTTGGGGAAGTGGCCAAGTTTGGTGTTCAGTGGATATTGGCGGCCTAGGAGCAGAGACAAGTTGTGGGAATTCAGTGTTGTAATTAAGTGCAGGTGTGTACATTGGCTGAATGGTGTACCCTCCTCCACTAAATCCAAACCCAGGATCAAACCTTTGCATGTACCTGAGGAAACATGATACAGAACCAATTAAAATTAAAAATTAAAAAAAAAAAAAAAACCTCTCACAGGACCACTGGAATTCTGTACACCAACTATCTACAATAATTTATGATCAGAAGGATATGAAAAAACCATAATGTAATTTGACCATACTTCTTGTATTTCAGAATGCATATCAGGGGAAAGGAAAACATAGGAACAAACTTGTGAAAAGTTAATATTTCTCATTTCAATAAAGCTTTCTTTATTTTTTGAAATAAGAATGATGAAGAATCTATTTTAATGCCACCAAAGGGATGCAATTTAAATATTGTTGAACTGCAGTTGATCAGTGGCAGAGCCCATGATTTATCCAAAATAAGCACATCTCTGATCTCATTTTCCATAAACAGTAAAAAATAAAAATGCTTATAGAAGGAACAGAATTAACCAAATGCAAAACAAAATTTGTATAATTGCAATGCAATCTCATATCATATAACCATGTAGAAGATAGAGCTAAGCTACACTAGCAAACTCACGGATAACAAAAAAAAAAAAATTAAAACATGTTCAGAAAAAATGACCTAAAATAAATGAAACTACTGTTCTTGTGCTGTGGAAAAACTCATAGGTGCTAAAAAGGCCCAAGAAGATACTCAACATGAGAAAACCCACTATTAAGGGAAAGGAAAAGCAATTTGTAAAGGAAGAAAGTAGGAAGCCATACATAGAATCGAGAAATGAATAGATACCTATCGTAGCTCCTATCATAGTCAGGATCCTTGCGATCAATTTCACGGTCCCTAAAGATGGCCACCCTATTATTAGTTTTAGATCTACCAACTTGCTCCTTTTCAGTCCTACTACTAGCTGATCTACTGCTACCTGTTGTGGTATCAATCAAACCCCTACCAACATTCTGATCTGGAATATACTTCTCTTCTATCTTCGATGCTCCCCACAAAACATGCTGTGAGTTATCTTGTGTCCTAAAACCACTTTCTCCTCTTCCACTGGCACCCACACTAAAGTTACTAGAGTTAAATATCCGCGCTCGAGCCCTGTTGTATTCTTCTTTCCTTTCCTCCACACTTTTCAAACTGTTGCTCTTTGACATATGTGAATTTGAACCGCTCACAATCTGTGACCCTTTCTGAGGCCTCTGTTTAATTGAGACCTTAACGACCCCACTGTCTTCCGAGGGTAGATTTACAGGAATGTCAGCTAAACGAATAGAAGGTATCCGGCATTCGGAAGTCTTGCGTACAATGATTCTGGAGCCAGATCCATCAGGTAAATTATTGTCCAATAGAACCATAGATTGCAAAGAATAATGTTGAGCTACACGATGGGCAGCCAAACGTAAATAGGATGTGGGGAGCTGCTGGAATTCCATCTGTTGTCTTGTAGGATCACGTATGAACTTCTCAACATCCTGCTCCATTCGAAGAACTGCAACCAAATAATAAAAAGAACCAGCTGTGAGAAACCAAAGTGCAACAGAAAATCAGTAGTCACCAATGGGGATGCTAAAAATAATTCTGGGATCCAGAAAGAAATTTCTCATCTCATTGTTAAATACATTTTCACTCCTCTACATGGTTCTTTACTTTTTATATTTTATGCACCTTAATATACTTTCAAAAACCCTACCAATCAATAGTCCATGTTAAAGTAACTCTCTTCAGTATGTAGAAAGTAAATTAAAGTTAAGCATTTATTTTTCATCATTTAGAAATTATTTAGAGTCCTATTTTCAATTATTTGAGTTATACCAATTCACCGCAATTCCCAAAATATAATCTTAACTATGATTAAGAAAGGTCATTGCAACAAACAAGATTTGTGTGACATAAACCTGTAACAACTTGGCTGTGTGCATTGTGAAAATTTTGAAATGCAGACTTAGCATCTGTTTTTTACATCATTCAAACAATCGCCAAAACGTGTGACAAAAATTGAAGTATCACAAGCTTTCTGCACCACTTATATAAATATGTTGGATCAATCTGACAAAGTAGTAAAAAGTGTACAGGCAATCTCCAAAGTCAGTATCAAGTGATTTCCCGCAATGTGTTCACATGAATATTCTTTTTTCTCCATCTGTCCTCGCTCTCAAACCAATAACATCACTCCTAAACAATATTTATGATCATCCAGACCTCAATAAAATCCCTCCATAAAATCAATTTAGTATCTCTGAATACTCTAGATGATGCAAGTAACACAAAATAATTAAAGGTATCAGCATTCCATCATCAGACTTGAATAAATAAGTAAAATTAGCAGTAACATATAATCATCCTCATTTAACAACCTTAAAACAGCACAAAATTACAAAAACACGCAAAATCTAACTAAATTGCAAATTCAAAAAAATTAAATTTATACTTAAAGCCTCACCAGAAAGCCGCTCACGAGGATTTTGCAATGCCTCCCTAAGGAACTGATCCACCGAATTTACCAACTCCTCAAATACCCCACCATCGAAATTCCCCGAAGTCGCAGCTGAATTCGAATCCGAAGTCGAAGCATCCCCGAGCTCAGATTGATTATTACTGGCCGGAGAATTATTCAAATCCTTTTTCGATGAGGAAAGCATGAGACGGTGCATGTTGGTGTCCAAGTTGGCAACTTCCCACGACTCCGGCGGGGCTCCGACATCGGAATCCACCACATAGCCTTCCATGGATGGCTTCGATGAATAAAAAGAGGGATGGTAAATCGTAGGGCTTGTTTTTTGAAGAAATCATCAAATTGAGCTGGAATCGAGGTTTATTTTCGACCTTGATTCGGAAAATTTGCAGAGTTTCATAAGAAAAAATCGGTGAAGATTCGAAGATTGATGTGCGATGTTAGGGTTTCGAAGCTGACAAGAGAATGAGGAAAAAATCTGAGATTGGGTTTGACGATTGCTTTGGAAGTTTTTTGGGCAAATTTGTTAAAATATTGCCCCAAAAAAAGAAAATTCAGCATTTATGGGTGTTAAGAAAAAATTTTTTGACTTCTAAAGGAACGTGGTGCTGAAATTTTTTTTTTTAATTTGTCATGCGTTGCGTTTTTCAAACGCGGCGCATGAACAGTAACAGCGTTTGGGAAACGCGACGCTACTGTTCACATATTTTTTACTGTTCAATTTTTTTTTTTTTAATACAGAATAGGTAAGTGTTTAAGGTTTTTTGTATTATTGTTTAGGTAGATTTATAAGATTTAAGTAAAAGTAATTGAAATAGTTCAATATTTGAATTGAAGAATTTTAGATTTAAAAATAATAAAGCTACATATACCAAATTTTGATATACCACTAAATTTTTTAATATTTTGTGGGTCATTTTTTATTTTTCGAATGCGAAATCTAGTTTTTAGAGAAAGTGTGCAAAAGTCTTCTGGTAAAATTGTAATTTCAGCGCGTAAATACATTTTTGGTCAATTTTTTATTTTTAAATTCATATTTTATACCCTTGTACAAATTTTTAAATTTTGTAATTTTTTTAGATGAATTACTATTTTTTTGTGTACCACGTCAATTCAAAGGCAAAATAATTATTTTCAATTTTTTTTTAGAATCTTAAATTCATATTTCATAATTTTAAGCACATTTTATATTTGTGATAATTTTTCAAGTACAAAAAAATAACGATTTTGCCTCAGGTATGTATGCATTATAGAAAAAATAGTTTTTGAACCCGAAAAATTATCACAAATTTAGAATATACGTAAAAGTATGAAATATGAGTTTGGGATTCAAAAATAGCCAAAAAAAGGTATTCAAAAATTAAAATGATTATTTTGTCCTTGAACTGACGTAACACCTAGAAAAATAGTGATTCATCTAGAAAATTTTCAAAATTTAGAATTTTGTACGATGGTATAAATATGAATTTAAAAATAAAAAATTGACAAAAAATATATGTACGTGCTGAAATTACAATTTTCCGGAAGACTTTTACACACTTTCTCTAAAAACCAAATTTCACATTCTGAAAAATAAAAAATAGCTCACAAGATATTAGAAAATTTAATCGTATATCAAAATTTGGTGTTTATAGCTTTATTATTTTTAAATATAAAATTTTTCAATTCAAATATTGAATTACCTTGATTACTTTTACTTGAATCCTATAAATCTACCTAAATAATAATACAAAAAACCTTAAACATTTACCTATTCTGTAAATAAATAAATAAATAAAAGTGAACAGTAAAAAGTACGTTAACAGTAACCGCCGCGTTTCCCAAACGCGGCTACTGTTCATGCATCGCGTTTAGGAAACGCGGCGCATGACAAATTAAAAAAAAAAATTTCAACGCCGCGTTTCCCAAACGCAGCGCCTTTAGATGCCAAAAAAAATTTTCTGACATCTATAAATGTCGAATTTTCTTTTTTTTTTAGCAATATTTCAACAAATTTGCCAGTTTTTTGGGGAAGCGAAAAGTTACTGCCTTCCAAAGCGTGTGAAAGGAGGCACATGCAAAGCACGAGCAAGTCGAATATTTATGTAAACAGTCAAATAGGATTTTTATTTTGTTAAAAAACAATAAAAATCCTTAGGGGGTGCTTGGTTTTGAAGGATGAGAAGACGGAACAGGTGTCGATAGTAACAACAATTGTTATATGCCTGTCATTATTTCTCAATCGAAATGAAATGATTAATTAAAATTTGTATGATTTTTTAAAAATATTATACTATTAAATCTATTAACTTTTTTTGAAGAGAATAATACTTATTCTATTACTAAAGCAAACATGTTGGGAGAACTGTCAAAATGCATATTCGTAACAAAGTTAATGATATTCATAATGTTGGGAGAACTCCTTAATATTTTTTTCACTTTTTTAAGTCACTAAACTTGTTTCTGTGTACCAACTCAGTCCCTTGAAACATGATCATCATTTCTTAAATCAAAACTATCACAAGTGAGAGTATAAAAAGGTGTAATTAGGTAATCAATTATTTTTCTCTCCACAGTATACCTATGCCAGCGGAATTAAAAATGGGCTGTGAAAGGAGCCGTATTCAAAGCCATCTGTTGACCTTATCTAATATTTTAATGTTCAAAATTACGAATTTATTTTTAACTACGTTCAAATTTAGCTTTTACTAACGTTGAAATTAATTTCAGACTTGACTTATTTATTTTCTTGAGTGCAGTTAAAATGGGCTTTCATCAAAATGAACTCATCTAACTTTCATTTTTCAGATATAAAATTTCAATTTTATGCTCATTGATTTGAATTCTAATGAACACAAAATTTTGTTCATAATTAATTTAATGGGATAATTTCAGAAACCTCCCCTGAGGTTTCTGACAATTACACTTAGCTCCCCTGAACTTTATGAAATTACACATACCTCCCTTATTTTGAAATTTTGGGTAACAAATTCACCCCTTGTCAGAGAATTTGTTTTAAAAATGAGTTTTTCTTGGTTGATGAAAATTTTATTCCAATATTGCCCTTTAAATAAGAAAAACAATTGAGGGATGTTAAGGAAAAGAAAAAGAAAAGTGAAGGGGGAAATCTGAAATAAAAGAAAAATGGGTCTAATTTTGACCATTAAAGATGCAACGGTCAAATGCATTGCAACAAGAATAAAAGGCAGAAATTCCAACATGCAATGCCAAGCAATATATGATATGGAAAACAACTCTAGAGCTCATATTCTTGTCAATCAAAATTCTTACGGTGCTAGAGCTCATATAAACCAGAAATTCTAGTAGCATGGCTTTATCAAGCCATAGATGGCAGTCCAATAATTCATCTTCTTTGAGGTTCAAGAACAAAAATTGTCGATGTGGACGCAAGGATGTACTCAAAATTTCTGAGAGCGAAAGAAATCCAGACAAGCTCTATTTTTCATGTAGAAATTGTGGATTCTTTGAGTGGTATTTCAACAATGAAGATGATGAAGTAAACAATGAATCACAAGAAGTTCAATCATCCATACAAGTAGAAAGAAGAATGCATAAACTAAAGTTAGAAGAATCACATGCTCTTGTCAACTTGTTGATTATGATAAATTTGATACTATTAGCAATATATATATTCATTCAGATAGTGAAATCAGTGTAATAGAGTTTAGGATTAGTTGATATGAGTCATATTTGTGAATTTTTTTCTAGCTAATTTGAGCCTTGGTAGTTATAGACTAGTGCATCATGGACCTAGAAAACAACAACCGTTATGTAACAAGTGCATTGTAAGCAATTGTAACCATATTTATAATTGTTATAAAATGGCATACTGGACAAGAATGTTTCCTTACATAAACAAAAAGGTTGTAACTAAGCAACCCAAACTTGCAAAAACACCATCTAGGACCAATTGTCTAGATGGTGAGGATTACAAAGAGTAGAACTATACTTAGTTCTACGTATCAACCACCAAAAGCTAATACTTGTAATAATATAAGCAAGTTGTACATTAGCACCACTAAGCAAAAGCACCCTAACATAATTGCACTAAGTGATCAAAAGGAATCAAGAGTACCAGCAGCATTGATGCTCTCTGAGATAGCATTTTGTGAAGCTGGAGTTTGGTTGACTACAATCCTCCCCCTACTAGTATTACCTTGACTTGTTCCAGCTTTCTTTAAAGACTTTTCTCTCTAGAAAAAAATAAAATTATCAACTTATTGTAGGTGTTAAACTAAGACATCAATAGAGCTAAAATAAACTACGACAACAATAAATTCAACCACATATGAGTTGTTATGAGTTGATAAGCATTGTGTTATGTACCTGATTTAGGGGAATTAAATTACTACCCTTAGTTGAAAAGACAACAGGTACCTTTCCAATAGCATGATCCTAGATAAGACACAATTAGTACAAGTATTAGTTGTTCATTTGTAATAAATAATAATTAAATTTTTAATACATAATATGGTGAATATAAATTAGTGTTGTGTCAAACCCAAAGAACAGATCCTGCCAAGCCTGTATTAGCTAAACCTCTACCAGGTTTTACTCTTTTGTCACTTTTCTGAACATAACAAATATAATGTCAAACACAACTGATATGTTGAATTGAAAAAGTAATAAGCATCAGTTATTGAATACTAATTGCAGTATCAATGCACCTGATTATTAGGAATGCCATCTTTGTTTTTATTTACAGGTCCCCATTTACAAGTTCTCTTATTATGGCCAAAAGAACCACAATTTGAACACTTGAAAGTAATGGACCTCTTTGTTTGATTTGAAGAAGCACCCTCGTCAGCTTCCCTTCTTCTATTCTTTTTAGGCTTTCTTGGTGCTCTTTTCAATGATGGAGGTAAAACTGTTGTGGGTGTCACATTGAGCATAGGAGGCCACCTTGTCTCATGTGGTATTAGATTGATCATTGGTGCATATGTCTTTAGGTAAAATTCCCTTGAAAATGAATGATGACAATAATTCTCAAGTTTCTCTCTTCTATAGATGATGCCAAGAGCTGCATGCTTGCATGGAAGCCTTGTAAGTTGGAAAGCACAACACTCACAGCTTTTGTCATCTAGTTTCACAATGTATGTCCTGTCCAAGTCCAGCACTTCAAATACATTCTCACTTGTCATCATCAATTCATATTTTCTGGACTGGTCTCCTATCAATTTTAGCTTATCCACAATATTAGGTGTCAACTTGGATGTCCATGTGCATCCCTTTTGGAACCTCTTGTGTAACTTTTTCATAAACTTTCTCCTCAAGCCATCAGCAAGTGTCAATATCGGTTTACATCTAAGGTCACCAATCCATGCATTAAAGGACTCAGTAAAGTTGTTAGTTACATGATCACACTTAATAGCTTCTGAAAATGCATATCTTGCCCAAGCAGATTTAGGAATGTTCACTAAGTATTTCCAAACTTCTATATTAATCTTTTTAATTCCCTCCATAGCTTCATTATGGCTAATCTCATCAAAGCTCTTGGCTGCTTGCCAAAAATATTTTCTAAGAAGCAAGCCAGGAAAGGATGATTTGAAGTTGCTGTATATGTGCCTACAGCAGTATCTTGCATCAGCACTTGGTACCTTTTCTTTATAGGTTAGATTAAGTCCCTAGTAACAAAGAACATACGTTAGTACATTTTCAAGTTATTTTATTTAAATATAAAAATAGAATATAACTTATTCACAGAAAATTACCTTTTGTTTGTCACTCATGAAAGTTATTTTATTTAAATATAAAAATAGAATATAAGTTATTCACAGAAAATTACCTTTTGTCTGTCACTCATGAATGTCAAAGGTACATTGTTACCAAATGATCCAAAGAATTGCTCAAACAACTCAAAGAACCAGCTCTATGTATCTTTATTCTCACATTCACTGATAGCAAGTGCAAGTGGAAACAAGCCATTGTTTCCATCTAATGCCACAGCCGTTAGATGTACACCTCTAAATGGACCTTTGAGGTGGCAACCATCAAAGCCTACAAATGGTCTACAACCTGCTAAGAAGCCATTCTTTTGTGCCTTGAAACTTATGAACAACCTCAAGAATATTGGTTCAACCAATAGATTAGGTCTATCATAGTGAATTTTGCAAATGCTCTATTGGTTGTGTTGCCTCAAAATCTCAGCATATTTAGGTAGTTTTCCATAGGATTCATAATATGTACCTTCTATTGCATTCAATGCTTTCATCTTAGCCCTCCAAACTTACATTTTGCTTGGTTGCACACCATACTTTCTCATCTCAGCAAAAACATCTTTGTTAGACATTTTTGGATGGTCTCTAAGAACACCAATAAGCTTCTTGGCAATCCAATCTGATGTTGCTTCTTGATTCTTTTTGTGTATGACACATGTATGTTGTGGATTGTATGACTTTATCTGAAAAGTCATAGAATCACCAATAGGTGATGCATGAATCCTCCATGAACAGCCTTCAACCCCACATGTTGCAGTACACCTTGTTTTCTCATTTTTCAATCTTTTTATAGGGAAAGCTTTCTGAATAACATAATCTTTTAGAGCTGCCCTAAAAGCATCTACATTAGTGAACAACATTCCTTTTTCAAATTCAATATCCTCTTTTGGATTATAAGTCCACATTTTACCTCTCATAACTTCCCTAAAATAGTCCCTTTGTTGCTCTTGGTCAGATTCAGAATCAGGAGCAACACCATCCTCATTATCTTCAAATCCATAAAATTCACTGTCGCTGTTATCAGTAGATGAAAATGCCACCCTTTCATCACCAATTCATACCTCTTGATCACTACTCAACTGCTATTTCCATGACTCATCTAAACTTGAACTATGGATCTCATTAACGTCATCAATCTCATCACATTCATAGTTATGTGGAGCATCACGTCCAACCTGATTATTGATACCTATGCTCTCTTGGTCATTCTCATAATATTTGTTAATGAAGTTGTTAGGGTCTTTTGGAGGAATTATGTCCATATGGAGCACATATAAATTGATAACAACCTCATTTTCATTTGCTTTAAACATCTCCAATACGGTCTTATCATTAGTAACATCCATAGTAGCAAATGTTCTAGAAATACCGCATCTCATATGTAATAATAGATTCAGATTTTCAGGCATTTCATTAAGTGCATTCTCAGCCACATTATTCAACAGATCAATATATCAATATCTATCTGGATCAATATTGGGGATTGTAACTTTCTTCCCCATGTAACGGACAACAATATCATGCAGAGCAATAGTTCCCATCCTAAATAACAACATAATAAAGTTACATAGTTTCTCATAAGAGGCAAATATTATTTGATAAAAAGTTGAAGACGAAATATATTGTATAAATGGATACTACTACACCAATAAAACCACAAAATTTACTTTAAATACTTTCAGTTTGGATCCATGAATCAAAAGATAAAACTCTCTGTTTGATGAAAACAAAACAGAAAGTTTGAACTTCATTTTGAACATCAAGTTTAACTGCAAATTAGCATCATTGGCCTATATTATCTTCTTAAAACTAAAATAACATCTTTCCCATCCAAATAAATATAGAACATGCAAGCATGATCTAACTAATTTTTGCCTTCAATTACATAAACATTTGATCATTACAACAACAACTCTCAGCATCTTTACCAATGTTTATTACACATCCATGGGCATAATCACCACAACATCAGCTACGCAAAGTCATATTTAAAGCATATTAACCTTAAGCATGATGATCAACATGATTTTGCCTTTAAGACCCACAAACACCATGAAAATTGAGGAAAAAGGTTAGCTGTTTGTACCTCTTTTGCAACACTGACACAAAGGTCTAAATTCTTGAGCAATTTTAGCTAAAGCCCATTGGATGAAAAAGGAAAATTTTCTCTTGGATGAGTTTGTTTAGGTGAAGAAATTTCTTAAAGTTTTGACGCTATTTTTTCCTGGGAAGCTCAAGAAGCAAAAAGCATTATTTCACTTCTTTTGGTGAATGAGGGTAAAGTTGTCATTTTATACCTATTTAATATGTCTTTCAATCACATCTGAGTGAAAAGGGAGGTATGTGTAATTCCAAAAAGTTCAGGAGAGCTAAGTATAATTGTCAGAAACCTCAGGGGAGGTTTCTGAAGTTATCCCTAATTTAATTAATTGACAGCGAACTAAACTTGGACAAACTCTTACTGAACTGAACTAGATTCAAGTTTGAATAGCATGTTTGCTCTTATAGCCCTAAGTTTGGAGTTTAGGCGTTGGAAATTTGGAAAGAAAAGAAAGCAAAGGGGGGAAAAAAAGGACTTGAATTTCCTACTGTAAATGGGAAAACAGAAGAGAAATAAAGGGATAGAATTAGATTTTAGTACTACAATGTAAAAAATTTATCTATCCGAATTGGTAAGTAAAGGAGAGAAAAGTAGGAGAAGACTTGTTCAAATTATCAAAATGCTAATTTTGTCTCTAAATAATTGTAAATGAAGATTGTACCTAAATTGTGCCATTTATTTTCTATGCTCGAAAAGAAGAAAAAAAATCACTTCTTTTCTCTTCTCTTCTTTTCGCTCAAAACCTGGGTTGTCTACAAATAAAAAAAAATAAAAAACCTGGGTTGTCTTTTCTTTTATCTTCTCTCCAAAGCCCAGAAACAGGGCAAACTACTCCCACGCATCAGCGGCTTCATCTCGGTTTAGTTCCCTGTACTAGTATTTATAGGCAGAAACGGAATACTCTGAGATTGATCAATCAGTCAGATAAATGCAATGAAGAATTTGGTGAGATTAATCTGGCGAACCACTTGTCACAGCAACAGATTATTATCATCCCATCACCCTGGAACCACTGGGGGGTGCTTCTCGAAGCTTCGAGTCATCAGTTATCGTGCTTCTTACTCAAATACATCCAAGCCCAACTTAATTTTCGATTCGAATTCTTCGTTGAAATCATCAGTATTTTCTTATTCAAGTCCTTCCCTATGGACCCATTTCGGAGGAGGTCAGTCTACCTTTTTATTCTTTTTTGTTTATTCATGATTGAGGAAGAAAATGAAGAGGTTTTGAGGTTTTTGGGGAAATGTTTGTTGGCTTAATGATTTGACAAAATTGTGTGAATTATTGATTTTATTTGGTTGGACGTTTAATTGCTTGGAAATATGGTTCTTGCTTATTTGGATTTGCTGATTTTAGCTTCTGCAATTACTACTCCACCTAGACAGGGAGGATTTATAAATAAAGATTAATTCTTTCTTTGTTGCTGTAGTTCTTACTGTAAATCATAGTCGGTGACAATTTGAGAAAATCTCCTCCTTTTTTGTTTTGTTGGGTTTTTATTTTTTTATTTTTTTAGTCCGTAAATGTTATTAGTATATTCCATTTTTAACCAGCAAGACAAATGAGAGAGCACAAGGGCCCTACGCCCGAGGAGGTTTGGTTGGGGTCGGAATTTGAGCCTTTTTTTGAGTGTGAGGTGTGTGGGTTGATGTATTGAATAACTTGGGTTTATGGATTTGTTTTCTTGCTGTGACGTTGTTTTGGACAGGGCAGAGGAGGACGATGTTTATCCAAACACAAGCAACTCCTAACCCATTGTCACTGATGTTCTATCCTGGGAAGCCGGTTATGGATGCTGGCAGTGCTGATTTTCCTAATGCTCGTGCGGCCATGAACTCTCCTTTGGCAAAGGCTCTTTTTGGGATTGATGGTGAGTTCTTATGTAGTTCTTATTTTGAGTTTTGCTTTGATACCTTTGGTTTGCTTTTATGATAATTTACTTGCTAGCTTCTTCATGCCGCCGTGTTATTCAACACTTTTGGTCCTATTCTCTTGCCTAAACATGGCTAATGGTGGTTATTGGTAAATTTTTATGGAAACTGATGCTTTGACCTGCATTTGGTGGGATAGTTTTGTGGAATCCTATGAAATTTGTGCAAAACTGTGAGCTGTTTCAAAATTTTGTATTTATTCGTTTATTGGCTTTTCTTCAAATTGCTTTTTCTAATTCAGGCAGTGGTGTCTTGCAAGTGACAATGTTCTTGCTAGCATTCGTTATGTTTTGATATCTTGTATAACTTTATAGCATTTATCTTTTATTTTCTAAGAGATGTCTGCTTCTTTTCATGGGGCATAAAGGCTGTGATCTTCTTACTCAGTTGCAAGTGTACCATTTTGTTCCTTTTTCCCCTTGTGTGCTTTTCCTTCAAGACCAAAATATTTGTTGACTCTTTTAGTCCATCGCTCTTTTTTAATAACTCCATTTGCTCATTACCTCTTTGCAACTGTTTTGGTCTTTAAGGAAGTTAGGGAAGTGTTTTTGGCTACATCAAGAAGATATAAGACTAGTGCTTTGTAGTTGTTGTACTAGTTGTTTAACTCCAAGCCTGTCAGAGTTGAATAGATGCCATTTAGAAATAGGTTTCCAGTATATTTCGCTATAAGGTTACCTTGGCGCATCTATATAAGCACATATAGAACATTCTGATATAAATGTGTGAGGAATGGGACATTTAGTTGTTCAAGGAACATAGCAGTCTCAGATACAGAACAGTTTTCCCTTGGAGTATGTCTTAAAACACTTGTGGCAGAAATAACTGAAGAGTATTACCTAAAGTTCGGAGATGTGCAATGAAGTTTCATGTTATGGGTCCAGGAATCAAAATCTATTGATAATTGATAATGTTTTGCTTTTTAAAATTGCACATATGGCGTAATTATGTGATCGACATAGGTACTCTACTATAAAATTAGAAAGCTCATGACTTTAAATTTGACCTTCTCAAAGGAGACAAGAGGAACTAACAAACTTTTAAGACTTCAAGAAAGTTAGAGCATGTTTAAGAAAGTTGGAGACTTTAAGATTGAGTTACCTGTTCATGTCGTTTGTGGTTTCATCAAGATTCTGTTGTGAGCAACTTTTTCTGCTAATTATCTCTTCTGCTGATATAGGAATTACTCGAGTCTTCTTCGGATCTGATTTTATAACTGTAACAAAGTCAGACGATGCTTCTTGGGATCTTCTAAAACCTGAGATTTTTGCTGCAATAATGGATTTCTTTACCTCTGGGAAGCCTCTGATCATGGATGCAAATAGCTTGTCTTCCATGGATACAGCCATCCATGAAGATGATTCAGAAACTGTGGCAATGATCAAAGAACTCTTGGAGACCCGTATCCGTCCAGCGGTACAAGACGATGGTGGTGACATTGAGTATAGAGGATTTGATCCGGAAACTGGAATAGTCAGGTTAAAGATGCAAGGTGCATGCAGTGGTTGCCCTAGCTCATCTGTTACCCTGAAGTCTGGCATTGAAAACATGCTGATGCATTATGTACCTGAGGTCAAAGGTGTGGAGCAGGAACTTGATTCAGAAGATGAAGGCCTGGCATTAACAGGAGCGTCGTGTGAGTAACTGAAGTGTTAGAAATTAGATAATAGGACATTTTTGGTATGCTTCTTGTATCTATTAGTTGTATGCTCCAATTGTGCTGAGATGAATTTAACTGCGTTTGTGGATTCCTGATTACTTAAACGTTTTGCTTTTTTAAAATATTTTCATTCCTATAACAAAATCATGATTGATGTGAAACTTGTACGAGAATTTATAGCTCAAAATTTTAAGAGCCTCCCTCCTACACTTTTCTCTTCTTGTCAGTGGTTAGTTGTTTTGTGAATAAACTGGCATCTGGAAGTCATCAGCCTCTCATAAATACTCCGTGGTCAGGTATATATGCACCTGAATGCACCTGAACAAGTTACCTGACATGCATTGTTGCTTTGTGTGCATCTGTTTGCACGATATTTTCTCACCGGTCTGCAATGACGACAAGAAGTATATAATATCTGGACACCCTGTAGCTAAGGCTTCGGTGAATGTAATTTTGCTTTGGAATCTTTTTCTTGATAATGTGGTATTCAAGTGTTCTGTCCTTGTTAGAGTCCCAGATAATCTTGTATCCAAGTCGTGCAAACAGAGGGAAATTTCCTTGGTACCTTAATTTTAGTTCTGCCATGTAGCTATTTGGATGGATAGCAATACCGATTGCTTTGAAAGCCTCGTATCGAGTCAGATACCTTGGTGGCCTATGCACCTCTTTTCCCGTTAATGCGGGGAGCAAGTATTTGCAGATTCTTTTCTTTGGATGTTGGAGTCTAGGTTGACGATGTGTCTAACAAAAATAGAGCAGACAGATACAAACTTCCTCGGCTGTAGCTTCCTCCTTCCATTTGTATAGTAAGTCCAAGACAAATGCATGCTTGTAAAGGAAACTGATTTCAAGATTATTATTGGTCAAGGATAAATTCAATCAGTTAAATGTTGTTAAATTAGTGTAATGTCATTAGCTCAAATTTTGTCCAAATATTTTCAACAAAATTTAAACTGGAAAAGTTGTGCTAATGTTAATTTACACTATTACTTTAACATTTTTACTTAAGCATATTAACACGTAGTTAGAGAACAAGTATGATAAATAGTTTTCAAAACAAACCATTAACCAAACAAATCAATTATGTCTTGGATTTGTCAATAAACTGGAAGCAAGGTAAAGCCTGACACGGCCTTCAAAGCTAACTTGCCAAGCCATGTTGATAACAACTCGACCAGGTTACACATCTGCTTTGTACGCTTCAGCCAAAAGAGTAACGGAATGGACTAGGAAGTCTCTCAACATTTTTCTGTCACAAAATATTTTCTTTCGCAAAATTAACGACTCATAAAAGAAAAGGATAAAATTCAATCATGTATGAAGGAGTAAACAAAAATATGTTCCAATTCTTGCGGTAGAAATTCCAAAACTTGTGAAAAAAAAAAAAAAAAATTCCTAAACTTCAACAGCGCGTGGAAGCCATCTGCTGCCACGCGATCTTCAAGGGCTTGCACGTGTAGACAGTCTGCATAGTGGATGATTACGTGCTCTTTTTCCTTCCATAATATAAAATTTTTTGACCAATTCCAAAGCCAATGCACAACCTAGGAAAGTTGTAGCACGGGTTAATGGTCGGTCTACTTTCACCTAAAGCCATGGTTCATTGGCAAATGGGAGAGTGTACTGTACGTTAAAATTTACGTCAGAATCCAATATGACTACTTTTTCAACCTCTATTTGTCTTATCTAACGCATGCAATAATGCAGAAAACATCATCCCTTCTTCTGTGTAGTTTAAACTGATTAATACTGAATCTTTTTAAGGTTCTTTTGTGTGTGTTTGTGTCTGTGTGAGAAGAGAAGATTCAGACAAGACTTGGGGATTGTTCAGAAGAGACAAAAGGAGATGGTGGGATTGTGGGAAAACAAGAGAGAAGTGAGGCTACTGGTGCACCTGATGTTGCCACTGTGTGTTTACTGGATGGCTGAAGAGATGACTAATTCAGTCCTTGTAGATGTCACCACTAATGCACTTTGTCCTGGCCACTCCACTTGCCCTCAAGCCATCTATCTCAATGGTCTTCAGCAAACAGTAAGAGAATGATGTGCTACATGGATAATTTTTCCTCCCTTTTTCCTTCTTGTACTGATTGCTAGTAATTGTTTGTGGCACCAAGTTTTTCTCTAGAAATTGGATCCTTCTTGATATTTGTTACTTACCCTCTTGACATAATACTTCTTTACTTGCTAAAAATTCATCATTTGGCATGATCCTAGGAAATTAGCATATTTTTTTGGAATTATTTACCTCAATCATCTGTTTATTGATATTTAGCCTCACTTTGACGAAGTTCCTTCATTTAATTTTTTAGCATTATATATACTTTTGGTGACGTTGCTGAATAATCTCAGCAGCGTAAACAAAATATATATTAACAAGCTAAGAAATTTTTACCAATAAATTCACTACATGCGGCCCTCCAATCATAGAGCCGCTGGGTTGACTGATCTTTTTCTGGATTATTGTTGATAATATGTGGTGAAATTTGACTTTTTGCGGGTTGATTCTGCAGCACTACTTTTGTATAATTGGAAACCTGCACAAGATTAATGATCCATGAGTTCTTGTAGCTAGTAAGGATTATTATAGAAACTTGTGATTTTCAGAACGGTATATTTGGTCCATTTCCGAAGGCAGATATTCCCGCGTCCATCCTCCCAGCCTCATTATTCTACGTGTTCTTTGGTCACAATTATTCCAAATAGTAATAGTGAAATTTTCACGGGCAATTTTAACAATTTCTATCTGAATCTTGCTAAAATTGGTTTCAGAATAGTTTCCTTTGTATTGAAGTTCATTATTTTTGAAGTTTATACATGTTAAAGCATAATGAACTTATTGACACGGTGAATGAGCCCAAAAAGAAGATGCTTTCCATGCAGGGTGTGTTTGTTTCGTAGGAAAATTTGGAGAGAATTTGCAGATTATTGGATCTTCTAAATGAATAGTTACTCACCAACTGTAGTACATTCGCAACTTTTTACATAATCTTTTCAGTGTCAAACTTAATCCTCTTTCACCTAGTTCTGTAAGTGAAGTCAGAACATTTTGACCTCCTTCAATAAAAAGGCATTACACTATATTGTAAATGCTAGATTTGCTATTGAGTTAGATGAGAAAAGGAATTAAAAAGGGAATGATAAGCTAGTTAGAACAATTGATTAATAACAGTGAACAGATATGAAAAATTGGCTGGTATTGAACCAGAAGGGTTATTTGCTTTTCAGGATGAAAACGAAAAACGAAAGTAAGTGTTAACGTAGTAAACACAATTATTAGAATGGTGTTGATGGTAAATAGTGGTAAGTTCATCGCTTGCACAATTTTTTATAACCTTTATGAACTTTCTGCCTTTTTTCTCTTCACCTTCTCCATTCTGTATTTGTATGGGAAAGATTTTGCATGTCATGCTAATTATCCTTTTCACATACAGACCGTTGGAATCTTCAAAATGGTGGTTCTTCCAGTTCTAGGTCAACTTTCTGATGATTATGGTAGAAAGCCGTTTCTCCTTCTTACTGTATCTACTGCCATTGTTCCTTTCAGTAAGTACCTTGTAAATATGTATACCTATTTAATTACTTTTTTTGCATATTTCTTTTGTGTGAAGTGAATCAACCATAATATGGAAATTTTGTATTCCATTTTCCTAAATTTGTGGACATTTATATGTTAAAAATTTTTGCTGAAAGTTCTAAGTCTTTACTCTGCATTCATATATAAAGGTTTATCATGTTTTGTTTGGCAGCTTTGCTCACCATCAATAAGTCAAAGGGCTTTGTGTATGCTTACTACATTCTTCACACAATTTCTTTGATCTTTAGTCAAGGAAGTGTTTTCTGCATTACTGCTGCTTATGTGGTAAAAAACTTTATGTAACACCTCTGGGTACATAACCTTTTTGGGATAATCAGAAAGAAAACCAAGGGCATTCTCTGCTTGGTTGCAGGCAGATGTTGTTGATGACGACAAGAAGGCCGCAGGTTTTAGCTGGATGATGGGGCTTTTTTCTGCATCCCATGTCCTGGGAAATGTTCTTGCACGTTTTCTTCCTGCAGCTTACATTTTTGGGGCATGTTGCTTCCATAATTTGAGAGCTATCAATTATGCAATAATTATTTCTTGCATACTTTTTTCAAACTTCTACAAGGCAAATTGATCTTTCCATTTCAGGTTTCAATAGCCCTGTTGATCTTTTGTTCTGTTTATATGGCCCTATTTCTGGTGGAGACCGTAACTCCAGCTCCAAAGGCAGACCAGTGTTTACCATATTATAAGAAGGCATCTAAGATTGTTCAAGAGCAATATAATTCAATGAGATATGCTGCAAATATTGTTATTAGCAGGTATAATTTTTTCCTGTGGCTTTAATGTCTCAAGACCAATTCATAATTTTATTTCTCTAAATTAGATAAGAACCTAAAAATTGTAGATTTTTGTCCACTTCATGATTTCTAGATGGCTGTTATACGCATATAATTGGGTATACTTTCTGAAAATTTTTAGTTTCTCCTCAGCCCAACACTGAAGTGCATTTCACTTGCTTTATTCTTCTATGAATTGGGGATGTCAGGTGTCAACAGCACCTTACTGGTACGTTTTCTGCAATATAACAGAGTGACTTGGTTACTTGACACTCTGGCAATATTTAGTAATTCATTCAGTATCCATTTGAGGTTTCATTAGAAAAATAGGTTTACTTGGATGTTACATGATTCTATAAAGTGTTCATGTAAGCTTGTAAATATGTTGACATAGAAGCAAATAAATGAATCGCTTTATTAGGAAACCACTCAATCGCTGCCATTCATAATGTCCTACATGTATAATGGCATTTGGAACAAAATTCTGGGGAGTTTGCCTATTTTCCTACAGCTACTTCTTAATGGTTGAGGCTGTTTGTGATTCCTTCTTTTCTCCTGATTTGGCCTTGATTTTGCACTCTACAATTGGAGAAGCCTATTTAATTTCAAAACTTTTTGGGTAGAACCGCAGAGTGTAGAGGCCTTTAAACTAGGAAATCCCACATACAGTGAATACTTGTATCAAGATTCAAAATCCTCAAGCATCTCTTATAGGTTATTGTTAGGAGTAAATTGTGTACAGATGATAACAAATGTATAGAAAGGCAAAACATAGGACAATAATAGTATTCCTGCATTTCTGTTTTCCTATCAACATAGGCATGAGCTTAGGGAGAGGTTTTATTTGTCATTCTTTTCGCAGCATGAAGATTTATTGTTAGCAGGAGAAGAAATCTTCGTGAAAAGATTTTGGCAACAAAGAAGTTCATTAAAACCCCAATACAGAAGGATTGATATATTTGGCACCCAATAACAAAGAATAACAGTGAAGCAATGGTGCCGTTTGACTGGTTACATGAAATTTTGAAGTGTTTGTGTATGCTCACATAATTTTGTATGTGATAAAAAATGTATAGAAAAGCAAAACATAGGACAATAATAGTATTCCTGCATTTCTGTTTTCCTATCAACATAGGCATGGGCTTAGGGAGAGGTCTTATTTGTCATTCTTTTCGCAGCATGAAGATTTATTATTAGCAGGAGAAGAAATCTTCGTGAAAAGATTTTGGTCAACAAAGTAGTTCACGAAAACCCCAATGCAGAATGATTGATATATTTGGCACAGAATAACATGAAGCAATGGTGCCCGTTTGACTGGTTACATGAAACTTTGAAGTTTTTGTGTATGCTCGCATAATTTTGTAGGGACAGTTTTAGTGATTGTTATCAATTTGCAAATACCTGTTTTTCACTTCTGTGCAAATGAAGCGGAGGGAAAACTTTCTTACTCTTCACATGGAAAAGAGTCAAGCCACAAATGCATTTACATCCTTTCTGATTTTCACATCAGTGCATTTAAGTTATATTGTAGAGCCTTATTCAAGGTCTTGCTACTTTTGCAGTATTATCTGAAAGCGGCATTTGGATTTGACAAGAATCAATTTTCAGAAATTTTGATGGTAGTGGGATTAGGTTCTATCATTTCCCAGGTACTCTATGAAATCTGTTTCTTCCAATTTTGGGAGGGGAAAAAAAAAAAAAAACTTGCTGTGGTTTTTAATTTTTGCTGTGGTCAAGGTTGCAAGTTGTCTGTGCATCTTAGGAGACTGACAAGCAGAAAATATATTTCATGATCCATAGCCACATGTAGATAGTTCACTAACTGAACATGTTAAGAAGGATCTTTAAGAGTTCATGTTTCTTCTTCTGAATCCATGGAGGATTAGATTGTCAAGCCACTGAACACAAGTTCGCATTTAGTAGAAAGAAAAAATAATTCAAGAAAGACAACCAAAAGATTTTAAGAAGCAAAAAAAAATTTCTTAATTTGTTGGACACATCTATCGACCTTTGTCTTATTAGTTATTTTCAGTTTCACTTGCTGCCATATAAAGTTCATCATTGATTGAGGCATGGATAATTTGCATAAATAAGCACATAATTTTTGCTTTCAAAGTGCCTTGAATCCTCCACAATTCCTCACTTACCATTTGATGTGTTTGTGATTCGTCTCTAGTTATTAGTGCTTCCAAATATCACTCCTTTCGTCGGGGAGCAAGCTATCTTTTGTGTAGCTGTACTCTCGTCTGCAGTATATGTAAGTTGCGCAGTCAACGTAATTCCTGGTTGGACAAAATTCTCCTGTTATGGTGTTTATAGTCATGGAATTTGATCTTACAGAGATACTTTCTATTCACAGGCGTTGCTTTATGGCTTGGCATGGGCGCCATGGGTATGAACAACACTTCCTCACAAAATAAATTGGTAGCCAATGTCCCTTTGAGAGAGAGAGAGAATAAGCACTTTTACATGTTTACTCGACGTTGCTAAAAAAAAATTTTACACTCAGCACACACAATATCTATACAGAACAGCATTTTCCTTTTTTTTTTTTTTTCTGGTCTTTCCCATTTTCATCGAGTTGATGCAGCAGAGTGCAGGTTAAAACTTGAAAATACGTCATGTATGAAATTTTGATCACTAACCATTCTAACACACAGGTAGCCTACTTCATTGCTTCTTTTAGAGTTGTTATCGTCCTTGTGAAACCTTCTGTAAGTTCCTGGTCCTAGAATACGCAATTATCTGCTATTACACCCTTTATTAAAACTTCAATGATTATGTATGTGCTCCATTTTAACCAGTTTGTTCTGTAACAGAGTTTTGCCCTCATATCAAAAGCATCAAGTTCAACTGATCAGGTTTGTGAACTAAATATCTTACTACACTTCTGTCGTTCTCTTCTAAACGAGAAAACTTTGAAGGGAAAGGTTGAAGCTACTAGAACTTGTAGCTGTCTAGTTGACTGACTGGCTTCCTTCTCTATTCACAGGGAAAGGCACAAGGATTTATTTTAGCTGTGCAATCAATTGCAATCCTGTTGTCACCTCTAGCAATGACACCACTGACCAGTGAGTCAGCAACTCTGCAAATTTTTTACAGATATTAGAGGATTTTAGCTCAATTTTGCTGAACAGGTTCTTTGATTTTCCAGATTTGTTTCTGTCGAGAAATGCACCTTTCAACTGCAAAGGTTTCAGTTTTGTGTGTGCGTCTTTATCTGTGGTAAGCCTCCAAAACTTTTTCTGTTTTTGGTCCTTCTCTTTTCATGAAGCATAAAGCATTAAACAGCATGTTAGCCTTGCATGTGCTCATTCCACTGCTTTCTTTTCTTAGGCTGTTTCACTTTGTTTTGCTTGGAGGCTAAAGCCCAATCTTTCAAGCAAGACCCTGGGGGTTGATGCAGAAAATGTTGAAGCACCACTCTTGTCATAGTTGTGGTGCTATTGACCCAATATGGAAGGTCTGCCCGTCCGCTGAAGCTGTGGACCTTTGCTTAACTTGAATTATAGATATGATAAGGTCAGTCCCTTGTATAATAGCCATTGCACTAAATTCCTTCTCCTAGCAGATTCGAAGTTCAATTAATTTTAGTTAGGGAGAACACGGAGATGAAGAATCAATGGACTTACAACTTCCCATACAGTTGTTTCCATGGCAGCAATATTAAGTATGTGCGCTAGTTTATAGTTCCTTGATCTAGCATTTGTCCTTGTTTCTGTCCATTAGTTCTTTTCATACTTTGACTCTAGTTCTTTTCATACTTTATGTACATATTCTATCAACTTATCATGGAATGATCCTAGCTTGTCTTTCATTATAGTTTTGGAACAATTTCCACGGGTTCCAATAGGATGGATGTTCAGCCGAGAATGTGCATAACCTAGCATGGTTCTTCAATTCGTTGCCACAAATGGAATAAGGGCTTTCTTGATCCTTTTGACTTTTTAAATTTGTACTGATTTTTGTGCATGGGTATTGTCTTAGAAGACTGATTATACAACCCTTAGATTATTTAGTATTCTGTATTCACGTGGAAGCATGCAATATGAGTTTGAGAATAAACGTCTCTACGTACAACCGAAGGTTGGAATTTATGTACATTAGCAAGTATAAGAATATGCATCTGCTGGCTTTGTTTTCTGATGTTGTTGGCTTGACAAGAAAACGAATTTAGACATTGACGAGATTAATATTGTATAATACAATGAATGTAGACACTAACATCACAACGAACTAAATCTACGCAGTTATTTACTAAGGGGCTTGTTTCGTTTAGGGGAATAGATATCATAAGTAATGACATTCATTGTTAATGTTTGTTAAACAACTATCACTATCATTCAATAGGAATGATAGTAATTAATTAATTAAGGTGTTAATAATTCTCCCTAAAATACTATCAAACCCATTAACTTTTATGATTGAGGGTAAAATACATCTACTAAAAAAACACATACATTTTGAGTTATACACTCTTAATATACTATTCCTCTCTCTCTCTCTCTCTCTCTCTCTCTCTCTCTCTCTCTCTCTCTCTTGATTTTGAATATTGTTTACTAATACTTTATAAAATGTTTTATAAAAATTCTGTTTAATAAATTTTTTTTTTACGTTCAATTTTTTTTATAAAAAATTAAACTAAAAATCAAAGATATATAATATTTTCTGGTAATACAATAAAAATGCCTTCTTCTTTTTTTAATGTTATCATTTGTATAAAACTCAAATTAGATCGTGGCTATATTTGAAATTGAAGAAATCTGTTTAGAAATTTTCTTTAAAAAGATACAAAATAAGAAATCTAAAAAATATGTATATCATAAACAAGGATCTAAAAATTTTAAAATTTACTTGAAAGTCATTCCAGTAAATTAAATAAGTATTTTTACAATGATATCAATCTTGTTATTAAACCAAACATGTTGAGGGTCTTTATCAAAATTCATACTTATAATAGAGTTAAGGATACTCATAGGGAGAGTGATTGAGGAATTTGAACCAAACTACCCCTAATTACGTTTCCCTATGCCACAAAAAATGTCAAATAGCTACAAGGTCATGAATTTAGCCCTTTCCGAATGCATTATTCCAAAAATCATCATTGAGTGCAAGAACGACAGAAAGCGTTACATAAGTAACGTGAAATGTCAGCAACGCATTTAACAAGCAAACTATATGCTGTCTCTCTTTCAAAAAAAAAAAAACTATATGCTGTCTCTAATTATGTCATAACTGAAACTTCCAAGTTATGATGTTACTCGAGTCCTAAAGATGAAAAACTGGATTAATTAAGAGCCTTTTGTTTTTTTTTTTCAGGTAAAAAAAATGAAGAACATATTCTTCTAGCCCAGGTCCTTAATCAATAACACTGGGCTAAAGTTCAGGTCCGGGTTCTTTCCTAGTTTCAAATTTGTAAAAATTAGAAATAGTGGAGTTATTGTACTAAAAGTCTATTAGTTCCTACCAATAAAAGAATTGCCCATTGCCAAAAAATTTATACAGCAATCATCCGTTAAAAACTTGATATTCTTTGCTATTTTTTACAACCTAACATCTAACGTCTATTTTCTATCAGAAGGAGCGACATCCAACAGATAGGATATTAGTGTAGAAATCTTTAATGTGAATGCAAATCATTTACTCAAGAAACATCAATTGAGAACGAATAAATAATCGAATAGTTAGAGTTTTATGATATTCGAAAATTTTTATATGAACTTAATCTATAATTTTACCCGTGAAACTTGTGATCTAAAATATAGACACATTATTATTTTTACATTATTTTTTTCTTACATTATCAGCATGATGTAAAACTATGAACCGATTCATGTAAAAATTTTACTCATTTCATCCAGTGGTGTGCAATAATATCAAAGTTGAAGTAGTTAATACATAGGTGGACAGAAAGCAATCCAAAACCATAATCAAAAGCCGCACCCGACATCGCCATCTCCTTAACGTAGCTTCAACGACTTTCTATTCCATGCTAAGTCTAAAAGGTCAAGTTGCTAATTGGATTTTATTTTTTTTTTCTTTTTTTAATAAAAAGCTAATTGGATTTTCTACAAGTATATAAATAACTCCCTAATAATAAAATTTTATACTACTTGCTATTTAAGATCAAAATTTGTTATTCTACTAAATCCTAGATATTTCCAAACCATATAATCATTACATCCGATTTGGATGACAAAATAGTCTGTTATCTTTTAAGATTCTCAAATACAATATCTACATAAAACTTTTAGTTTTTAGGGATATTAAAACACTTTTTTTTCTACTTTTTATGCAAAGAGATATGTATTTTGAATTTAAATTTTGGCTAAATCTTTCCTGTATTTGCATGAATATAAAAATTATTTAATAATTATCAAAATAAACTTGAGTCATCTAGTCATGTAAGTAACTTTTGCCTTAATTTTAGTTCATTCTTTACCATCAAACTTTTCCCTTTTCTCCAATCCATCATTTCTTTCCACTTTAATCTCATCTCTCCCCTCCCTTTCTCCCACTTTTTTGTCCTTCTTATCTATCTCCTATCACCTTCAACCTTTTCACGTGCTTTCCTCTCATTTCTCTCTAATATTGATTGATTTTTCGCTTTCTTTGCACGCGTAGCTCGTGAATTAAGCTACGCTGAGCGATTGATTGATTGATTGATCTATAGAATTCGATCAATCGCTCACCTAATCAAATTTATTTTCAAAAACATCTTCTTCTTTTTTTTTCAATTCAATTCGTTGAGATGGCTGAGGAGCAAAAATTGCAGGAACCCGGAAGTCACCGGCTCTGCGCCAACAATTGTGGTTTCTTCGGCAGTCCGACAACGTTTAATCTGTGTTCCAAGTGTTACAAAGATCATTGCCTTAAGGAACAGCAGTTCAACGATGCAAAAATGGCCGTGGAGAAGACTCTAACGCCGGTTGAATCCGCCATCCACGGGCTTTCTTCTTCATCTGATGTTGTTATTAATGTAGAACCGAAAGCGTCCGATGCGGCGGCGGCGGTGCTCGGCCAAGACTTCTGTCTCGACGTCGGCAGCTCCTGTGACGGTCGTTGCAGCGCAGCCGAACAGGTGCGCAAAGTGCCGACGGCGCGTGGGAATCACGGGGTTCAAATGCAGGTGTGGGGTAACGTTCTGTGGGTCCCATAGGTACCCTGAACAACACGGGTGTAGCTTTCATTATAAAGCTGCGGGTAGAGAAGCTATTGCCAAGGCCAACCCGGTTGTTAAGGCTGAGAAGCTTGATAAGATCTGAGCCGTCCATGGAGATTAATGATGGTTGGTTGTTTGTGATGGTGATTATTGATCTTGACTGCGATTCCTACTATGGTTGATCGGACGGTGTAGATGGCTGGGTTCGTTCTTGTGGATTTGGCGCAGATTAGTTGGTGGAATGGACCATTTAAATTCATTCGAAAATGGGGATTGTGTTTAGCCCCAAAAAAAATAAAATAAAATAAAATAATGAAGTAGGGATCCTGTATTATTAATTCCTAGAAAAGGGTCGTGTATTATTCCTTGAAATAATAGTGCTCCTTTGAATTAGCTGAGTAAAGACTTCAATTACTTGTAGCTTATGAATGTTCCCAAATGTATTGCATGGATTATTTGATTATTTTGAAGTCATGCAAAATTATCTTGGTGGTGTTGATACTTTTTCTTTATCGGTCCTCGTGAATGCTTGGTTTCTTTATCGGTCCGCATGAATGCTTGGTTTTTACCTCGACTTTGGTATGTTGGAATGGTTCATAATAGAAAGATTGTTTCTCTTAGAATCTTTTTTCTCCAATGGATTAAAAAAATTTTCAGTCTATTGTTTAGTAATCTAAGTTAGAATTGAATGTCTATTTTTTTTTCAATGTTGGATATATTTATGTGTACAATATATATTAATTTGACTTAATTGCCTTTAATTCTTTGCACTAGAAGATATCATATTTATTTTGTTTGTAATTAATTCTATGCCTACAAAAGACTTTTGTATTTTTAATTTTAAAATTCTTTATACTCTTGCTAAAATTAAATTAATTGCACTCTTTAACTAATTTTAAAATTTTTATAGCATTATAATTAAAAATGTGAAAAATTAATAATTAAACTACATTCACAATTAAATTTAATTTATAAAAATTTAAGTATTTGCACATTGCCATAAAATTTAAAAATAGTATTTTAAATATTTTTAGCAAAAACTGGAGAAGAAGCAATGACGGTATCTGGGGAATAAGCATCGGCTAACTCTGTGCCAGCAGCCGTTTTGCCAGCAGCCGTGGTAAGACAAACGAAACTCTTTTTGTGGTTTTTATACGTATGCATGGTTCCTTTATTCCTTTTTGCCTTTCAGGATAAATTGGATAAACTCAGATAAAAGCAATTCTATCTGTCAATATACATGGTCTTGGATCATTAATAATGATTTTTCCAATTTCTCACTTTCTAAGTGACCTTGGATACAGATCACGAGAATTTATATTTTTCTCGAAAGCACGTATTAAACTAATTGTGATTTAGAAATCATACAAAATTATTAATTGAAGTTATTAAAAACCTAATATTTTTTAATTTAAAAATAAAACTTAGCGATGTATCATATGTTAAAAAAATTAGCAAAAAAAAATGTATGGAATAAAATTAACTCATATTTTTAAGTTCTTCCAATATGAAGTTGGAAAGGTCTTTCCTTAAATTTTGTTGAGGAATGGGGTTCCAGGAAAAAGCTTGAATGACATTTCAGGTAAGAAAGGTTTTTCCAACTCAAATGTCCATACCAAACATGAGAATTGAATAAATAAATTAAAAAGACCTTTCCATTCCATTCCATTCCTGCGTACCAAACATGGACGAAAAACCGAAATTTGGGACGGTTCAACTATTCTCTTGGAATTTGGTAACCTTACAATTTTGAGATAGGGGAAGAGAGGAATTAGACGGGGCATCGGGGATATTCTTAAATAGACAAGATCTATGGTTTCACTGTGGACCTTGTGATTTAAAAGAACGCTAAGTAAGTGAAGTGATGCATGCTAATATAAGAAAATAATGTAAGGATTCTTAAGTAACTTTCTTTTAAATCACAAGATCGTCATGTAGATAGATTGGATCCATTTAAGAATTTTACATAAATAATTTTCTTTTAAACTACAAGATTTACATATAAAAGTATTTAAAGTTTTAAAAAACATAATCAAACAAATATAGCCGCTCATTTCCTTCAAGTCTTTAATTTGCAAGAAACTTGTGTATTCTTGGCTACATATATCTACATTGATGAACGAATAACATGATGCTCTATTAAAAAATGAAGGAAATGCGATTGTTTTGGCCCTTTTATTTTTTAACAGTGTTTAACTTATTAAAAATCTGTGTGAGTTATTCTCCCTTTTACCATTTCCTGCATTTACTGATCCTAAATCTTAAAAACAAATTCATAGAATTATGGCCAAGCTTTCATTTTCCTTTCCCAAATAGTAACTGAGTTGTGAGATGGGCTGTGCTACCATAACAACATATTTGTTATCTTGCCACTTGTGGTTTTCGGGCTCATGGCCGAGGCCCACCTAAAACCTCACATGGATAAAGATGACCCGGCTCATCTACAAAACACACCCACATTTCTGGGTCAATGATGATGTGGCCTAAAAAATCCACAATTATTAAAAAAAAAAAAATTGATTTGCTTGTTTGTACTACATTCTTTTGAGACTTAGGGTAATGGTACTGCAAGTTCATGTACTACACAGAGAGGGTGCATAGTGACGAAAAGTTGTACTACTAGTTCTTTAGCTGCTAAATAACTTGTACTACCAGTAGTTAGTGATTGTATGTCTTCTGGAAAATGATGTTTGAGGCCTGCAACAACAAATGCTTCAAAGGAATCCAACACATTTGGTGCATGGTGCAAATAGGGTTGCTAAGTTGATAAGTTTCGTTCTCTCGATCTAAGAATATAAGCGTTATCCTGACCTTATCTTGTTGTTTCTAAACGAATATAAGCAATGTTACTTTACAAGCGTTATTCTGATCCGATCTTGTTGTTTCTGAAAGAATATAAGCAATCTTATCTTATTTTTTCCGAAAGAATATGAGAGATACCTTTCTTTTTTTATTTTTTTTTGAGAAATGTGCCCGTTATCTTTATTTAAAATTTTGTTTGGTGGATGTGATTTTTATGACCACCATCCATGAAAATCTATGTATAAAAATATCAAATTATGAGCTTTTCATGGAACAATGTAGGATTTTTATTTTGGGAGTAAAGTTTAAATTAACATAAATAAAATAGAACAATGAAAATGTGTTAGAGGAGCACAAAAAACTCTTTCAAAGAAATTATCAAATTTATAAAAAGAGTAAAAGTATTCTTATTGGAACCTTGAGAGTGTTTGCTCCTTCAAGAAACATTTAAAGTTGATATTTGGTTTCACGAGTCAATAAAAAAATGTGCTTACATACTAAACATTGACATCCGGGTTAAATACCAAACCTAATCACCCTAGCAATTGTTGTAACTTTTATGTTAGGTAGTTTTCGACTTATGTAATCCCAAATGTCTTCTTATTTATCAATTAATACATCATTGATTGTACAGCGTTCCAAAACTACATCAATACATAATTTATATTCCGATAGTGACAACCCACCTTTTTTATAATATAGATTTCAGATAAGAATTTGTATAAAAAATAAAAATCGTTTTGATGATATATAGATGTCTTGTTTACTTTACCGTCACAAAACAATTTCCTAACAAGTGTTACAATGCAAATTGTTTCGATAAAATAAGTAATTGTTGTTGCAATTGTATTGGAGAGATTGTGACGGTAAAAGTCATGACTAAAGAGGGAAAAAATAAAGATAAAACATAAAAAAAAATTACCTATTATATAGTACATATTGCTTTCGTAACCAGCTTAATGACATGAGAGCGTCAATAATAAATAATTAAATAGTTTGTTATTTTCTTTATTTTTTCTCTTGAGAAAAACAATTTCTTCAATATTTAAAAATGAACATGATAATGAAACCGTTAACGCGGCTGGGACTACGGGAAGCGGTTACGGTACGTTGCGAGAAATCAAAAGTGGGTGAGCTGGTCGTCAACTCTCATCAACTTGATGCCCTTTTCCACTATTTCTTCCTACCAGAAGGAAGCAGGACCCCGCCGACCCTCCAAACACCAGTAATTTTAACTTTTTGAGGAAAATTTCAATTGACAAATATTGAATAGTACCCAATTCTAGATTTGTAATATTTGGAAATGATTAAAAGAATTATATAATTAGCCTAAATTTTAACGTAAAATAAGCAAATCTAAACATAAGATAGTATTTAGTTTTTTTTTTTTTTTTTTGATAAACCTATACTATTAAATATATAGGAAAGAGATTTTGGCCTTAGTGAATTCAAGATATGGAACGGAAATTTTAGATGTTCGTAGAATTCGAACTTTTCAATTTTTGAGGTGGAGTTATAAAGTTGAAATATGAGAAGAGAATTTTGGTATTAATAGAATTCGAATCTTCCGATCTTAAAAGTAAAATTAGAAAACTCTAACCACTCGACTATCGATTCATTCTCGTATTAATTAATTGATTCCCAAAATATCATGACGGGACATAGAATCCTTAAATATAAGACGGTATTATAAAAAGTAGTAACGATTAATATTAAAAAAGATGCCTAATTAGGACGAGCTTTAGTGTTAAAGCCCATTCTTCTCCGTTCTTGGTCCCTATAAATATCCCCTACCCATAAGCCATCAAGCCAACGCCCAATATCTCTTCTATCGTGCTTTCTCTTCCTCTACTAGTTTGCATAAGTTCCTTTGATTTCCTTCATCTCTATTTCCAAAACCCATCATCAATCATGTCTCAGGTACATTGCTTTCTTCTTTTTCTTTTAATTCTTGTTCAAAGAATCATGCACAATGCATATTATTTTCTTGTACACGTATTTTGCAGTTTTAAATAAATTCTTATGCAATCATATCGCAGAATCTTGAAGTTATGTACCCCTTTTGGCGTCTTAGGCATTAATAAATCTTGGGTTGTAATTGTTTGGGTTGTTTTATTAGCTGAAATTAGAGTTTTTTCAAAGTTGACTATTGGGGTTTTAGATTTCTTGCTGATAAAAGATATGAAGCTTAATTGCTCTGATGATTGATCAAGATTCAAGTTAATTATTGAAGAATTAAGTTTTCCATCGAATTAAATGGGTTTTCAATTACTGGGATTAGATTCTGTTTAATTTTTTGTCCGATTTTTATCTGTGAAATGTGGACTTAAGTCCCTTAATCTGACAATTAATGGTGCCACTCTGACCTTGACAAAGAAAAACTTGTTACAGTATTATTTCTAATGGGCCTCAAATTATCAAATTTTCAACATGAGCGGGAGAAATTTATGCTATTTATAATAAAAATTTCCCGATATGGCAGAAATTTTTGCTATTATAATAAAAGTGTTCTGGAATTTTGATACGCTTTGATGCCTATTTCTGGAGGATTATGTTTCTTGAGAGACAGAGGAAACGAATTGCTTTATTTGATTGAGTTTTAAGTTCATAATGATGTCATGCAAGCAGCATATTGACCTATATAAGCATTGTCCTTGAAATTTGAATTTGAATCTCTTTTCTAATTGTCTACCCTCAAAATTTGTCTCATTCTTTATGATTGCAGACTGTCGTCCTCAAAGTTGGCATGTCATGCCAAGGTTGTGTTGGAGCTGTGAACAGGGTGCTAAGCAAAATGGAAGGTTTGTGAACATGCTGAGTATAGTTATTTTAAATTGATTGTTCAGGATAACACTTGCTTCAATCTGTTCAACCATGAAGTTTGTGTGTTTTCATCAAACTGATTTGTAAATGGGATCTGTAATATGACCTTTTGCTTCAGTTTCTACTGCATTATATATAAGTGGTTCTTGGTCTTTGGTTGTGATAATTTTGCCCTTGAATATAATTTAAGGGAATCCTTCCTTCTTAGCCATAGGTATTTCTGAATAGAATATTCAAATGGAGTAGTACATATCTGGTGCACATGTAGAGATATAGGTTAGATAAGGTCACAGCTTAAACTAATCAAGTCTTAACTGACCAAATAAGCCTGTCTAACAATTTGCATCTCTTTGTAAAGCAATCACATATAAAAATAAACGTTTGTCGATTGACATCACATTAAGGTAAGTCAGTGATTGCATATATCATGGATTAAATTCTAACGTGTTAAGAATGCTCATTACACACTTGCCATGAATTTGCAAGTTATCTTTTGATGGATTGAAACTAGTGATAACCACATCTTATCATTCTGCTTGTTTTTTATTTCGGGGTAAAAAATTCAATGCCATTTGAAATCTGAGCAAGTAAAATACTATAAATACTAGGTCATTGTGGAAGATTAGACTCTTCAGCCACGGTTAGTCCTCTGTTGTTTTGATCAATTAATGACATGTTCAATGATGCTAAATCTACATTGGTTGACTCACTTTTCAATTTAATATTTAGGTGTGGAATCATTTGACGTCGACCTTAAGGAGCAGAAAGTGACAGTAAAGGGTAATGTGCAGCCCGAGGCAGTCCTTCAGACTGTTTCAAAGACCGGGAAGAAAACTTCTTTCTGGGAAGAAGCACCAGCTGCACCTGAATCAAAGCCCACAGAAGAAGCTCCAGCTGCATCTGAATCAAAGCCCACAGAAGAAGCCGTTGCTGCTGCGTGATATAAGTTACAAGTGACCAGAGAATGGTTGCTGTCACTACATTACTATGAGTTGCTAAAATTTACGTTAAGAAGTCAGTTATAATAAAAATAACATGAAACATGGGTCTAACCGTGTGATGTCTACTTCTCGGAAACTACACTTGAGCTTATCTTCTGTGCCATGTTCCAATTTTCTTTCGTGCAATAGAACTGGAAAATGATATGGGTGTCTTAATTGATCAATGTTCTGATATCGATGTGTGATTACTTTGCCTTTTAGCTTTAATTGTTGATTTGGTTTTGTGGAGGACTACCAATGTCACACTTTCTTGATCAGGAATTATTGGATTATGAATATCGATTAGAACGTGTAAAACCTTGAATTCCTTGTACAGAAACTTGGGCTAAAATGAAACTATACAAAGGCGAATGTTTGTTGTTTGTTGTGCTGGTTGGTAAGAAAGGAAACTTTTACAGATGCTAATTGTAAAAGCCACGCTGGACCAGAGAAATGAAGTAATGAACCATTCTATATTTATTCAGATGGGACCTATAGTAGGGAGATTGGTAAGATTGATTTTTCCCAATTCACTTCATGATGTTAAGAGAATTAATGGACACCAATTAGACGTTAAGTGTGTTAATTTTGGTCACTTCATTTCGGACCCATTGACAGGAGATCGTTGTAGACTTCTGTGAGGTTACCATTTATTTCCATCCTCTCTCCCAGCTTAGCTCAAATGGCTATAGCGTTCAGAAAATCAAAGCATCCAAATGGAGATATCCGAGTTTATGGCAAGGCACCCACATGGAATATATTAATACATTGTTGGCCATAATTTAATACCCTCAGAATTGTTCATCCACGCCATCATCACCAAAAAAGAACTTATAACAGAAAAGCTTCTTCAACATTAACCTTCTGTCCCAGCTTTGATATCAATCAACCTGCATGGTATAACAGTGATGCAAATGGATTATGAAAATTTTTTAGGATATTTCATAAGACTCGGTATATTTTACCCCAAAAAGAAAAAAAAATATTGCCACTTCGATCTCTCTCTCTCTCTCTCAAGAATTTAAAAAAAAAAAAGAATAAAAAGATTGCTACTCTGGGCCTAAAGTGGCTGGGCTGAACTCGAAGAAAATCAAAGTATCTCTCTCTCTCTCAAGAATTTTTTTTTAAAAAAAAAAGATTGCTACTCTGGGCCTGAAGTGGCTGGGCTGAACTTAAAGAAAATCTAGAAATCGTACTATTATGCAGAAATTGACGTATTCAAGGGTGGTTGCTATGGGCCCATCTCTATGACAAAGACTTCACGCCTCTGGTACTTTTATCCGTTCATTTGATCGCTACATTTTCACGCTTTCACCAGCTTCCAGTTTTCAGCCACCATAGATACTACTAGTATGTCTAATAGCTTCCAACCATCCACCATTTAGATCAGCAAGGAACAGTAACAAGGAAAACACAATGCCCATTAATTCCATAACCGAACACCACGGGGGACATCATGTATTCATCACTCTACCCAAAGAACTTTGCTTCCCTCATGCGAAGTTGTGCGAAGAAAAAATCCATTTTCAGCTGCAAAGCAGTTCATGCTCAGGTCATAGTATCTGGGTCCATACCAGATGTTTACATAAACAATCACTTGCTGTCAATGTACCTGCAATTGAACCAGATGGACCATGCTCAAAAGGTGTTCGACAAAATGTCGAAACGGAATATTATCTCTTGGACCACGTTGATTTCCTCATTATCTCAGATGGGTCTCTCAGAAAACGCCTTGAATTGCTTTAGGTCGATGATTCTTGAGGGGTTTTTACCAAATGAATATACCCATGTTGCCGCAATATCTGCTTGTGCTAATATGTGGACCGTTAGAACTGGGAAGGAAGTACATGGGAGAATATATAGGACGGAGGACAGTTTGAATAGCTATGTGAGTAATTCCTTGGTTAATTTTTATGGCAAATGTGGATTAGTGAAGTCAGCTAGGCGTGTGTTTGATGCTATCTTGGAGCCTAATTTGGTTGCTTGGGCTTCATTGATCTCTTGTTATTTCAAATGTGGGGAGAATGAGGCAGGATTGAACATGTTCTTGAGGTCTTTGAGGGTGGGAATGAAAATTAACGAGTTCACTTGTTCAAGTATTTTGGGAGCTTGTGCTACACGGGAGAATTTGGAAATTGGGATACAGGTCCATTGCCTAGCTGTTAAGTGTGATTTTCTGGGGGATCAGTTTGTTGTGACTGGGTTAGTTAATTTTTATGCTAAGTGCGGCCAACTGGAAGCTGCGCTTCAGGCTTTTACAGAGGCTGAAGATCCACATTTGTCAGCTTGGACTGCTTTAATTGGGGGTTATCTGCAACAGGACAAGGGGAGAGAAGCTATCGAGCTTTTCTGTAAGATGTTTTGTTCAGGTATGAATCCGAGTGAGGAAACATTTGCATCTCTTTTTGGGGCCATTGATGATGGAATGCAAATGCAAGTTGGGGAACAACTCCATTCTTTGATCATAAAATTAGGATTCGATTCATTTACTTTAGTCTGCAATGCAATCTTGGCTTTTTACTTGAAAAGAGGTCTTCTTGAGGAATCTGTGAAGGCTTTCCACGCCATGGATGTACATGATATTGTTACTTGGAATGCCATGATTACTGGTTGTGTAGGTTCTGGTCATTATGAAGAAGCAATTGGATTTATGCGTGACATGTTGTTTGAGGGTTTTGACCCTAATCCGTATACCTATTCTAGTCTTCTGAGCATTTGTGGGGATTTACCAGCAATCCAGTGGGGAAAGCAAACTCATTGTCGGATTCTGAAACCTGGATTTGATTCTAATGTGGTTGTTGGAAGTGCCCTGATCGATATGTATGCCAAATGCGGGCATCTCAATGCTGCTAGGAAAGTTTTCGATAGCCTTCATTCAAAGAATTTGATATCTTGGAATACAATGCTTGTTGGCTATGCCCAAAATGGGTTCGGGAGAGAGGCTTTGGAGGTTTATGATATGATGCGAGTGAATGGGGTTAAACCCAATGATGTCACCTTTGTTGGGTTGTTATCTGCCTGTGGACATGTCGGCCTTTTGCAAGAGGGATTGGGCCACTTTAACTCCATGATTAGAGACTACAGGATCACTCCAAGGACAGATCACCTGGCCTGTATGGTCAGTCTATTTGCTCGCAATGGAAAAACAAAAGAAGCATTTGATTTCATAAGGCGGTTTCCTGGGAAGCTGGATAAAGTGGTCTGGCGCTGTCTTTTGTCAGGTTGCAAAACTAATAAGGATGTGATTTTGGGAAAGTATGCTGCTGAAAGGATTTTGAATGCTGATCCTGATGATAGTTCAGCCCATATTATGTTATCAAATATTTATGCAGACTTAAGGATGTGGAACGAATTAGCTGAGATTAGGAAGCTTATGAAGGAGAAGGAATTGAAGAAGGACACTGGATTTAGCTGGATAGAGTTGCAGAACAAGATAGTTTTATTCTCTGCAAGTCATAATCTGCAACTTCAGCAGAGCGCGGTGCATGAAGTGTTGAGTGGATTGAAAACTCAGTTGTCTGATGAAAAATATGTGCCTGACGTCATGTTCTCACTGCATTGTGCCGAGTAAATTACTTGGTATTGTCAGGTGATAAACGGTACGCTATGATAGACCTTCCACTTGCTTGGTAGTCATCAAAGAAGAAAGAAAGATATTTGCTTGCAGATCAATATTTAAGTGGCTTGAATTTATGTGGTTACTTATTTTCACATCACCTTTAAGGATTTTTTTAATATCAAAAGTCCAGAAGAAGTTTGAGGAGCTGGTGAACTGAGAAGATCCTCGGGGCGTTGGACAAACTCCAAGGCTTGCTACCTTAGTTTATGAGGATAGTCAAAAATGCATCCAATTCGTCAGTCAGCTCCTGTTGACCAATTTGAACTTGGTGCCCTAGTTGAGAAGAATTTGCCTCCTTGGAATCAGTTCTCTGTATTATTATTATTATTTTTTTTTGGGCACTTTTCATGCCTGTGCAGGAAAGATTGCTTGACAAGGTCCTCTTGGAAGTGATTAACTGATCGTAGATTCTCTATGGTCAAATTTAAATGGTTTGACATACTGGTTTCCTCATGGTCGGTTGGGACTCCAGCCTTTCTCCATTGATCTGATATGTGAAATTCATAGCTTTGATCATTCTTCGCATGAAAACTACCTGCCTGATGTAGAAGAGACTCAGATGTATAATCCATTATGGATAATTTATTGGTCAAATAGATTGTAAATATCAGAGCAGGATCAAAGCAGAAACAGAACTTATTTGATGCGTTGATTAGTTGCTGAGTTTGTGGTACAAAAACTTCGACAGCAATCTTAGTTTATGGCTCGATTGGATCCTGTATTAATGTTGGTGCGCAAATGGCATCCTGGTTGACAGACTTGGGAGAAAGCATTGTCCTTCACTTTTTATACCTGAACTTGTTCAAGATTAACTCCATTGTCTTTGAGAAAGGCCCCGAAGACGCCAAGATTCTCATAGGTTGGCCGGTAATGTCCACTGTATGCTGATACTGACTGAAATTAAAGATACAACGTAAAAAATTTTGTTTCAAATGTTTGGATATCACGCAGAAAATTTAAATACACTGTCCATTGTGGTGAAATGGAATTTATTTTCCGTCTTTTCATCTGGTTGAGATGGATTAATGCTTAGTAGACAGTCAGCGACGTTGTCAGACTGGATCCTTTTTTTGGCTTATCTCTCATTGAACTAATTTAGTCTGCAATGAGAAGTCTCTTATTCCTTTTTTAGCTTAATTCTTATTGAACAGTTTACTATGCAATGAGAAGTTTCTAATTAGTAATTTTATGATGCATGTCTATGGCAAGAAGAAGTGACTTAATAACCAATCAATGACACTATTGTTGGACAATCCTTTTTTGGCTTGTTTCTCGTTGAAATAATTTAGTCTCAATGAGCAGTTTCTTATTCATTTTTTGCTTATTTCTTGTTGAACCAGTTTAGTCTGCAATCAGAAATTTTGTATTGATAATTTTATGATGCATGTCTATGCAAGAAAAAGTGAACCATGATGACTAGCAATTATAATGTTGCTTAAGTTTTGCAATCGTTAGAACTTTTCTTCATGCTACTTGTTTCATGATATTGTTAAATGGAATTACTCTGACCTTTTCACACATGAAATTGTGATTGAGGAGGCACCTAGAGAATCTTACACATGGATTGCATGGATAATCCTCTTTGATAGGAAAAGCAATGCACGAAATGGGACATTACAGGGACCACTTCAATTGATTTTTGCCTGAGAAGAATGCATATGTTTCTTCCATTAATCTGCCACTCATTCATAATAAAGACTGATACCATACCTGGAGTTTTCCATGTTCTGCAACGAGTCTCCCAGCAGCTAGAGTAGCACCTCCTGCTAGGAAGCTGGAATGGTGGAAAAATCCCTTCTTTTTCTTAACACCAAGACCAATAGCATTTAGTTGCATGATTCCATCAGAGAAATAAGTTAGTAAGAAGTGCGAATATGGTTGATCTCACCTTGGCGGCAAATAACCTTTTGGAGGCACTCATAACAAATATCCATTTAGCATGTTTCACTTGAGAAATTGTGTTGAGAGGATCTCCTGTTAGTTTATGCACCAATGTACCTTCAGCTATGGTGTATTCATAATACATCCTCTCTTGCTTGTTTAGGTACAAAGAAACAAAAGAAAATCATGAAAAAGTGAAATGCATCAGCATATGTTCTCTGGCACTTGACTTCTACGAGACCATGTTAAAGTCAGTACTTCATAAACTAAACAGTTATATTAAGATCATCATATCATTCTTAATCACCTTTGCATATATTCACCGGCTAGAATGTGGCTGAGACAGGATAGATTCTTTGAAGTAGGAGAAATTATGGCAGTAACAATAGACATGCATATCAAGGAATACATTTGAACATGACTGCTATGCATCCTTCTGTGAAGGTTTGATTGTGGGTATCAATAGCCGTTCACATTGTTTTGATATCTGATTGTATCCCCAGGCATCAAGAATAATTGAAATGTATTATAGTAGTCTATTTTATGTTTAATCTGATCTTATTGTTGCAGACTAAGTACATTCGGGTCCAAGGTATTTGATGCATTGTTGCCGAAGCCTGGATCTGGGGCATTCTTCAAGATCAACTTTTTTGCCGTCTCCAATGTCCAACCTGCAACAGGTAAACATAACACTTGGGCAACATAATGCCCGGGCACAGACTTTTACATGGTATACTTGAAAATGACATAAAATTATGGGGTACTACATCTACAATCCCTTCTATAAAACACACAGACACACATATTATTCCTTTCTTTCCTATGTTAAATTGATGGCAGCTTCACCACCAGTAACTTAATTTAGTCAATGGATTAGTATATTCGGTTTCATGATTTTATCTTTTTCACCTGTCTCACATCGATCTGAATGATTCCTAGGACTTCATATGAATCGGTAGGTCATACAAGGGGGCTGGAAACCATGCAAATGCCAGATAAGAGGCATGAAGATTATTTATCAATTGAGAGGAATGGTTAAAAGGAAAATAGATTTTAGTTTAAATATAGTGATATAAAGGGAAAACATAGTCATTGGTACATCAGAGGGAGGGGCTGGGAGAATCCGTGGGAAAAGATAAATATGCCACCGGATGACATTTGGAGCAAAATATGGTTGCCTCATATCAGTCATATTAAATGGTGTAATTGGTCTTTTAAAGAGTTAGTGTTAATTTTTATGTAGACAAACTAAGTTTGTAGTTTAATCTGACTGCATACCAATAGAAAAATGGCTGTCCAGTATCTCTTTTGAACCACTCATCATAATAAATATTCAAGTTATGACCATATCGATCCCTTGGATCAACCTGTGAATCAGGAGGGAAGGTGACAATGATGATGATTGTAATTAAAAACTTAAAGGTTTAAGAGATGAAGATTTATAGCAAGTAATATATATAAATTCCCAGTGAGAACTGACTGCTTCAATCCAATGTTGAAAAGCTAATTTTCTGGCTTTATCATCCTTAGACAAGCCCTTTCCAACCTACGGACAAGGTACGGTTATAGGAAAAATTAATCAACTGAGCTACACAAAAATGCAGAAGGCAGAAGATGAATTTAACCACTCAACACGTCAACTTGTTAGAGCATTTTCTGCTAAAAGTTCAGTAAGGACACCATTGTGGTACTTGCCTTTGATGCATTCAAGCAGATCCTATTCCAACGCGATGCAGCCATTTCAGGTTTTGAGAAATTGAAGAAGGATATGGTGCTATGATTTAGGCGAGCATAATCTATAGCGTGCCACCTTCACACAATTGATAATAAGGATAATGAGGAATCCTTGTCACACGCTTCTTCATACTGTAAGCTATACATTTGTGTGTCAAGAATAGAGAATTCATGACCTACCATAGCTCTTCAGCAACCACAGCTGAATCTGCCAATCTCCTGCGGGTGCGATAACTCCTGTATACCTTCTGCAGTTTCACTGCTGCCTTTCTGGATTCAAAACAGTCATTTTGTTGAACAGTTTTCACATCAGAAGTCGACAAGTATTGATTATCAAGCTCCATTCTGGTTTGGAAAAAGAGAAGATAGACATGTTATATCATGTTTTATGCATTTACCTGTGTAGCTTCTGAATGTGTGGCTTAAATTCTATTGGTGTTACTTGTTAGTTAGGTCATGAGAATTAATGGCCTTATTTTTAATTTTTTTTGGCGGCTCATGACTTGAAAAGACAACCACTAGTAACTTTTATTTGGGCGAACTGTTACGCAAAGATGGAAGAAGGGGACAATGACAGTGGAGATTGGAGTGAGTGCCCTCTAGCCTTTACAAATAAACTCTATTTTTCAATTGCATATCTTGCCACCACGCACTGCACCTTTTTTTCCAGAGGTATTGCTTACAAAGATTCAGTCTATAGCTACTGCCATTGTCAATATTTGACGATTTGATTCCCCATCTGCAAAAAGTCAGGGGTTCAAGCCTACCCTTTTTCATCCCGGTGGACCAAAAAGGAAAAAATAAATAAATAAATAAGGCAATTTCGTGTAACAATGTTACCGTTGTTTTTGGAGGACAAAATTGTTGTTAGTATGTCATATGACTTTAAAACGGAGTGCAATGTGAAGAATATGACGCTTTAAACAATCAATGAGAGAAATAAATTTATCAATTTGGATTCTTCTTTTTTCGTTGTTGTTAATAATATAGATTCTTCTTTTTGCTGCAGGTAAACTGGGGGAAGCTAAAGACAACATTTTATAGAGAAACAAGTATATGGTTAAGAGTCCTTATTTGGGTTTGATTCTCATGGTCTTTATTTTCCTTTCTTGCTTCTAACTTTCCCTTATAAAAAAAAATCAAAAAGTAAGACAACATTTTAAAATGGAATACAGAAAAAGCAAAAATCTTCTCCCGGATAAACTTGAACTTGGATTAGTGAAATCTTAATGCAAGAATCAATTTGCTCGGCAAATTGTTTGTGTAAGATATGAAGCAATATTATTATTGATCGTCAATAAAATTCGACAAAGGTAAGGCCTTTTTTATTGGCATCCCTCGAGCACCAAACACTATCATCTCTTATTGTGTCCCACATTGAGGGGAGCTTGGTGTCCCGTTTGAACAATAGGTCGAGCCCATCTTAGCATACACTGCAAGGACATCTCTTCTTTTTTCATGTGGAACCAATGTGTTCTAGATATGGTCCATATGGACATGCTTCAATTAAACAATGAAACTGAAATTCAGATAAGCAGAATTAAATGTTTCATCAATAATGTGGAAGTTGGCAAGCATCTTAATAGGCCAGATGTCTGCATTCAGACAAAGGACAAGTTGAATCCGATTGGTCTATGCATTTTTCATTTTCTTATTTTCAATCAAAAAAATGACAAACTAAAGGCAACTTGCAATAATTGATCAATGCTCATTCTGCGGCATTCAATTTCTTGTCCTTGGCCAAATTTCATATGTTATAATGGAGCTGTTTTTTGTATTTTTTTTCCCTCTCTAAGAAGCCTCTAAAACGTACAATGAAAAGTCCCGAAAAAAGAGTGCTTGAAAGTTAACCAAGAGCAATTTTCGTGCAAGTCCTGCTGTGTAACACTTTTAGATGAATTGCTTAAGCCATAAACTTCAATGAGGGATTATTGGTATGCCATTCTAGTCTATCACCCATTTATTGGCCCAAAAGAAAGCACCAAAAAAGGCCCATTTTTTAGCGGAAGAGCAAACTCTTTAAAATAAGTAGCTGAAAATGAAAAAACAAATAGATAAAGGGAACGTACTTGCATTTGAAGAACCTTTTTTTAAAAAAAAAAAGGGCTGAATTTCGAACTGTCATCATACACATGTTCAACATTAACTTTCACCAGTATAGTACAAGTTACAACAGTTCATATTCATGTGATCTATACCGGAATCGGATGTTTCGAATGGAGCTTCTATACTATAATAATTTCTAAACAGGAGTTAATGTTATACGCTGAGAGTATTAAAATTTCAGCTTTGAGGCCAAACTGTTAAAAAAAAAAAGAGAAAAGAAAATTAAAGAAAGAAAAAGAATCGACCCTATAGTGTATATGTACCATCCAATATCAAATAATGATGGATGGAAGAATGTTTGTCCCCCTGTCAGGGAGATGCAAGCCCTTATCTGTACATGCAAGCAAGAAGTCGTATGGCTGCAAATCTCATACTATATAAGTTTTCTGGGAAGGTCTTGGCCCGCGTTTTCTTCTTGGATTCGCACTGATTGCAGACGAAAATGCATTTATAAGTTCAGAATCCTCTTCAGTAATGAGGATCTTGGCTGCATCAGGGTTGGCAAGGAGATGTTTTGCTACAAGATATCCTGCAATCGACCAGGTCTGGAAGAGCCGCGACTGTTTTCCAATGAACCTTCCTTTTTTGGTATCATAATATTCAGGCCACTTGTCTTTCGATAGGCGTTTTTTCTGCAACCTCAACAGCTTTTTCAGCAATTTCAGGTCTATTCATTTTAATGCATGCAACAGTCAGCTGCAAAAGATCCAGCACATTGTTATTTTATTTATCTCATTATATCATGCAAACGACACTTTAGCGAAGATGCATGTTTCCAAATTAATACATGTACAAAATGTGTACGGTGAAGATTTGCATACAAGCACACGCAACCTTATACAGGTCATAATCCAAAGACGGTGATAGAGCTACCAATGAAAGGCTGTATGTGGAGATGGCATCTGAAATTATTTTGGTTCCACAATATCATATAACTGGGGGGAAAACAGAGAGAGAGAGAGAGAGAGAGTTCCTCACAGAACCTTAACATTCCGTTCAAAGCAAAAAGAGAGAACACACTGACAACCCCTTGTGAAGTCTCACCTTTCCCATTACAGTTCTTAAAATGAGTAAGATGAAATGTCTACTTGGAAGCATCTAAAGCATATTCAAAATATGATAAGAACTTAGATAGCCCAATTTAACAACCCCATAAGTGATAGTAAGACATCATGCTTGCCACTAATTTGACCATTGTCCCCCCCCCCCCCCCCCCCCCCAACACACACACACACAAACCCACCAAAAAAAAAAAAGAAAAGCTCTTGGCGTCCTAAAGTCAATGGCTTTCCCAGATTTTTCTGATGTTCATCATGGCAACATCCAAACAACATATAATTATGAACATAACATGTTAAACTAATGCTTTTTAAAGACGCCTGCGAGTTATAATCAAGAGCTAAATATAAAACTCATGAATGTATGAAGTACACATCATTTCTACAATACTTGAAATTAGAATTACCAAGTCAAGTTATACACAAAAATATATATATATATATATATCCAATTTCATCACGAGACATGGGATGATGCAAAATGAAACAAAGCATAATAATTTGCAAAGATTGTATATTTACAGGAGAGAGTATCAAAAGCTGTTGTTTTTCTTGATCTACATAATTTGTGTATTTTTCCCCTCAATCATATGACTGTTGACTTCCATCATCTTAAAAGGGTACATAAGATAGCTTTGAAAAAAAAAACAAAAACACTATCATGTCCTCTAATACGACCAAAATTCAGAATTAGTTAAGCACAAAAAGAGGATTTGATGTTAAGATCTAGCATGAGATAACACTCAATCAGTAGGACACAGTCAGTTAAAAGCTTTGCAAAACCACAACCTCAAAAATCGATCCATGTTAAAGCAAAGTTTATACTTCAATAAAATGAAACAGTAACAACCACAGTTATCCCGTACTAAATACAACAACTGGTACCTGCCAGAGCAAAGTTGGCCAAGAACCCCCATTGTGGTAAGACCAAGGCCTGCATTGGAAACAAAAATAAACGTTCACGTGAACATATTTAGTCAAAGATATCACAAGATCTTCAAAACGCAATAACAGTCAATCAAAGTTCAAATTACGTGTTCTTTGGATCACAGCCCGTGACAATCTGCCACTCCTGACCTTCAAGAGCAGGATAACATATTTTTAATGGCATGTCTGCCACCAAATCTACCCATTTGGCTTCAATAAGATCCAATATAGCATGCGACTGATCCATTGTTGCAAGATTGCTGACAATAGACCACAAGTTTCCCAAGGAAAAGAACCGGAAATCCATGTGAGCAGGTTGCAAGTTACTAATTAGATAGCCTCCTTTGTTAGGCATCCATTTTACAAGCCAAGGTGAAATCTGATCTGGGTAAATGTTGAACTTATTAACAGCATCATAGGAGTACTCTTCAGTCTTGTAACGATAAATCTCATTCAGTTTCTTCATATCAATCCAATAATATTCCCTTATATGGAAGGATAAGGCAACAAGGCGATTGTTTAATGCCCGTATAAGATCAGCTGACCCATCCTCTGGAGCGATCATTTCACGCGCACAAAGTAATGCTGAGTAGAACAGTGCCTGCAACAAAAGTGGACATCTTACAGAAGTTATTATCCACCTCACCAGAACAGAACCCTCAAAATAGAAAAGTGAAACGATCATAGGCAACCAACTAATTACCATAGAAGTTCATCAAAGCAAAAGAAATAAAAACAAGGAAACTTGGACTTCTAAAAGAAGAGTAATTGAAATATAGGATCCTGTTTTACTGGTTTCTGCAAGTGTATTTTCCAGCAATAATTGCAACTTAGAATAACTCAGTGCCACTGAAACTGTTATTCTTTCCTGATAAGCTTTTGGAGTGAAAGAGACAAAGCAACGCTAGAATTAATCGAGCATTTGTGGAAAGTTGTCCAACAACAGATAACTTCATTTCCATTCCTTAAAAGCCACCAGTATGAGCATTTATAATTTTAAAATATCACCCCATTAGTTAAATGGAAACATTATCCAAAGTACCCATAATAGAATTCACAGAAAAAAATATAAGAAAATTAAAACAATCTTAAGTAGAAATGAAATTGATCATTCATTTATGTCTTCAAATTCAAATGACAACATTACTAAGAACATGCTTTTAACAATCAAGATCAAGAGAACCTGATAAGAATGAATTAAATGATCTGCTTACCTGAATCTCCAAAGGATGGCCATGAATTCCCATACGACGATCTATCATGCAAGAACCATCAGTCACCAACAGTGTTGGAAACATATCAAAACCATCAGCAAGACATAGCTTCAGTATCATCTTGATTCCAGTTTGGACATCAATCCTCTCTTGCACTGAGAGGTCTCCCGAGCATTTTCCATATGCACGCAACAATATAATCCACCATAATCCTGTATCAGCATCACATAATGAAGTCCAGTTAGTTCACATTGGATATCTTCCAATAAATGATCTACTTCAGGGGATATTACCTGAATCAACTGGAGCAACACGGCCAATCGCAGCCTCCCCAAAATCTGGATCCAGTACTTCTTCTGTTGCAGCATCATCACCATCCAAAGGAACTGTGCGTACCTTAAAACTGGCAGGCATCAGCCCTTGGCCAGGACTATGACAGTCCATAGTTTTCTCCCAGCTCTGTAAAAAAGAATTCCACAAAAGAACGAAGTACCATTTATCATTAGATACATTATCATACATGATAAATTGGTGTACCATCCCATTTTACTGACTTTTGAGTAGGATAAATAATTTCAGTTAGAAATAGTCCCAGAGAAGAGGGGAGAAAGGAAACTGAAATGGAAGTACAGGGGTCAAGTATATGTATATATAATGATGCAGTATTGATTAATAACAATGGAGCATTATGCCAATCCCACAAGCTACACAATAATCCAATAGCAACAGTGAATTTTTAACCTATTCTCGATACTGAGTGCATAATTTATACAGATTGCAATCAAGTGGGACGGGTTAGCTTAATAAGATCATGCTGGCAGGCGCTAGGTATACTTTAACCAATAGGATATATCAAGGTCATCTTCCCCGGTGCTAAGTTTTTGTCCCCTTTCTTCAAGTCTAGAACTCATTTTGAGAAATAAATTGCTTGCCCTCTTTTACAATCATTTCATCTGAAATAAAAGCAACAACATGCACGTCTAATAAGTAGAATTGACCTAGTAACTGAATAACAATTGCTTCAGCATGGTCCGCAAAGACAAACTATTCCAGCATCATAAGGTTTCTTTTAGCGATCAACAGAATATTTACTGAAAGATCAGAAAGCATTGTAAATGCTTATACTACAGCATCTGGACACTTTGAGGAAAATAATTAAACCTAAAAACTACAGATGATGGTAAGATCATTAAGGTATGGCACAAAGATGAAGAGAAAAATCACTCCCTGCAGAGAAAAAAAATGAAAGAAACATACAATTGTCTGTCAAGTTAAAATGGTTAGAAAATCAAACCATTATATTACCTGCAACTGAAGTGTATAAAGGATGAAGTTGCGAACGATGTCATAATCTCCCTCCAACAGGAAAGCAATTCCAGAAGGCATAAAATCACGAACAAACACCTGGTCATAATTCAGAACACTGGAACTGGTAGGATCCTTAGCAGCAATAGTTCCAACAGGACTACCACAATAATAGACAACAGATTCCCGCAATAGCTCCCAACCCTCGTCCTCCATAGAGCTCGATTTACCTTTGTTCAAGACATCTTGAATTGTTCCATTGGATGGTGAGTTACCGTTAGAATTAAATGATTCCTTTTCATGCTTTAACTCTTTAACTGTCTCAAATTCTAGAAAATCGCATACATTGCAATTCATTGTATTGAAATCCTTAGCATTATTCACAAACCATGTTCCATTTCCACCATCTGCCATAAGTCCCCCGACACTATCAGTTGGCTGGCATTTGCAAGGCCTGAGTCCTAACTTTTTAGTTGCAGCATATCTATTTGAGATCCCATTGATACCAGGAAACTGATGAATCCAAGTACTCCTATATGAATTGCTCAAACATTCAAAAGATTCAATATAGCGTGATACCCTTTTCTTCCTGTATCTAGAAGGAAATTCAGACCCTGATCTTTTAAAAGGAATATTAGAACCCAAAAATTGAGGGGCAACCCCATCCAAAAGTTGCAAAACTGCTTCAGCAGCGGCCATCATGCAATCTAATGCAAAAGACAGCAGATAACTCAAAAAATCAAGAAGTAATTGACACCTGCAATTCAACTTGCATCGTTGTAGATACCTTAAAAAACAACTAATAGCAATCCAAGTTCGCAACTAAGTAAAGCTCAAAGTTTTATCACATTCACATCCAAGAAATCAAAGTTCTCAACTAAGTAAAGCTCAAAGTTTGAACTTTTTTGTTTTACAGAGATAAAAGAAAAATTCTGACACAAAATAGTAATAAAGTACATCACAGATTAATTTCCTTGCTTAATTCAAGATTTGAATACAACATGCAAAGCCAATTAAACAATGATAAAACGCTTAATAAAGCACACAGATACATCTACAAGTTGAAGCTTTAGAAACCAAAAAGATCAACAAATTTTCACTAAATTTAAGAACAGTCACCGAGATTATATCCGTTTACCAAGACCCTTTTCATTTCCACTCAACAAATGAATAACAGATGCAAAAAAATCCAAAACTTAGTAGAACATTACCCAATCTGTGCTGGAAAAAATAGACTACCAATCAAGTGGGTTCTTGATATTGTTTCTGGACAATGACACAGTAAGGAGATTTTTGAAGAATGCGAGGATGCTTCGAAGCCTTTAATCGCTGTCTAGAGCGAGAATATGTGAGGTTTTTTTTTTTTTTGAAACTGAATATGTGAGTTAATTGGCGCTTTTTCAAGCAATAACAACTTTGTATAAATTTTGTCCATACATACGTGCTGATTTTTTTTAATGCTTTCTTGATTTTTTTCCCTTTTCTTTTACGTAACTGTCAGAGCACGAGGTTTTTCTGCTTTTAGATTAGCTGATTTTCTTTGGCTTACAGAAGTATTTTTCACTTACAGAAAAAAAAAAAAAAAAACAACACACACACACACAGAGCACGACGTTTTTCAACAGAAGTATTTATCTTTTTTTTTTTTTTTGTCAAAAGTCAAAAGTATTTCTATTGATTGCCAAATATACAAATATACACTTGGGACCACTGCCCCTAACCAAGGACTTGAAGATCCTTGACCCAGCTTGGGAATGAGTTTTCCCAAATTACACAATCTTTCAGATTTACTGCAAACCTCGCAATTCTACTAGCTAATCTATTACAACTATTTTTTATTGTTTTAAAAGAGCAGGAACAAAACAATGAGGAAATATCGATTACATTCTCAATTGCCGTTGCACTACTATCATTTAGAGGCTCCTTCTTGCTTATGGCCTCCAAAAGTTTCCTGTTTGTTCCTTCAATCCTCAGCTTCTTCCATCCTCTTCTTTTAGCCAAAAGCAGTGCCAGTTTGATGGTATTAGCTTCCTCAAAAACCATTTGTCCTTCACGATTTTCGGCTGCTGCCATTACCAATTTAGTTTCTCCTCTTGTGTTCCTGGCAACGACACTGTAGCTGACTCTTCTTTTTATTCTATCAATGCTAACATCAACGTTGATCCTTATCTGGTCCCTGTTTGGCTCCTCTTGTACTGTCACCCCTTCATCCTCTGTTGTTTCAGTGCTGCTCCTCCTTGTTTCTAATTTGTTTGCTTGTGTAAATTCATTCCACTCATTAACTGCTTTTTCAATTGACCTTCTTTCATCATACTCCTCCTTCTGGTACACTTTACTATTCCTAGCTTTCCACACTTGCCACAAGATATTGACAGTAAGCGCTATATGCTCCCACCCTTCCTTTCGGTTCCTAGCTTCCAGCAATTTCTCCCACCATTTCAAAAAATTTCCTTTATACTCATCTAGCCCATCCCATCTTATTGGTGCCAAATTCCTAGATGTTCTGAGCTTTTGGACAGTTTAGGAGAGCATGCTCTACTGTTTCTTCTTCTTCTCCACATAGTTCACAGATTGGATCACCTTGGCCTGTCCTTTTGTATATGAGATACTTCACTGGTAGAGCTTGGCTCAGGCCTTTCCATATGAAGTGTTTCAGTTTATGCTTGATCTTCATCTTCCAAACACTGTTCCACGTGTATTCCGCTTGTCTAGCCATGCTAGTTTCCACTTCTATGTTTGCGCCTTGTTTTCCATCAGCTATTTTTTTTGCCAATTCATATCCTGAATGAACTGTGAATTGTCCAGATTGAGTTTCATTCCAATAAAACCTGTCTTTTCTTCCTGTTATACTAATTGGAATTCTCATTATGCTCATCACATCCTCCTGACTAAACAACTCTTCTAATTTCTCTTTCACCCAGCAATTGTTTTGGATCAGTTCACTAACAAAAGTAGCAGAACAGTTGGACGGCTTTGGTGTTCTAACTCTTCCGTCTGAATAGAAAGGGATCCATCTATCTTCCCATATCCTTATAGTCTTCCCATCTCCTACTCTTTTTCTAATTCCTTTTTCCATCATGCTTCTCACAGCCAAAAGTCCTTGCCAAAACCAAGAAGCATTCTCTGGATTTGTTGCCTTCCAGAAACCATCTTTCTTCAAAATACTTTGCTCTCAAGACCCTGCTAACTAACAAGTTTGGTTTTGTTAGTAATCTCCAAACTTGCTTTGCCAACAAGGCTTGATTATAGCAAAATATATCTTTGAAACCCAATCCTCCATTTTTTTTATTGTCAGTGAGCTTGTTCCAGCTTTTCCAGTGCGTCCTCTTCTTGTCTTTATTTTCTCCCCACCAGAATGATGCCATTCTACTGCTGATGTCCTTACACAGTTGCTTTGGTAGCTTGAAAACTGACATAGCATATGTTGGGAGTGCTGTTACCACAGCCTTTAGTAACACCTCCTTTCCAGCCATACTAAGCAACTTCTCTTTCCATGAGCTCAATTTTCTTGTAATCTTTTCTCTTATAAATCCAAACACCTGTTTCTTGGATTTTGTAATTACCATTGGTAATCCCAAGTATCTTCCTTGTGTAGCCTCCTGTATTCCACCTAACTCTTGCCTAACTTCCTGCCTTCGCTGCACTCCAATATTCTTACTGAACATGGCAGAAGATTTCTCGATGTTAATCTGTTGTCCCGAAGCTTTCTCGTACACCATCAAAATTCTTTTCAGCTCTTTAGCTTCTTTCTCGTTTGCCTTGCAAAATATTACTGAATCATCAGCAAAGAACAAATGAGTGACACTTGGACCTCTTCGACTTATCTTCACACCTGATATTTTGCACTCTCTAGCTGCTTGCTGCAAAAGACTGCTAAATCCTTCTGAACAGATCAGGAATAAGTAAGGAGACAGCGGGTCTCCTTGTCTCAGGCCACGTTGAGGTATTACATAACCTATCTTCTCTCCATTAACCTGGAAAGCAAAAGACACTGTAGATATACATTTCATTACCCAACCCACCCATTGATCACAAAAACCCATCTTCAACATCATCTTCTCAAGATACACCCATTCAACTCGGTCGTACGCCTTCGACATATCCAGTTTCAATGTCATATACCCTTCTTTTCCTTTTCTTTTGTTCTTAAACCAGTGAAGGACTTCATGAGCTACAATGATGTTATCTAGGATTTGTCTTCCTGGTATGAAGGCTGACTGACTTTGATTGATACAATGACTCAGAAAGGGCTTTAATCTATTAGCCAGCAATTTAGAGATTGCCTTATAGATGACATTGCACAGGCTTATGGGACGAAAGTGGACAGGATTCGAAGGGTTATCTATCTTGGGAATCAGAGTTATCAAAGTCTCATTTATCAATTTTAACATAAAACCACTATGAAAGAAACTTTTGATAGCAGCACTAATGTCATTACCAATGATGTTCCAGAATTTTTTGAAAAAAGAGGAAGTCATGCCATCAGGACCTGGTGATTTATCTAACTCCATAGACCAGAAGATATCTGTGATTTCTCTATCTTCTATAGGCCTAATTAGTTCTCTATTCATTTGATCTGTAATGGTCAAAGGGATACCTTCTAAAACTTCAGAGAATTCCATAGGTCCAGAAGAAGTGAACAGCTGTTTATAGAAAGCTTCAAATTCCTGTCCAATCTCTCTTTTCAACAGAAGTATTTATCAGTTGGTGGAAAAAAGAACACACACAGAAAGGTAGGTGTGTGTATATATATACACACACACTATTACAATTAGGGAAAATGATTTAATAGGATCCGAATACATGAATTTTACGGTAAAATTATAAAGTTTTAACTGTCCGATCTCTGTTCATTCCCAAGTACAAATAATTAATCATAGATATAAATTTTAGAATGTTTTGATTCCCCATTTCTTGTCTTGGGTCATTCTCAATACTAGAACGGCTGGATTGCTCATGTAAATTTTAATGTCTTTCTTTCCGCTTGGACTTATGATTATTGGGCGTCCAAGGCAATATTTAGCAAACCACCAAGCCCACAATTAATTAAAACCATTTGTTTTATATTTGGGGAAAATAAAAATCATATTATTTAGGGCTAATCTCAAAAAATTCCCCTAACGTTTGGTCAAACTTACTTTACCCCTTAACTTTTAATTCTTCTCACTTTATTCCCAATTTTAATCCAACTCATCAACTTGATATTTAAAATATTGTGAATTGATAAAAATACCATCTCTTAAACAATTTTTTTTTTCAAATTATCAATACTTTCCAACAATAACTATAAAATAGAAATATATATATCTTCAAATTCATGCCTTTTTTTTTTTTTCTAAACTCCTAAACAACATAGTTTTTTTCTTTAAGTTTTTTTTCTTTTCTTTTTTTGCCCAAAATTCTTAAAACTAGCCATAAAAGTTAAGATCCTTACTCTAAAAAATATCAAGACCTTTTCGCTAAACAATATCAAGAAAAAATCTATTTTTTTACTTTACTCCTTTTATTTTTTGGGCACAAGTTCTTAAATAATTGGACCTTCAAAATTCTTGTAGTATTTATTAAACACAAGTTTTTGGCAAGCTATTAATATATGATAAGAATTTAAGGCCCATCAAATAAATTCAGGGGCAATAAGTTTTAAAAATTTTTAGGCAATTTCTTTCTTTTTCAACTATAAAGTTGCAAAGATAAAAGTGAAAAAGAATTTATAATTTAAAAATTATTTAGAAGGTGACATTTTTGTCAATTCACAATATTTTAAACATTAAATTGATGATGCGGACTAAAACGGGATAAAGTGAAAAAAATTAAATGTTAGGGGGTAAACTGTAACTTTGATCAAACGTCAGGTGGAGTTTTTGGAATTAACCCTATTATTTAAAGGGTAGTAATGAACGTATATCAAAACTACATTACAACAAACTATTTCTTGTACTTAACATATAGTATAGCAAATATATGATGTTACTGCCTAAATTACCAGCTGGATAATTATTTTTTCACTCGAGCAAAGCATGCGTAGTGGGTAAGCGTTCTTGTCTTGTGTTGCAAAATTCCAATGTTTTTTCGGTTTAAATCCTCTGTTGAAGTTCACTATTCAAATCATTCGTTTCATCCTAATTCATATAAAAGCTCTTTTTTTGATCTCTTGAATACTCTCTACTCAGAGTCGAGGAAACACAAAGAAACTATTTTTACATTGGTAGTTGTCAGCATCATTCAATTATTCATATCATGGTTGATGTAAGCAATGTAGTTACATAAATTCTAAAACAGACAATGCAGATTTCCATTATTCCCCTATAATGTCTTCTTCTTCTGTTTATCATGTTACAAAAGTGGTAGAAAGTGCGGCCTCCAGTATTTCAGGCTCCTGAATGGGTTGAATATCTGAAGGTCACAATATTCTATCTTGTAGTTGTTTCAGCCCTCCGCAAGAAAAGTCATTCAAATGACAGGGAACCCAAATTGGAAGAGGCAAACAGCGATCTTTTCTTCAAGTTGTGTGTTCTCTGTAATTGTTACTTTTCAGCAGTTCCAGTTTGGAGCTTTGATATGGTTTGGATTTTACGAAAATTTATGTGGGATGTTACCTTATTTGCATAAGTTGATCTGAATTTCTTCCTTATCCTTCGCTCTCCGCCTTTCCACTGGATGAAAACATGGGAGAATATACATTCTATTTAGCATCACATCAGACAAAGCAGATGTTGTCGTTCACCAAAAGTATGAGCTTATTGGGCAAAAAAGTACGGGGTGAGACTATTGGGCTGAGGTCTGAATCCTTAATGAGGCTCCATTCTGTGATTAAAGCCCGTGAAAATGCACCAAACCGAACCAGCTATTTTGGTTTCGTTTTTTTCTGGGTTTTAGTATTTTGGATCTACTTTATGCTTAATTGTTTCATTTACTGTGTAAAAAATGTTTTCAAAGGTAAATTATAAATTTCTCTATACTGTTACAAACATGATTTTAAATAAATCTTTTTGTACTCAAAGAATAAATCTAAGACTCCCAATCAAGATTTTGTATTAGCCGGTGACAAGTTTCAGTATTTCTTTTCTTTTCTTTTTTTTGTTTTTGGGCATATGATTTAAGTTTTTTTTTTTAAATTTAATTGGTTATTTAACTTTAAGTTTGAGAACCTTTAGAGGAACAAATTAAAATAAAAAAAGAAAGAAAGAAAGGGCTTCTCCAGCTAAGGAATTCGGTCCAATTGTTGGACAATCCAACCCAAATGAAATTGCAAGTCAAACACCAATTTTGTAAACTGAAAACTTATGCATATTTAAGTGAATAGGACTCTCTCTCTCTCTCTCTCTCGTAAAGTTTAGAGTCTCCACTAAACTTTAAAACAAAAAAAGGTGACTCAGCCATTGTAAAATATTTTTTAAAAAGAATTTGTTAAATTTGGGAGTTGAAATCGGCAGCCACCAAGATTGAATATTTGCAATCTTTTTGTTGTCTACTTTGTTCAAGTGGGCTTAAAAAACTGGAAGTCATTTTCTACAATTCACTTTTGGCGGGCTTCCTTGTTTTTATGGACAGATCGATGGCTGCCTAACATTTCAACAATCAAGGATATTTTATTCTTGTTTTTCTTTTAGCAAGTGCTTCTGGATAGAATATCATTTTATCATGTGAACAAAATTTTATCTTTATTCTAATTAGGCCAAATAATGTCTAATCCTTCTGCTTAAACTTTACTGAAGAAATTATTATTGTTTCCAGAGAAACCCCAAACTGGCATTGTACAAAATTGTACTGAACATTTGTAATTCTTGGCGGCTGTGCCTGGCCTTATTGAACAAGGCTTTATTGTTGTTGCCACTATCTGGGGCACTGAAATTGTGCTCCCAATTATGGTCTTTAAAAATGGACACATGATTCTTGCATTTCACTATGGCAAAATATCTTGTATAAATGGAAAAATAGTGTACATTTTGCTGACAAACTTTGTACAAATTGTACTTTTTTCCACTCAAAAGTTGTTGTTGGAAAGAAGTCCACAGTGCTTAACTTGTCAGATTAACCAAAGTGCCTTTCATTCTTTTTGTGGACAACTTGGATTCAGCACTGAGGATTGCTAGACATCACATAGAATTCGTTGAGCACTTATAGATTAGGTTGTTATATTGGATGACTTCCCCACAAATCACCACCCGTTGATTCTCAATTGAAGTATTTAACTTCTGTTTAAGACCTACATTTGAAAAAGAATTTAGGCAAGTTGTTATATATATATATATATATCTTCGTATTTGTCCTTGAGACTTTTTCCTTTTTATGATAAAACTATTATTTTTTTCTTGGTATCAGATTTAATTATACCTTGACTTGTTAAAGAATAAATAAAACTCAAAATTAGTTAGTGATTAATTGACTGTAATCTGTTGAATGAGAACTGCGTACTAAGCATATGATTCACGAGACCTTTTCATCCCTCACGAATCACAAACAGAATTCTGACTTTGATGTCTCAACAACCCTCGAAAGCCCATACTTTTCAGTCCATTTTCATCTAATTCTTCAAAATTAATCCACATATATGTGCTTATGGGGAAAATCCCACATGTTCTAGATTCCATAAAGCTTTACCAAAATGGTCTAAAATATACAGCTTCAAGTCATTTCCTCTAGAAGTTTTAAAATCCCCCTATTGCATGGTTGTCCGAGAAGCAAGTGCATCAAGTCCAAATGGTACAATTCGACAAATTTTGTTTTGGATCAACTTAGTACGAACCTAGGATGCATGTAAATGTTGGGCACATTTCGATTGAAATTTCGAAGGTACCTTATTCGCACTCTGATTGGTTCTACATTTTCCAAGTTGAAATTGAACTAGTCTTCCAAGGACCTTTCTTGGGATATACTAATACTTGTAGTTTTTGACAAATAAACATAGACCATTGTGTAAGGCAAAATTCATGCGTAGATGTACGTGTTTGGTGAAGATGGAATCAAAGGAAACAAAGGAGATGAAGAGAAGGAATTTTGTTTGTTGTATTAGGATGTAAATAAAGGAAAGGAAACTGAGGAAAATGGAGAGAAAGAAAGTATATTTAATTTGCAATTCCACTCACCCCCATAAAAGCACAGAAATAAAACACATAAATCATTGTGATAACACCATCTTTTTTATATATTCAGCTTAATGATTTTGTTTTAAGGCACTGATTTTAGATTATTTTTCCCATTTTATCTTCTTTATTTGCAAACAAAAGTGTAGTTACAATCCTCAAAAAAGGATAGTATGTGGGTATTTTTTCGTTTTTCTAATAATACATTATAGAAAGAACAAAGGGCTCATTTGCAATTATTAACAATAACTATTTCTCTCTTTTTTTTTTTGGAATAATTTCTCAATTATTAATGAGAATACGAACTTATCTATTCATGCATACAAAGAACCTAGTTTGCCACCACGATACATCTGCCTTTCTTATCTCCTTGTCTCCCAAAGGTCATGTCGCTCTCAAGTTGGAGGATTTAAGAGAACATCAAGATGTAAGGTCACTTTTGGCTCTTGTGATTAAATCTGAAGATATTGAAAAATTTTGCTAGAGATTTACAATTATCAAACATTATTATAGTTGTTAATATGCGATTTTATAGAGATTATCTAATTTAAACGAAATATTTTGTTCTTCACATAATTCCCTCCTTTGCATCTTCAAAGTCAAGTTGTCAATTAAGATATGAATCTTCGGAACTGTTTGGTTCAAATTTCTCGATTATTATCACTATAAATATCATTAATCCTACCATAAGCATAGATTTTGATGATTCCCTCTAACATGTTTGGTTTAGTAATTGAATGGATATCATTCTTCCCAAAAGGGTTAATGAGTATGATATAATAGTATTTTGGAGGAATCATGAGGACCCCGTTTATCACTTTTATTTTGATTGAATGATAGTGATAGTTGTTTTTTAAACATTAACAATAAGTGTCATTATTATTGACACCCATTTCTGTTCTCGATTCTCCTAAACCAAACACTACCTTTGTAACTAAAGATAAAATAAGAAATTCGAAACAAAAAAAAGAGAGAGAGAGAGAGAGAGAAAGAAATAATCAAACCAAACTTGTAATTAATTGGTCTAAGCCTGCTATTAATTTGTAGTAAGGTAACATATCCTGCTTACACCTTTGTTAATTGGTAATCAAATGTACATTTTTTTTTCAACAACCTGCACATCTCGGTGTTTTATTATATGTATACAATAGTTATGCTTAAGAGAACCGCTACTCTAACTTGATGTGCTATCCCAACGATGTTCTATTATATGTATATAATAATTATGCTCGAGAGAACAACTACTCTAACTCGGCGTGCTATCGCAAAGATGTTCTATTGTATGTACATAATAATTATGCCTAAAAGAACCGTTACTCCAACTTGGTGTGCTATCCCAAAGAAACATGAAGAAATGGTCAAATAATTGGAAAAGATGCAGTCAGCAATTATTAACTTTCATACTCCCTTTCTCCAGTCAAATTTAGGGGTTCAATCAAAGGAAGTTTTCATTAATTTATTCAATGATTCGTCTCATAATGCAACCTAGAGGTTTGAATTAGCTCTGCTTCTGGTTACTTACACGAGAGGACACTATTAACATTAAATCCCACCCGTGATTTCTTTTTCCTGTGGCCCTTTTTGACCCTTGATTGATAGGAGTTGTCCTTCTTAAAAAAAAAAAAAAAAAAAAGATGTTGTTCTTATTCATAAGACTCATGGTTATTATTGTGTGGTAAATGTCAGCAACAATTTACTTAGGCCTTATCTACCAATAGCATATCTTTTAAGTATTTTTCCACTGAGGTGCTACTTAGAAGCTCTTTAAAATACACAGCTCACTATTTTGATAAGTAAATTTACATTTATTGCCTCTCTTACATTTGTATATATATTTTATTTAAATTCACTTTTTTTTTTTAAATTGATTTCTGGAACATATGTTATCAAGAGAGTGTTTCGTACTAAAACTCAATTTTTAAGTATCTGTATGGTAATTTCCTTACCTTTCTAAAAGGTATCATGCGTATATTATTGTGTGCTTTCGTCTAGGCTGGATGAATACGATGTGAACATATTAAACTTCATACAATTTTCTGCAAGTCTTTATCACAGTTCCAATAATATTTCTCAAATAATTCTTGACCTGGACCTATGATTATATTGGTGTATATTTAATTTATCTATGTTTATCTATTCCTTTAATGCAAGAGATCTACACGTGGAATCAACAGCATCTGGAAGATGGACAAAGTCAGAAGTGACTGTTAACTACTTATTATATTATCCCTTCATCTCCTTTGGCCAGAATAAAGTCAACATGTTTGAAAGTGGGATGCCGTAATTTCTCAGATAGGGTTAAAACATCACGGCGCCAACGCTAAAATTAGCGCAAAAACATGGGAGCAATTTATCCAACACCCCCCCCCCCCCACAAAAAAAAAAAAAAAACCCACCCCGCCAAAAACAAAAAAAAAACAAAAAAACCCAAAAAAAAAAGGCACAAGAACGAGAAGATTAAGTAAATTCTGGTGTGAGTAGCCAAGATTCCCGAAAACAAGAAGATGATCATTATTTGGTGATGTTTAATTAAAACTTTATCATTATTTGGTGATGTTTCATTATTGGCATTAGTAACATCCAATACATTTATTCTATTTGGCAAATGCTACCAAGATATAAAACAAGAGGAACCCACAATAGCCCCACCATAGTTTGATACATTTCTTTTGTTAGACAATAGAAGGTTCTCAACCTCTTTGATTTTTTGAAGCCATTGTACAAAGCTGTGATCAAAACTGTCGGCTGACTTTTCAAGCAAACAAAAAAAAAAAAAAAAGAAATTAAGTGAGCTGAATGTTGCTCAAGTTAAGGTCAATGATTTGAATTTTCCTATCTCAAATTGTCTTAAATTGAGCCTAAAAGGGCCCTCATTTTCCCTTTGCCACCTTTGAATTATCTACCGCCCCAAACTCCCCCTTCGTCACCAAAAAAAAAAAACCACCAAAATATTTGGTAGGCGAGAAAGGGTCGGCATAAACTTCTACGTGAATTTTTCAATCTTTGACCATACACTTTAGTCGTATAATTTCAAAATTCTAATAGTTAGCCATTCATTCTTTTGTACCATTTAAATAAGCACACATCCTCAGATTAAGCACTCCATCCAATATATAGAGTTACTCTTGAAGCTAGAGCAAGGAGCTGAGAAGATTACAACTCAGAAGCATATACCCGTGGTTAAGACCACAGACTACAGATACACAGGTGATTTCTTGTCACGTTTGAGGAGCAACAAAAGAGGCGCTGCATTTGCCTTCAATGCTTGCATCATTAGTTTCAGTTCCTCAATCAGATTGGTGAGTTTTCTTCATTTCTTTATTGAAAAAGTAAGCTCATGAAGTTCGATTTTTCTTTTTCATTTTTTTTTTCAATTACACTTGCACCAACCTCCATTGGCACCAACCTCCATTGGTCTTTTTTTCTTGTTTGGATTTTCTTGGATAATACACAAGCCAAGATGCAAAACAAGTAGTAATCTTAAGGGACTGTCTAATATCCATCAAAAGTTTGATTTGCATTTGTAAAAGGAGGTTATTTGAATTAAGGGTACATATGAGTTGAATTGAGTTGAGCTGTAAATGAATTGAGTCGAGATTGACTTAAATTTATAGTGCAAACTCGATTGAACATCTAAAATAAAACTCGAGTTCGAACTCAAATATGAATTCGAGCCTGATCGAACTCAAATAAGAATAAGCATAATACTTTTTGCAAGAAATATAATAGGAATTTCACCATAATAAATATAAGGAGTAAAGAAATTTAATGTATTATGCGGATGAGGTTGGCTCAATGAACTTTTGAACCAGATATCTTTGTACTTGAGCTTGCTTAATCAAGTTGCTCCAACTCAATTCAAACTCGATCTATGTTAAGTCGAGTCGGATTGACTCGCGAGCCAACTTGATTCGTTAGCCGGCTTAATTTGGATTTTGAAGTACAACCCAGTGTAATTACGAGAAGCAAAAAATAGTTGCGCTACTAGTTACATAGCCCCTTGGTTTAGCTGGATAGATGGTGACCTGACCTGGTCCTGTCCTAATTTATGAGCGCCAACGTCCAACTGTCTTTCCTTTTCCTTTCTTCTTTCCCCTCATGTTGGTTGCACTCTTGTAATCAACTCATTTCTGATAGCACCGTATCTCCTTTCCATCCTCTACCACCACGAGTCCTTTGCCCAATCTTTCTTGCTCTCATTTATTTCCAAATGATGCAGCTATTCTTGACCGACACTGAAACAAATCCGATCACTTTAGAATTAGCAATCAAACGAAGTTCTTAGGTACTCCTTGTTTGGCCACATGTGCTGGTTGACATTTGCTTAGTATCTTTCTACGTTATTGCTATCAAATATACAAATCTAAGGGATTCAAAAGTAATAACAAACGTAATATTTTAATTGTATGGAGATGGGAACTTGGTAGTAGTATTAAATAAAGCTGCATCTTGTAACTAATTTACTCAACGAAATCTGCTAGAAGGTCACATAATTGAGAGCAAAACTCCCAGTCGAGTAAAAGGAATGTCAACTACTAATCCAGATTCTCTGTCTAATTTTTTTTAGTATCCAACATAAAATTATACAGTATTAATGTGAAATTTTATAAATTTATATTATTTTATTTAGTAATACGATATAATTTTGTGTTAAAAACAATTAAACACATAAAAAAATTAGGCTAAGAATATGATCGGATCAACTACTCTCTTTTTGTGACAACAAATGAGGATGACTAGCACTGGTTATTAAATGCAGCGGGGTCAATTTCGTTGGTGCTGACTGATACTAATCATAGGTTTTCTGAAGATAATGAACAACAGAGGCCCATACGTATTGTTCATTATTACACTATGGCCCTTATGCCATTACTTCAGTTTCAATTTTGTTCCTCACAAATTCTATTATATTATTTAATTCATTCATTAGGATAAATAAAAAAATCCCTCACCACTCTAGATATTTTTTCCCCTTCTCGATTCTTTCTTCTCCTTTATTCTCATTCTCTCCAAGTTTTAAGCAAAGTACCATTACATGTCGAAAAGTAGTTTCTTTTTCCTTTTAAATATGTCGAAAACTAATCATTGCAAAAATTTGCAAGAAAGTTGATACAAAACTTGTTATACACTAGCAAAACATGTTGGTTTTACACAAAGATATATGGCGAGGTAAGAAGGGATTTTGTGTGGTATCGCAAAGGCATGGAAAAAGTTATAAGTTGTTATAACAATAGTAGTAACTTTTTGTGTAAATTCATTATTTTTATAAAAATTTACTATTTTTGTGGTGACTCTCCCCCCCTATCGTTGTAAAATTAGAATAAAATTTTGTCCTTTTCTAATCATTCACTTCAATATTATTACACCAAAAGTTTAGATTCTTTGAGTGCAAATGAGAAAGGGTGCTTCCAGACTTCAAAGTCACAACATTACAATAAAGCCTGCCGCTGTCCTTCCTTAAATTCAACATTTCTGTTCATCCCTTCGAAATCTATGACCAAAGGCTTGTTTTTGACTCCGGGGGTTGTCCCAGTCAGGATGTTCCAAGGTGGCAAGATTCAATAAAAGATCATAAACAGATCGGACAAGAAAAGGGACAGGAATAGGAAACCAAAAAAACCGGTGAATTTGTTTATTTTTAATAAAACCATCTAGAATTTGTACCTAAAATAAAACTGCTTTTTTATTGTTGCCAGTTGTCGCCTTCTCGATGGATTCTTCACACACTTATCTGTTGCTTTACGAAAGCGAATAACAAATCCAGTTGCCCATTATTGAATTCTCCCAGAAATATATAGGTGCCATTTCTAATAGGGTGTCTTTTGCACTAGCTGTCAAAACCCACCAATGTTGACCAAGAGAACCTCAGTCGCGGTCAAATCTCTCTGCCTATATAAGCTTTAATAGAGGGGTAAGAACAATCGTCATTCGGCATTGTTTTTTAACGGTGTAGAAAGGGCTGTACCCGTTGAAAAAATCCGCCAACGTACCATACGAACAGCTCGAGATAATATAAATTTTGAGTATCGTTTGGTAGCCCTTTGTACAAAGATCAAAAGGTTGCATAGTCACATCTGTCCTCATTCAAGACAGTAATTTTTGGGACAATTGTAACAGTGAATTGCTGCAAACAATTGTCAGGCACCATCGTTTGTGCCGTTTGTCAATTGTGATGCAATCATTTGACTAAAAGGACAACCATAAAATCTTCAAGGAGTAATATCTTGAGGTGAGAGTTCTGTAGATTAGAATAGTATATAGTACTAGCTGTGTGCATCTGCCAACAGTGTCTCCATTCTCCTTTACTTTTCAAATGGTGGGTGCGTCCCCAGTGGCCAAAATTTTCAATGTATATCATTATCCACAGTAAGCCAGCATTTTTAATTCTTTCGTGAAAGCTATTATCCTCTAGATATGGGCTACCTGCGGTTCTTGAATGTACACACTGCTTGATTCATTTCGTTCATTTTGTTAGTCACATGTAAGTCCTCACATGATTTTGGTTGACGACTCTTTTACGGTTTTACTTGCTTATCTTTAGACTTCTTGTTCCTTCGCACTTCTTTTTTCTGTTTATTTTCCCTGAATATATTTGGATTCAGTGTAGGACGTGCATATGCTCTTGTGGTTATTTGTTATTTTGGTAACTGATTTGAAGTAGAATGACAAAAAACTGCTTTCTTGTTTTTTTAACTTGTTCAATAGTGTTACATCTGCGAGAATTGGAAATCCCAAGAAAAGTGAATTTTAACTTCACCAGGATTTTGATTCAGTAGCCAACAAAAAGCTCATCTTTAACTTACCAATAGGATGCTTTTGATTTTGTTTATAGATGAAAAGATTGAGTGGCTGATATTGATAGGTTTATTTCATTTTTATGTTTCTCAATCCTCTTCAGTTTTGGGGTAATAAGTTGGTAAATCTTGATAATTCCAGGTTTTAAGGTGGGAAGAAATCTTGGCGTAAGAGGGAAGATTTAGCTGGTTTATCTTTTGGGTGTTGCAAAGGATAGAATGACTACACTTGGGAGAGATGACCTGGCAAGGTCCGTAAGCCGGGGTTCTGCGAGCAGGAGGTTGAGCTTGTCAGCCAGCTCAAGAAGTTGGGCTTCGGCTAGTGTCAAGGAGGTGTTTGGTGGTCCAGGTGGAGATGTTTTCCAGAAAAGCAGGAGGGATAATGATGAAGAGGAGCTGAAGTGGGCTGCCATTGAGAGACTTCCAACATACGATCGATTGAGAAAAGGAATCCTGAGGCAAGTATTAGAAGATGGCAGGAGTGTTCGAGAGGAGGTTGATGTTGCCAATCTTGGCATTCAAGATAAAAAGCAACTCATGGAAAGCATCCTGAAAGTTGTGGAAGAAGATAATGAGAGGTTTCTTCAAAGAGTGAGAGACAGGACTGACCGGTGAGGCAAAACCTTCCTAACTTTCGAGTTATTAGACTTTTTGACTTTGCTATTTTGATGTGTTGAAAGTGAATTAGCAGATAGTTTATCCATCTTACTGCTAGATCATACGAGTGTAGTCCGATTTCTTGTTCTGTTAAACAGGGTAGGTATCGATATTCCCAAAATTGAAGTACGCTATGAGCATTTGTCAATTGAGGGAGATGCATATATAGGATCCCGGGCGCTTCCTACTTTGCTAAATTCTACCTTGAATGTGCTAGAGGTAGGCAGTTCATTTACTTATCAACTAATTTTAGTATGAATCTATGTGGTTAGAATTTGGGCAGACATCTTTTCGTGTTTATTGGCTATTGAAGTAGAGCAAATCTGTTGGACACAAATTCTGAATTAATCCTTGGAGCAGATCGAAGCTTTCACTGTGAATTATAAATTACTCTTTTTGTCTTCACCTTTTTTTGATTCTTTTTGCTTTAATCAATAGGGTCTTTTGGAAAAGCTGAGGATTTTCCCATCAAAGAAAAGGGTTGTGAAAATACTTCACGATGTAAGCGGAGTTGTAAAGCCATCAAGGTTTGTATTTAGGAGTTTTATCTGCTTAGCTTTCAGTTTGCCAAGACAGATGAATAAAAATTAATTTTTTCTCTTTTGCACATCATGAAAGACACCAAAAGTTTCAATGTTGTTTCTGTGTCCACAGTTGCATGGCAAAATTTAGAGTTGTCCAACCATGTAGAATAGGCAAATGCATGCATCTGAATGCAGATTATCATGTTATTTAGCGTCTAATCAGTTCTCATGTTATTTTATGTTGTTTAGGATGACACTAATGCAGATTATCATGTTATTGAGTGTCTAATCAGTTCTCATGTTATTTTATGTTGTTTAGGATGGCACTACTTCTTGGGCCTCCAGGCTCTGGGAAAACTACTTTGCTTAAGGCACTTGCTGGAGGACTGGATAAGGATCTAAGGGTTTGTAATCCTTGGTTTTGTTATTCTATTTCTGCAAAAATTCTGTGCACGTGGCTGAGAATAAATTGTTTTCTGTAATTGTCGACAGGCGGCTGGAAAAATCACTTATTGTGGTCATGAATTGTCAGAATTTTTTCCTCAAAGGACTTGTGCTTATATTAGCCAGCATGATCTGCATCATGGAGAGCTGACTGTCAGAGAAACATTGGACTTTTCAGGGCGTTGCTTGGGAGTTGGAACCAGATATGACCTTCTATCAGAGCTGTCAAGGAGAGAAAAAGATGCAGGAATAAAGCCTGACCCGGCGATAGATGCATTCATGAAAGCCACAGCAGTGGAAGGCCAAGAATCTAGTATTGTCACAGATTATGCTCTTAAGGTTCGTTTACTTAATTGCTATAATGAATTTATAGTTTCCAATCATATTCAACATATGAACTGATGATTGAGGTGAAACACAGATACTTGGGCTAGATATTTGTGCTGATATCATGGTAGGTAATGAGATGATGAGAGGCATCTCAGGTGGACAGAAAAAGCGGCTTACAACAGGTATATATAAGCGTATCAGGGAAGTCCAATATCAATTTTCTAATTCTTCCTTTTCTTTAATTTGCTATGTTTGTCCCTTGGTAATCATGCAGAATGTCGCTACTCTGTTGCGTCAGTGCAGTGACAATTGGTCTGTTTACTAAATGCAGGAGAAATGCTGGTTGGCCCTGCTAAAGTTTTCTTCATGGATGAGATCTCAACAGGTCTTGATAGTTCCACCACATTTCAGATAGTCAAGTTCATGAGGCAGATGGTTCATGTCATGGATGTAACAATGATAATTTCACTTCTTCAACCAGCTCCTGAAACTTATGATCTCTTTGATGATATCATTTTGCTTTCTGAGGGACAAGTTGTCTACCAAGGTCCACGTGAGCATGTTCTAGAATTTTTTGAAAGTGTTGGTTTTAGATGCCCAGAGAGGAAAGGAGTTGCTGACTTTCTACAAGAGGTTACATCCTTGAAAGACCAAGAGCAATACTGGTTCAGGAAGAATGAACCTTACCGATATGTGTCAGTGGCTGAATTTGTAGATCACTTCAGTTCGTTCCATGTTGGACAGAAAATTTTTGATGAACTTGCTATTCCATATGACAAAACTAAAGCTCATCCTGCTGCATTAGTTACTGAAAAGTATGGTATCTCAAATATGGATCTTCTAAAGGCTTGCTTAGCAAGGGAATGGCTACTGATGAAGCGCAACTCTTTTTTATACATATTCAAGACCGTTCAGATCACTGTCATGTCGTTGATTTGTTTTACAGTATTTTTTAGGACAGAAATGAAAGTTGGCACATTCGAGGATGGACAGAAATTTTATGGTGCACTATTCTTCAGCCTTGTTAATGTGATGTTTAATGGTACAGCAGAACTCGCCCTGACAATTTTCAGGCTTCCCGTGTTCTTTAAACAGAGGGATTCTCTTTTCTACCCTGCTTGGGCTTTTGCTCTTCCAATTTGGATTCTCAGGATACCCCTTTCACTAATCGAATCATTGATATGGATTGTTCTTACTTATTATACTATAGGCTTTGCTCCTGCTGCTAGTAGGTATTTTCTCAACTGAATCTCAGAATATGAATCTGGATCATAAACTACCTGTTGCATTAGTCAAAAGAAATTGATGCGTTTCTTCTTTTTATAAAATTCTGATTATGTTCAGATTTATTTTTAAAGAATCATTATTACATGCTAACTACACTGAAGTGGTACTGACATGTTATGCTGTCTAATTCCAAAATTACTCAGGTTCTTCCGCCAATTGTTGGCATTTTTTGCCTTGCATCAGATGGCTTTATCTCTCTTCCGATTTATTGCGGCACTTGGTAGAGTGCAAGTTGTTGCAAACACTCTGGGCACCTTTGCACTGCTTTTGGTGTTTGTTCTAGGTGGTTTTATCATTGCTAAAGGTTAGCTTTATTAGAACATTGTTTGCACAGAAACGAATCAATTCTCTAAATAATCCTGAAATGATTGCATTTTTTCTGTCATGAAAATAAATCCTTAAAATCTGGTCATGCATGCAGATGACATCAAACCATGGATGATATGGGGCTATTATGTATCTCCTATGATGTATGGACAAAATGCCATAGTCATCAATGAATTTCTGGATGAAAGATGGAGTGCTGTAAGCAATTGTGATAGTTTGTTACTAACAATTTTTATCTTTTCAAATTGCTTAAGTGAATGTTGTTCTCTCTCTTATCCAGCCCAACAATGATAAAAGATATTCTGAACCCACTATTGGGAAGGTTCTTCTCAAGACAAGGGGCATGTTTGTGACTGACTCTATGTACTGGATATGCGTCATTGCGCTCATTGCCTTTTCATTTCTCTTCAATATCTGCTTTGTTCTAGCGCTGACCTACTTAAATCGTGAGTTTTGACCATGCATTCTGTTTACATTAGAGTCATGGTCCCAAATCCCGCTTTTGACAACTCTTTTCAATCTGACTGCAGCTTTTGGGGACTCTAAATCTATTGTTGTGGATGCAAATGATAACCAAGATAAGAAGAAGCACTCCTCTAATATGAAAATTTCCACAGAAAGGAGCTCAGCATCTACAGCTCCATCTTTTGAAGGTTTGAGACTATATTTACTGCCTTTATTTCTAGTTATATAGACAATTAATTACTTGAATCTTACAGCTTTCTTGCTTTGTGTGGCATTACCTATCTTTCAGGTATCATTTTTAGTCTGGATATTGTGTATGGGAAAAAAATGAGAAGGAAAACGATTGTTGTACACTTCTACATGCATTGAATAAACCTTCCAATTAAAAGTACTTAATAGTAACTAAAAACTAGTGGATTATCTAAATTCAAATAATCACTTCTTGTTTTTATTTTAATTCATTTTTCTTTTTAACATTCAAGGAACAACCAAACACAAGAAAATGAATTTCTGGGAATTTAATTTCTTTTCCCAACCAGCTTTCCAAACGTGGGCTTAGTGAAAATTATATAAAATATTATATAAATTATTTTGTCTATCCAATATTTCCAGGTCTTTAATATTTGTTCTTAAGAAGTCTGAGTACAGAACATTATTATGTAAATTGTGGGTATTGGAGAGAATTCATCAGGATATGTGGAAGAATTAAGCTAATCTGACAGGAGCTTTATTGGCTCTTCCTCCTCTATCAATAATATTCAGGGAACACAATCAAAATGCTGGTGGTGAATGTGAATTTTTAACCTGTCTGAAGACTCGTGACCTAGAGACTTAAAAGTCCAGAACGATCTTACATGTTTTGAGAGTAAGAGTTTAAGCAGTTAATGGTGCACCTTTAGCAATTCTATCATTTTCCAGAGTAGCTTGTAATAGGAAGCTTGGGGACACACACTGGTTTTAGAGTGCTAGGGAACATCTCTTTTGCTTTTTTCTTTTTACTCTTAAATTCTGCTTCCCTGGAACGTCTCTTTTGCTTTTTTCTTTTTACTCTTAAATCCTGCTTCCCTGATATGTGTGTATGTTCTTCCAAAAATCACTTTTCTTAAACGGACAGTTATTGTTGGAATATACTTCATGGTCACTTTAAGGTGATTGTGTTGTTCCTCCTCGTGGTAAATGATGGCAATCTTTAAATTACAATTTTTTTGGTGAACTTCTGAACAACTGCATAAAAAGCAAACTTGCATATATCAGACTCCCTGTTTGCGGGACAGCCTTTAGTTTTCAAACCTCATGCTAAGACTAATTGAAGTGCTTCCTTAGGTATAACCAAGTTTCTATTTGAGCCATACCAAAAGGGACACGAGAAAACTAGTGTGAATGAAATTGCTTGTATGGTCAGTATTTACTTTGTAACCTCGTGTTTTTTGTCCATGATGATGTTAAGTTGCTGTACATTGTGAAAAACACATTTTTCTGCTAGAGACATAAGGTTTAGCTGATACTTTTTGAGACCAGAAAATTTTAATGGATAATAGATATGTTTTCTAGCGCTTAAAGTATTAAATGTCAAAAGAGCGTGTATACAAGGATATATATCTTTTTCATTTATATTCTTGCAATTTGAATGATTACAGGTCTAGATATGGCAGTGAGACATACACCAGTTCGTAGCAATGTAAGCACCGAAGAGAATGGAACCAATAAGAAAGGAATGGTGCTACCATTTCAGCCCTTATCACTCGCGTTCAATCATGTCAATTATTATGTTGATATGCCGGCTGTGAGTCATTCCATCTGAATTTTAAGTAATATGTTTCCCTCTGCAACTAGCAGTGCACAAGTATTAAAATATCATATAGCTTCTAGGGTTTCTACATATTTCCTCAAAAATGTTTGGCATTTTCTCTTAGAGTGCAGTATGTCAATTTGCATGAATAGCTTGGAATCTTTGCAACGGTCCCACCAAAAGGGTAGTTTGGAAGCCAGCTACCTTTAATTGTTAGCTAGGTTGTCGAACTATCACACACTTATTATGTATATTGATGTACGTTTAAATGCATTTGTGAGACCAGATTTAGAGCACGCAACTGATATATGCATACACATTTCATAATTTACTGATCCTATCAGCTTTAGATCTATAAGCAATTTGGAACTGCCATTGTTTATCTGATTCCTCGACTCCAATTGTTGAAATTATTTTATGTTAATCAGGAAATGAAAGGTCAAGGAATTGATGAGAGTCGCCTCCAATTGTTGCGAGATATTAGTGGTGCTTTCAGGCCTGGTGTTTTAACAGCATTGGTTGGTGTTAGCGGTGCTGGAAAGACCACTTTGATGGATGTTTTAGCTGGAAGAAAGACTGGCGGATATATTGAAGGAAGTATAAGTATTTCTGGTTACCCAAAGAACCAATCTACTTTTGCTCGCGTCAGTGGCTACTGTGAACAGAATGACATACATTCTCCTTATGTTACTGTGTACGAATCTGTGGTATACTCAGCCTGGTTGCGTCTTGCTCCGGATGTAGATCAGAAAACACGAAAGGTGTGTGGTCTTTCAGGGCATTAGTTTATTGAATAATCTTTGTGAAATGTTCAGAAGCCACTTCAATAGACCATCAAATTGTTTTTCTGTCATTAACTTTATCCGATCATATTTGCCTTGCATGACGGGATATTTTCAATTTAAGATTTAAGTCAAGGATTAACTATCTTCAATGATTTTGTCTCTAGATGTTTGTTGATGAAGTGATGGACTTGATTGAGTTGAATCCTCTAAAGGGTGTTTTAGTCGGTCTTCCTGGAGTAGACGGTCTCTCAACTGAACAGAGGAAGAGGCTCACAATAGCAGTAGAACTTGTGGCTAATCCATCAATAATATTTATGGATGAGCCCACATCTGGTCTTGATGCTAGAGCTGCTGCAATCGTGATGCGAACTGTGAGAAACACTGTAGACACCGGGCGAACTGTTGTCTGCACAATCCACCAACCAAGTATAGATATTTTTGAAGCATTTGATGAGGTATTACTGGTTTTGCTATTTACTATAGGATCTAAGATCTTTTACTGCATAGTCTAAGCAGAATCTCTATAACCAAATTTTCCTCGATAGCTATTATTGATGAAGAGAGGAGGCCAAGTCATTTATGCTGGACCTCTTGGGCATCGTTCCCACCTCATGGTAGAATATTTCGAAGTGAGTTTCAGTTCTCTGTCATTTGCTCTTTCTGTTTCCTACTTCAGTTATTGTTATCCAATAATATTAGAACTCTAGCTTCTTCATCTAATCATTTTGATCAAGAGCTCATTTGTGGAAAATGTTAATGTAAAGATACCAAAATTCCCCATCTATAGTTATTACTTTGTGATAACTAGATCATAGGTTGGAAAAAATTGAACACACAGTTGCATAGGGCGCCATGAAAATCACACTTGTAAAAGTTGAGGGTTTCTGTAATTAAAAACCTTCTTTTTACTAACATATGCCACGTTTTTGCAGTCTGTTCCTGGGGTTCCTAAGATTAGAGATGGTTACAATCCTGCTACATGGATGTTGGATATCAGTACTCCTGCAGTTGAGGGTCAGCTTGGCGTGGACTTTGCAGAAATATATGCCAATTCCGATCTTTATAGGTATATTTATAAAATAAGAATCAAATCATCCTGGTGCTGTCATTGTATTTTCCTCTAATTGCGTACTCTTGCCCATTCTCAGGAGGAATCAAGAGCTTATCAAACAACTGAGCACCCCGCCACCCGGGTCCCAGGATCTGTATTTCCCTTCTAAATATTCTCAATCATTTTTAACCCAATGCAAGGCTTGTTTCTGGAAACATAATTTGTCCTACTGGAGGAATCCAAAGTACAATAGCATAAGATTTTTCATGACAATAATCATAGGAATCATATTTGGAGTTATTTTCTGGAAAAAAGGGGACAAAATGTAAGTTTCACTTTTGAAGTTCTAGCATCATTGAATAATACAAATCTTTTTTTGGTTTTGAACGCTTATCTTACATTGGATCATCATTGTAACAGGGATAAACAACAAGACCTAATGAATCTACTCGGAGCCATGTATTCAGCTGTTATGTTCCTTGGGGGAACAAATACTTCTGCTGTGCAGTCTGTTGTAGCAGTGGAAAGAACGGTATTCTATCGTGAAAAAGCAGCGGGGATGTATTCAGCAATACCTTATGCTTTTGCTCAGGTAGAACAATAACAATGAGCTGCTAGTTTGTTTCTTTCTATCTTTGTGAAAATTGACATCATTCTAGAAGAACTAATTCCTCGTTTATTACGCCTGCAGGTGGCTATTGAGATGATTTATGTTGCTATGCAGACTTTGGTTTACAGCCTTCTCCTCTACTCGATGATTGGATTCCATTGGCGAGTTGAAAAATTCTTTTGGTTCTATTACTTTGTGTCTATGTGCTTTGGCTATTTCGCATTGTATGGGATGATGCTTGTGGCTCTCACTCCAAATTACCAGATTGCTGCCATCGGCATGTCTTTCTTCCTCAACTTTTGGAACTTGTTCGCTGGTTTTATGATCCCTAGAACGGTAAGCAGTTTAGGGAGAAAGTTATAGTATTTATGAAATAACCATCATTAGGATCTTAGTACAGTATTATCTAGGGGTATTATTTTAAAGGATTGCATTATAATTGTGCCATTGTGCGGTCAATAGTAATTAGAGAAATGATGAAATTCCGGATTTTCATGACTAAAAACTTTAGATGAGCTGTGTTACTTGGCATACAGTAATCCCAAGGATTACAACCTGATACTTGAGCATCAACAAGATCGTCACACGGTAAATAGAAGTTCAAAGATCAGAGAACATATTAAATAAATAAATCGTTACTGGCTTTCTGCAGTAATCTAGAACCAAAAAAAAAAAAAAAAGAAAAACATTTTCCAAGCAGGAGATGAACTTTGTCTAGGCTGTTTTAGAAATGCATTTCCACATCTCTTTTCTTCAAACGTGCCTTGAACTTGACATTTTTATTCATGGTTCAGTTCTTATGCTTGCGAACAATTCATGTTTATTAACTTTCAGCTATTTCTCTATACGGAAGAAAATTTGACTACTATCTGACTAAATATATGCAGCAAATTCCTGTATGGTGGCGATGGTATTACTGGGGATCCCCCGTGGCATGGACAATATATGGCCTTATGACATCTCAAGTGGGTGACAAAACTGAGCTTGTCCAAATACCTAGCAAACCTCCGTTACCAATAAAGCAGTACTTGGAAGAATACTTGGGGTTCAAGTATGATTTTCTTGGAGTTGTTGCCGCTGTCCATCTTGCTTGGGTACTTGTTTTCTGCTTAGTTTTTGCCTACGGCATCAAATTCTTGAACTTCCAGAGGAGATAAGGGAGGCTCCAGACTTCAGTCAGAATATATATATATATATATATATAGAGAGAGAGAGAGAGAGAGAGAGAGAGAGAGAGAGAGAGAGAGAGAGAGAGAGAGAGAGAGAGAGAGAGAGAGATTTGCGTAGACTGGTTAATGTACATAACCAAAACAGAAGAAAGAGAGGGTTTGTTAAAATTCTTTATAGTTTTTACATGAAGATTCCGAAGCTAGAGAATTAGTATCCTGCAGGACATGGTGATTATTTGTTGTGCTTAAATTTTATCACTTTTGCATTTTAATAATAATCTTGAATAATTTCGGTGCTTTACATTCTTTTCTCAAATTTGTAGTGTTTTCTCTCTCTTTCTTTTTCTTTTTCTTTTTTGGTGACTGCTCGTTACAATTAAAACCAATTTGCTTGGTTTTTTTGGGAGCTCAATGAAGAAAAGATGCTTACTCTTCACTTCCTAACTGACAGCTAATGAGTGGAGGAACCCGGATGGACCCCCTACACGAGGCTGATGAAGAATCAGTAATTAAAAACGATACACTAGCAGCCAAATGTATGTCGAGCTCACTAAGGAAGCTGCATTTACAATTACAACTAAAGCCAATGGTAAACTTAATAACAGCCCATCATGTATCGTAGTACCTATTCTTGGGATCGTTGATGTCAACTTTCCACAGAAAAACTTAAAACTACTGCTGCAGGAAGATGGAAGTCTGAGCACATTTTATGTTAAACTCTGCTGTCTTACCAGCTTCATCCTGTAAAATGTGAAAATTTGATAGAGGTTAATCAATAGGATTGCAACAGACCAAAGCACTTTATTCGTTTAAGGACTGCAAACAGAAGAGATGTCAAAAAAAAAAAAAAAAAAAAGTTGAGAGGCATTTCTTAACAGCATTAGCAGAAGTATGACGGAGATCATAGTGAAGAAGAGGATGACCCTCTGAGAGCCCTCGAACTTCTTGTAATGGTGCTATGAGTAAGAGAGACAAATATAAGATCAGAGTGCCATTCATTTGCCTAGAATGCTTCTCTCCTCAGTCTCTCCTTTTCTCTTGCCTATGACCATGGATTCTCGTGATGCTTCATTCCTTCGGTAGCAGTCCTTGGAGCTTTTTCCGGGAGTATGACATGGATTAACTCTTGACATCGGCTTGAAGCATTTTGTCTACGCCTTTGTTTTTATGCACCTTCTTGAATCTATATAATTTTGGCTAACCTTGGTTATACTGGAATATTAACATATTGTCCATTGTCCACGCCTTTCAACCTGATCTTAGGCCGTAGTCGGGGCATGGAGCTTGTCCGTGTCCTTGAGGCAGCGATCTTCCTGCAAAGGTTTAGGTCAAAGATTTTTTTGGCTATGAATATGACTTTCCTTGGAGCAGTAGCTGCGGCACATCTTGGTTTGGTACTACTCTTCTTTGTATTTGTTAAATTATTCTATGGTAAACTGGGTCTATGAGTAAAGCAGCGAATAGAGAGTCAGGTAGACTTGGTACCCGGCCAGGTAGACTTGGTACCTATGGACCCGACTCACCTAAAAACAGATCATATTTGTTTATGCCATCCGGATCCTCAACTTCCAAAAGAAATGATGATCAAATATAGAGTTGTAACTGAATAAATTTCGATATATAGAAAAATAATATCAACTATTGAAGAATAGAGGAGTTTAAAAAATGACCATTGTAGTTGTAATTTTTTTTCTTTTTATGTAAACGTTGTACATCTATCTATTCTTATTACATATTTTTTTACCAATGTAATTCAACATTGTGAATAAAAGTTCTTTTGTTCCTTGTACTTCCATGCTTCATTCCTTTTTTAACATTTTGGCTTGTTCTCAACCTTTTTTCTTTGCGAGACACTGCCCATTCTTTATGGTTGAGGCTTTGGAAAATTGGCCAAGTTTACACAAACTAATTCTGTTTAGTTTAGCTATTTGGCCAAAACTGTTAAAACTAATTAGTCTAAGGGTCAAAATTAATTAACCGAAATGTAAGACCATCGTATGACAATTTTATCCCATTAACTTTCTTTAGTAGGAAAAGATCTCAAAATACTCAGAAAAATAAAATAATTACACAATAGCAGAAATAAATTCCAGGTTTTCTCGTTTTCCCCCTTTCACAAAAGCTGACTCACAATTCCCACAAGCTTTGATCGAGCACCCACGCTAACATCATGGAAGCACGATCCAAGCTGAAAACCCATTACTGGGTTCGAGCTTCTCCCTCAGATTTCGGTGGCACTCTTCCTACACCCCGAAGGCAAATTAACACTCTCTCAACTTTTCTTGAATTTTGTAGTACTGATACTAAATCTATGAATGAGAAACTGAAGTATTTGTTCGGAAATCGCAGTGGGCATACAGCTGTAAACATTGGAAAATCCAAGGTAGTTGTGTTCGGAGGGCTAGTTGACAAGAAATTCCTCAACGACATCTTTGTTTATGATATTGGTATAAATGCTCTTTCTTTGTTGATATTCGTTCAATTTATCGATATTTTTTGCCCATATTTTTGTGTCATAGTTTTCTTTCATGCTATTGAACTGTTGGTTGCTGTAAATTCATGGATTTTAGGTGAGAATGATCTCTTTTGGTCCCTGTCAGAATAAGAGAAAAGAAAGTAAGAAAAGAAAGGATTAGTATAGCTTGCTTATTATTCGTTAATATGAAACCACCTATATGTGACTATTGTGGATATAGGATGATGTTAATAAGTGCTATGCAATATCAGTTATGCCAATCTCATTGGTGTCACTAATTTCTGAGTGTGCTTATGGACCACAGTGGAAGTTGCCTACATACACATGCTTTGATATGTTATATACATTGAATGTTTGTGCTACGTTGCCCCTATTTGAGAAAGTTTTTTGTTTGTGTTTACGTATCCCAGAAAGAAAAGGAGCAATGATTTTCCTCACAAAACAATTCTGAAGCTTTCTAGAGCTAATATATTTGCCTACCCGTTGTGGTTGAAACATGGACCATGGGACTCTAGGAACTTCGTAATGGGTGATAAGAGATAGGGTTCTGGGCATCTATCTTGACAAATAGTCATTGTCGTTTCAGAGAACAGATTATGGTTGCAGCCAGTGTGTACAGGAAGTGGTTCTGATGGGCAAGTGGCTCCTAGACCACGCGCATTTCACATTGCCGTTGCAATTGACTGTCATATGTTCGTCTTTGGTGGGAGGTCTGGTGGTAAAAGGTTGGTGCCTTCTTTTTGCGTTTGTATACATCTGATATGTTGGTGAACCTTTTATAAATATAGTTGCTTAATTGGCTAAATAATTGGATTTTCAGGTTGGGTGATTTTTGGGTCCTAGATACTGGTGAGTAATTTCATTTTGATAAAGGCAATTGATGGAATTTTTGAGTCCCAGGTCCTCGTGTATCTTGTGAATTAGTTTAAATCTAATAATCCCTGATTCCTTTTATTTATCTTGTACTTGTTGGATGTCATAGATATATGGCAATGGTCAGAGCTTGCCAGTTTTGGTGACTTGCCTTCCCCAAGGGATTTTGCTGCTGCATCAGCCATTGGCAATCGCAAAATTGTAATGTTAGTTTCAGATAAATACCCAACTCAAATGATTATTGTGCTATATTTAGCTTCTGGTCTTGAGAAAGCTTAAAAACTATGCAGGTATGGTGGCTGGGATGGTAAAAAATGGTTGTCAGATGTCTATGTTTTAGACACAAGTAATGTCTCTATTTATGAATTCTAGCTCATTCTATTTCTTTGCTTTAGGAATTAAGTAATATAATAATGATTGAGTTGATTGGTTAGCATAATGTGGTTTTCTCACAGTTTCACTTGAGTGGATGGAGTTAGCAGTTCCTGGATCAGTGCCACCACCAAGATGTGGACATACAGCTACTATGGTTGAGAAACGTTTGCTTGTCTATGGTGGGAGAGGTAATTTAAGAGTACAATATACTTAGATGTGCAAATCTGTTGTTTGCATTTAGTTTTTTGGCGGTCACTGTTTTGTTTAGCTGTGCCAAATTTAATGTCGAAAGGAGTACAACTATGGATTCTTCATTTTTAGAAGTTTTAAACTGTCCAAAAAAAGCAGAGTTGCTGATATTTATCTCATTTAACCACTGCATAGGGTTATCTTATGATTGCTTATACATATGGAAAATGTTTTAGTTTCAAATAATTGGTTTTTTGGACAATATAATTTATATTTAATTTGACAATGTTATGCATAAATGCCAGCACTTAGATTAAAAAAAAAAACAATAATAATAAAGGACATATGTGGAATTCATGAATATTAAAGGCTAAACCATGGTTTTTGACAGTGAATTGCTCCATTGAGAAGGAGGTCATAAGCGATTCATAGGTTTACCTGCCTGTGTGTTGTGCAAAGCTATTGCACTTATATGAGCATGTTAGTCAAACTGAAGACAAGATGTAAACTTAGCCTGAGAGACTCTTGCTAGTGTAGGTTCTGCTTGGCCTATAGGATCAGATTATGCAGCCTTACTTCCCTGATGATTAATGTGGGCTGTTATGGTGCTTGAACTTGATGCATTTTATGATGATGGAGTAATTGGACTTAAATGATAGGGGATAAAGATACTGTAGTACAATATGTTGGGTCATCCGATTTTGTTATTGCCTTGGTCAATGTCAGTTAAGATCTACAGTTTATTTTGAGTTAAAGAAAGTCAAATTTAGTTATAGAGGACAAAATGAACTTGTGAGTTGACAATTTTAAGTTGCCATATGCAAACATGAATTGCGTCTTTAAATTCTGGTAATGGGGCTTCAGAGAGGTCTGCCAGTGAGTTATCTTTTAGTTAACTTAGTTGGTTGACTTTCTGATGCTACCAGATTCCTTCCGCTTGGTGCCGGCAATTGTCCCTAGATGTATCTGATGCATTGATGATCATATGGTTATTTATTGGCTGTAAACAAGATACATAAGTAACAACACAACATTCTTGTTTTGATGACTAGAATTGTTTCTTTTTTTGCGCTGTTATTGTGCCATATGGAATATGCAGTTTTCTTCTTAACAGAGAAAAAACTAGGGTCTCTATTTTATAATTACAAAAATTGAGCCTGCACAAAGTTGCAATTTACATTGTGTTTTATAATGTATCTTCTACCATAAGACTCAGGTGTACTTCTTTTGTTCTAGCTAGGATGGTTTTCAATGCTTCCATGTTATGTATTTACATTTGCTTTGGTAACTTCTTTGTTTGGGTAATTTAAGATTTCTTTTAAACCATGTATATCTTTGTAAATTACATTAGTCATTTTTTATTCTGGTAGGTGGTGGAGGCCCAATCATGGGTGATCTATGGGCTTTGAAGGGCCTTATTGAGGAGGGTATTTCTTATTTCTCCCCTTACCTTTAGTAACTGCTTCTTCGTAGCTTTATTTTTTTGCTTATCTCATAAATTTCTTTTCAATATCTGGTGCTTGTATTTTCTTTTTCCCTTGGAAGATTTTTCTGCTTGTTCTGTGTTGAGGACGGTTATTTTCTGTCTCATGGTCTCTGTGTACTTCATTTGCATTATTTCTGTGCCATGTTTTACCACCTTTGATGTCATTTTCAAAGTAAGATGAATAACTTTTTGTTTTCTTTACCATCCATTTCCTCTATGAATAACCATCTTTATACATTGGACTGACTGTGAATCTATTGACATTACAGAGTAATTCACGTAATTATTTGAATATTCAGAGAATTATTCATTGTCGGATAGCTTTACAAAAGGAGCAGTGTAGAAATTTGCAAAATAAGCAACTTCTTATTTGTCATATGAGGTTTTTTATAGTCCTTATGGGGAATGAATTGAAATCAATTATATAATTTATTTGAACAATGTGATGCGAGACCAGACATCTTTGGGATACATGGCTTGTGAATTTTTTATTCACCCCCTTTATTTTAACTTTTATGGGCAAATCTAGAAGGTTATTTATAGTAGACTTGTGGATATCTGTTATTTTTTTGTACATCCTAGACATGCTGCCTCTTGTTCATCCTTCCTACAATGGTGCTTATTGCCACGAGCAGTTTCAAGATAAGCAAACACTTAATTATTTGAAGTTAAATGCATAAGCTTCTGTAATAATGCAACTGACACTTATATTAACAATTAGACAACCTTACTTAAAATCCTTTTGGATAATGGGCTCTGTGAGTCTTCTTATTTTTGACTTGAATCTACATGCCCATGTTTATCTCCGTTTACCGTACATCTTGGACTTGATTCTTCTTCAAGCTTCAGAATCCATACATTGTACTCTATCATAGTCGTCAGTTGCAAGGAAAAGAAATTACTATAATTATTTGAATGCAGTCACAAGCTTCTGTACTAATCCTGCTGACAGCTGTATTAACACCTAGAGATTATAAAGGCTATCTGTGGAAAAGAGAAAATGGAAATCAGGTAAAATGTAGTCAAATCCACAATCTGGTAAGAAAAACAAGTCTGAATATGACAATCTTTCTATCTAATACTTAGATTGAATGCGGTGACTTGTTCTGTTCCTGTAGCTAATTGAAGCTTGGATATCCAGAGCAATATTCCTACCTCTAGGAAATATGGTATAATATGTCACCTTAGGTGGTTGTCATTCCCTTCTTGCACATTCTCAGTCTGTAAAACCAGACAGTGGCATATTGGATTTCTCTTGTTTGCATTGTTTTGAAGCAGGGTCTTATTTGTGCATGAGTTCTTTGGCTTCTTTGTTTGTAAATTACTTAAACTTGTACCTGCAATCTTAATTTGGTATTGGATTTTCTTTGGCATCATTAATCATCTGTGCTAGACTTCAAATGTAATCTTATCTTTGCAAATTGAAGGCTTACTAAGTTATGGTTTTGTCTTTATCGTGGAAGGAAGAGAATGAAAGTCCAGGTTGGACTCAATTAAAGCTTCCAGGTCAAGCTCCTTCACCCTGTTGTGGGCATACTGTCACATCTGGGGGGCATTATGTAATTACTTCAGAATCTCTTCAACTTGTAGAAATAGATGGTTGATGCATCATTTGATTGTGAAAGAAATACTTTGCAGTTTTGATGATCTGTGAGTGTTTGTATAACATTTCTTACAGGTCTCTATACATTATGATGCCTTCGTAATCTCCATAAGAGAGGCTATTCTTGATGATCTCAAATATAGAGAGTTTTAGTTATGTGATCAGTCAAATTTAACAATACGGTGCCTTCACAATCATTATGGGAGAGGCTATACCTGAACATCTTAAATTTAGAGAGGCTTAGTTATATGATCAGTCAAATTTTAAAAAAGTGTCCAAAAGGGAGAGACTTTTGATCGATTAATAATTTCATATTTGGAATGGGGAATCAGAAGATATGAAAGCTGTCGAGAGTCCTGAATCCTAGTTGTTTGAAAGCAACAACATTCAATTCCAAGGTTGATCACATTGGAGATCTTGTATTATTTATAGTGTCTATTAAGAAAATTTAAAGTTTGATGCTTTACGTAATTACTTGGCCTTTTTATTTACTTTTAACAAGCACTACAAGGCATTCGAAATGCTATCTTTTGGCAATTAAGTAATTTTAGTGCTTGAGAAGAGTAAAAAGTCTCAATTGAATGTGATTCTTCGGTTAATCTAAAAGAGTACTTTATAGGAGAATCACAGGATTCTTGGATTTTGTTCTTTTTTTTTTTTGTGTATTAGTTAACCTACAAATTTAGCACCAGGCCTAGATTGTTGGTTCCTTTAGTAAATACAATTAGATCTGCCTCCTTAATGCGTAATTCTTGGCTGTTAATCTTCCCACAATAGATTATCAATATGTTGATTCTTATCATTACAAGACTTTATTGTATTAACATAGACCTACATTTTGACGATTGTTTAGCAATACTTTCAGGAGTGATGCATATTTTTTGCTACCTTTGAGATTTAAATTTATGTCTATTTTCTATGTTATCACCTCATAGGGGTTTATGTATATATTCTCGTGTTAATTTGAAATTGGATTTTGTTATATTTAGTTTAATTGGTTGCTTACCTGTCATGATCAAGCTTAAATTTTTTGGTACTTAGTTTTAGTCCTAAATTTTTCTTTGCAGCTTCTGTTATTTGGAGGGCATGGAACTGGTGGCTGGTTGAGTCGTTATGATATATACCATAATGAATGCATTGTTTTAGACAGGGGTTAGTTCCTTTTGCTTAATTTATTGGATCACTCAGGGTTTTCCATTGGTTTGCTAGTTTCCTTTTGGACGTGTTTTATGACCTTTAAGGCCCTGCAACATCCTCACCCCCAACAAAAACCCCAAAACCAAAATGTTATTTTGAGGTTTTTCTGTTGCTGTCTGTTTATAGTGTCTGTACAATGGAGACGTCTACCCACTTGCGATGTCCGGCCAGCTGCTCGAGCATACCATTCTATGATTTATGTTGGTTCACGATATTTGTTATTCGGTGGATTTGATGGAAAATCAACCTATGGTGATCTGTGGTGGTTGGTTCCAGAAGGTACCGTGACTAATTATATCTGCAATGTTTTTCGACCTCAAACTGGGGGACAAGCTATTCTGTTTACTTTTTCCTGGTAAAATTGGTTGGACTAATGTTGATTAAAGAAAGAAATTAAAAAAAAAAGAAAAAGAAAAGTCAATTTCCAGTTTTTACTTGTTTTGGTCTGTTCTTCATTGATTTGACTAGTCATTGACATGGCTGATCTGAAGGTATAAAGTAGACTGCAGTGCACCATGGGAAAAGCAGGGAGCCAGTCATTTGAATCTTTACAACACACTTTCTGTTAGCTAGTGATGGTTCTTTTATGGTATAAGAATCGTATAATACCATCCCAACCCCAACACCCCCCCCCCCCCCAAAAAAAAAAAAAAAAACAAAAGCAAAGGAATATTTTCCCTTTGCTGTTTAATTTTTAAATATATAATTTTTTGGGATGAGAAGGTGATCTGGATATGATTTTTTTTTTTTTTTTGGGGGCTACTGATTGCTTGTAATATTCAAGTGAAGTTTCTGTGGGATCTTATAAGGTGCCAAAATAGAAGATTGATACTCTTTAAGCACCATATGCTCTATCTCTTCTCTTAATTTTTTCTTCCTTTTTTTTTTTTTTTTGTGGACACACCAAATACATTATAGTTCTGGAACTAGATAACATTGAAGTAGATGGCAGGACCTGACATTAAATTGAGTGGGTTTGTCGATCATCTGAAACTATGAAGATAATCTGAAAAGAACATAAATGTACAAGAAAGATATTTGCTGTAGCTTAGTTGAGTGTTGACATGATTATGAAAAATGAGAGGAAATTATAGGAAGTAACAGTTGTCTTATATTTTAGCTCCATGTGATAAATGTTTTCAATTTTTTGTTTCAGCTTTGCAGAGGGTCCTATTACAAAGCGTTTTCTACTTCTCCATTGTTTTTCTCAATTATTTTCCAAATGTCTTTGTACGTGAAATCAAGTTTCCTCTTTGTTTCTGTGTTGCTTGCTATGCAGAGGATCCTATCGCAAAGCGTTCGACAAGCTCTCCTCAAAATAGAAATGCTTTGATTGCAAATGATACCTTCATCTCTGAAGCCAAGGTAACAATGCATAGTGGCATGTGACATCCTTGACTGTACAAACTTTACCGGATCAGTTTGAAAATTTGTTGCTTTGGAATTCAATTTGATGCACAAAGGAGAATTTCTTCTGTATAATAATTTGCATGAGTTGGGATTCACATTCATGAGAAAATATGATGCAAACATCACTCTTATCTTACTTATATATCTATGTATTATGTATATATGTATATGTATATGTATACACACACACACATGTATATGTATGTATGAAATCACCTTTTTGTCTCTCTTACGTTGCATGCATAATTGAAGAGAGTTAATAGGTCAATTGCATATTTGGGTGAACCCCTCTGTTTTCAAGTCTTTTTACTTTTAATAACTAATCAGTTTGGGGGGTTGGAAGAGACGAGAGAAAAAGGGAAGGGGGGGGGGGGGGGGTTTAAACCTTGATCCCAAATAATTCAAGGAGAAAAGTTTCAAATAAAAATTCAAAATGACCAAAAAATCATTTAACCTAAACTTATCACTTAAATTCCATCTCTATTAATTATTTTATTTGGTAATAAATATTTTAATGTACTATATTATGACAAATTATTCATGTTTCTTAACCTTTTCAATTACTAACCACATTCTTGATACATTTTCTTGTCAATTTTTTTTTTTCAAATTTTTATACCTTTTGTATTATTTGTTAAAAGTATAGAGATAAAACTAAAACAATTCATCCAGTGAATTGCATAGGTTAACAACTAGTTGACAATGACTGCAGGTTGGGGAATTGGAGTGGAAAAACACTCATGGGAAACTAAAGTTCATGCATTTCTTAACATGTAAGGTCTACTTGAGAAGCTGTTCTCATATTTAGTTGGTAGGGACACATCACATGTCATGTGAAAAACGAAATGTTATTTAGATTAACTGAACTTGTCGAAGTTGCTGTCATGTTAGGTTCATGTATATTTACTTGAAGTAATAGAAATGAAGAGGAATCATTGTGGCTTAGACTTCTGAATTTGCTGGTATACAGCGTTTACAAGGTGCTACTGTTTCCTGGATGGGAACATAATTTGACTGAACATCAAGCTAGAAGTTCCATATATCAAGCCTCAATACTAATCATCTTGTTATTTTGGTCTTTTGGCAGGAAGGCCAATCTGAAGGATCTGTGTTCTCAGAATTGCAGAAAAGATTAGAAGTTTCTGTTTCACTTAGTCATCAGAAGCTAATTCTGGACGAGCTAGAAGACAAAGAACTTATTGAACTGGCTTCACAAGTGACTGGAGAAACATTTCCTAGTAATGCACAGGTTAGAGATAGTTTGATGTTATGGCATTCATTCAAATAGCTATGTTGCAAAATACATAATGACTGTGGATAATTGAAATTCTTTTCGATAGGCTGTACTGGCACTTCGTCACCATTGGAAAAAGTCTTCACCAAGGTCTATACAACTGAAGGAGCTTAGTCCTTTACTTCGGGACTACCAACGCCTAATTACCCGTCATCATGTGTAAGAATAACCTATTGCACATTATTACACTTTGGTATATAAAGTTAACTGGAAGATTCTTCAGTGATATCTTTCTGCTAATTCTAGCTTACTTCCAAAGCACATTTCTGAAAAGTAATTATCATTGTGACTGCCATTGCATCCCTATTAACAAGGAAATTCTTACGTATTAACAAGGCAAAAAAGGACTTTAAGGAAGTAAGGTTGATAATTGTCACTGTGCTTGCCATTGCATCGCTTATCAAGGCTGATTTTGTCATCAATTTGAAAGCAAAAGCCTCATCTTCAATATGAACTACTAGTTTGCTTTCACATTGGAGATTATTAATATTTTCTGGGAAGTTAATATCTGTTTCTGGTTCTTCATTTCAATAACAGGTATTTTCACCTTTTGACTTTGACAGGGAAAAAGTTGAACTGAAATTACAGTCTCTGGATTCTGGGTATCCAAAAAGAGAAAATTTTCGATTCTATCATATTAGAAATGCTACCCAGGTACAAGTTAACTTTCTTGCTCGTTGATATCATTTGATATGTAATTTGACTCCTAATGGGTTCCATTGATTGCCACGTTTGTAATGTTTTTAGATTGATTTCTGAAGTCCTCTCCCTCCCTCCTTCCTGCACCCTTGTATGTGGGTGCATGCTGGAAAGGGGTTGTCTCTTCATTGGCTGTCCACCATGATGTGAATAGCATAACTTGGGTTGCGTAGCATTCTTCGTGGTAAATGGAAGATATGGTATATTTTCTAAATTATATGTCTGGATACCACAGAGCAAGGATTTAATGCATTATAGTAAAGAGAGAATCAAAAGCATCCCATCTCCCTGTGGAGATAAAAACAAATAATAATACAAATAAACTAGAAAAATTCAACAAAGAGAAGTGCTTGTAAAGTTACGCCTCCTTATTTGTCTTTGCCAAGTGTTATCTGTTGTATGCTTGGCCTTTGTTAATTTTCTCTCTATTGTTTCAGCATTTGTAATAGATAATAGGAGAAGTTTGTGTTGGGTAGCCTTATGGTCACCCTATGAAAGTCTGAGAAGTAGGTAACGTCAGAGTGGGAAAGCACAACCTAACTGGAGAAGTTTGATTGAACAACTTTTTGGGTTAGAGAATTGTGGTATTTCACTAGGAGTGTAAGATGTGTAACAAATATATCATTTGATAAATCATATCTGACTGGTTGTAGAACTATCTTGGGCCCCCTTTTTTTTTTTTGTATGGCTTAGTATTTAGATATTGTGATTTTGTAAGGAACATTTCAAATGGAACTGGTCCTAGGTCTGCTTAGGGGCTTACTTGTGTTGCATTCCGAATTATGTGAGGAAGAGAGAGAAGAGAAGAGGAAGAAGAGCCGGGTTTTTTTTGGGTTGGGGGGGGGGGGGGGGGGGGAGGAGGGGGGACATGAATAATTGGCTAAAATTACCACCGTATTAACATGGGAATTTTTGGTAATATCATCAATTGTAAGCCAGCAAATGCATCTCTCTCTCTCTCTCTCTCTCTCTCTCTCTCTCTCTGTGAGAGTTATGTTTTATCCATCACACACATGAAAACGTGCATGGACATGGAGTCCAAAACGCGTATGCACACACTCTTTGTCGCTCTCCCACAGCTCCTTTTACTACCAATTATCATTGAGAACATTTTGTACTTTTCAGTTGCGCATGGATGATGCCCCAAGTCTATTGGCAGAGTACAAGGAGCTGCTATCAGATCTAAAACAAGTCTAAAAACTTTGAACATAATGCTCTCTCTTTTTTATTTCAAAGTTAATTTTGTATGGAAGGACTTATTAAGGTAGTGGAATGTTGTTCTTTACTGTCGAAGTGCCTCAGAGTATCTGTTTTCTCAGCTTAGATCATTCAACTACAATTTTATGTATTGTTTGTAATTGCAGATGAACTTATGAGTTAATAAATATTTGGGATCTACATTTCGTTTAACAGTTAAATATTTCTAGTTCCTGGCATGCATTTTTAGTATTTTGTTCTGCATTAGTTTTATTTGAAGAGGGTAATGCAGATTTGCTCGTAAAATTCTGATCATAATGGAATTGACATGTGGCCATTTGTTGAGAGTCAGATGAGGTTTATTATATAAATCGCTCACTTGAAGTTGCCAACCTACCATTCCGCATTATTCCCACATTTTTGACATTTCAAGATTTTATATGTCCAGCAAAGTATAGACCTGCGGATAATGGCGATTCAAAATGGTAACATTGCCAATTTCTTACTTTTACATTGAAGAGTTTGACAGCCGAATTTCGTTGTCAAATAAGAATCACTATTGATGCCAATCGCATTAATCTCTTGGGCTATCAAACTGAATCTTTAATGAGCCATTGGTAGATGGTACAATCACTAATGGTTTCTTGGCAATGTGTATCCTCTGCAGTCTTGTAACATTTAAGGCATTATTACAGTGGCAATGTTCTGATGTTCATACTTGTGAAAACATACTCGACTTCTCCGAAATAGTTAACTGAAGACACCCACATTAAAATTATAATAAAGAAGGAGAAAAACTGAAGACAATGCCAATAACTGATGCAGTACAGAGATCGCTAAACTTATACAGGAACTAAGTTCAGGCATTAGCACTAGTGCTAACAATCTTACTGAGCTCTTCAAGCTTTCTCATTCTCAATTTCTCGCTTTCACTCACTAACTGCAATGTCAAAGGTGAATAGAGCAGAAAGAATTATTAGGTAGTGACAAAAAAATTGTAAACCAAAAAAATACTGTAAAAGGAAAAAGAGGGGATAAGTTTTTAAGAGCTTCCACCTCCATTAATGTGGTGGTTAATTGAGATTTTTCGTTGTTTTTCTCTTGAAAGATCTCCAAAACTTCCTTGTATTCTTTCTCCTGTTGCCAATTTCAACACCGTTAAGAGGTGGAGTATGATGCGTTAGTGCAATGACAGATTATGGTAGCATGGTGCATAATGTACCTTCTTTTGACAGGCCTGTCCCAGTGATTTCAATTCCCGATTGACAAAGTCGATCCTTTTGCGGACAGCTGCAACTTCCTTCTTCATAGGATCCGTCAGCACCTCAAGCTCCTGATAGGTTTGACAACACCAATTGATAGTGCATTCTAATTTATACTCAATCAGAAATCCTTTTGTTTCAAAGGGGTAAAAATACTATCAGTCTAAATAACTTGATATTTTCATGCTAAATTGAATCCGATCTTTTATAAAACAAGGCCCTCTTGAGATTTACGATGATAAGTCTAAATTCTTCTGCTGCGAGAATAATAAGTAATATATATTTTCTGTTCTGTTCGGATTTACCTCCCATATCTGTGCCAAACGCCTTGTTTCTTCCTCAGCACGGTTGAGCTGAGACTCCACTCTCTCTCTCATCTCCATCTTCTTCCTTTCAATCTCTTCTTCTCTAGCTCGAAATGATGCAATTGCCATCTTTGATATCTGCTCATCATCGTTATCATCCACTGATACCCGCCCACTGCTTCCCATACTTGCAATATTCTTCATCTTCCTAGTTTGTTTTCTTTTCAAGAAACTTTAACAACTAGAGTTAATATTTGGGAACACCAGTTGGTTTCGAATTTCTATACTAGCAATGTTCTTTCCTTTTGTAGAGTGTCCTCTTTATCTCCTTTTGCTTTTGCTTTAATACTTTCTATCTATCTCTGATCTCTTGCTTACATTTGAAACTATTTCAAGAAAAGCAAACCCTTTAATTTGTCAGTGCATATGTATATGTATTCTCATTCTTAAAACATTCTTGAACTGTTATACGAGGGCCAAGATAGACAATTAATTTGCTCCGGAGCATAATGTACGGATTCACTACTGATAAAGAGATACTGAATTTATGTCCTCCTGTCTGTTTCATAATAACCGAGCTTAGCTGATCATATCTGCAAACGTTAATATCTCGAAGTTTGCTTGAAGTATGAGCAAGTTTGTTGCTTGGATTCATTCAAATGGAAGTTACAGACTAAAAGAAGACCAAACAGGTTGTGATGCTGTGTTTTATCAGAATCATACATGTAAACCATATATGAGGTAAAGGAGCTTTATTCCTTGGCTCAAAAGCTTAAGGCAGGTAAAAAAAGGACAAGAGTTAATGAATTTTATATTAATTGATAAACTCGAGGCAGTAACATTCCTTCAATGGTAGTGATAGAGAGAGAGAGCCCAGAGCTTCAACAACTTGCATAAGTTCTTCAATGGAGGGCCACGCCTATGTTGCTGCACAGTTGCTTTCGAGAGCTGACATGGTTGGACTGGAACTTAATGTTGGGTTACGAACATGAAGGGCTCACCCTAATACAGACCAAAAAGTCAAATTTTAGGCGTAAAGCGTCCAATCTATATTAAACATCCCGACTTCTCAATTAGCAATGTGGAATGTGGACCACAACACATGATTATTTGTCTATTATCTAATAATAACGGAGTAATTTCAAGTAAATGAATCAGTTTTCTCCCTTCTTATTGTTGTACATTTTTTTAGAGAAAGGGCATGATGTCCAACATATACTGCGTAATAAATTATTATATAAGACTCTGTATATCTAATTGTCCAACTTATAATGTGTAAAATTGTAAATGTTCAAGTTATGTTGCAATTCTCTTTCTAATTTATAACATCTAAGTACTATTGCGAATTTTCTTTTAAAAAAAAATACTATTGCGAAAGAATAAAAATATTTTATCTATCAGTAATTAAATTTCGAAATAAGTTTTATTCTAACCGACTTCCATATTACTGAGTTAAATACTATGTACCTTGATCCCGTTACACACATCTAACTGACTAACGACAAAGAAACGCCTAACAGGAGACGCACTGAGCACCATCGTCCAGGCCCACGTCAACAAATCCTCACGTTTATGCTATCAAATGGGGCATCGAGCACCTCAATTCTGTCTTGTAATTCTAACCAATCAGCCACAAAGAAACGCATGACTGGAAATACTCCCTTGCAACACTCTTTTATGTCTAATGACTAATAGTCCAATTTATCCCATGGTTTTCTTTTTTACTTAGCAAGAGTAATTTACCTGATGACAATTAAATGTCAAAATAAAACTTTCTACCATTCAATTTCTAGCCATATATATCTTCAACTGGATAATGATTAAAAAAAAAAACATTTATTTTCCTGTGGCAGTGAGTTTCAAAAACTGGTTATGATCTTCCAATAATACCCTTAACACTTTCATATATTCACAAATTTATACTTTTCCCCAATTTATTTTTTCCTCATAAGACAAACCCTACCAAACATAATTACTAATTCCAAATTTATTTTTCTTTATATTTTTAAGGAGACAGAGATTAAAATTTCTGAAACAACGAATCAGCATCTCCATCGATCAACGTATTGCTTCAATTTCAAGATACGGTGAGCCAATTTTTCTTTTTTGGGAAATTTTCTATTTTTAAATTAAACCCTAATTGCTTGCAATTTAGGTTTCATTTGATTACCTTGTTTAAGCATGTAATTACTTCAGCTTTAGTCGAAAATACGTGAATTTATTAGGATTTGGTATCATTTTCTGTATATTAAGCTTCTGTTAATCTAGAATCTGTTGCCTTTAATAAAAAGGTTAAAATGGTCCTTTTTGATCTAAAATCAGAGGGGTTTTGCTGGGTTTTTCAAGAAATAGCATGTGTAAATCTGACCATTTTTTTCTTTTTTATTTAAAAAAAAGGTTTGTAGAGATTGCTGATTTGGTTGTGGTTTATCTGCTTAGAATTGGTAACTGTTGATTATCTGTTTGGAATTTTTGTTAAGTCCTTAAACATCTGGGATTGTTTGCTCAAAACCCTCATATTTTTTGTGGTGGAAAGATGCTCAAGTTTTTTCTTGTATTATTGGTTTCACAGATCAAGACTATATAATTGGTTTGGTTTGTAGAACCTTTTTCTGCATTTAGAAGAACCAGAGTGAATGATTTGTTCATACCCGTAATTTTTTTGACACATATGTGAAAAAATACCCGTTCTGAGTAGTTTAGACAAAGTTTCATCTTTCAAAATGTAGCTATGGATTAGTAAGAGATAAAGTGAAATAGATTATGGGTTGTTGTATTAGAGTTTTTATTTGTTTTATTTCATTTCTTAATATACTACCTGAGAGATGTTAAACCATTTTCCTTGTTGGATATTTTTTACCATTTTGTGGTTTTTGATGACAGGGGTCCGCAGTTTGTGGAAATATGAAACTTTGTAGGCCATCAACTTCGAATAATGCTCATCATAAGATGAATTTCCAGGTTGTGGGATCAATAGGGAAGAGTAAAATTGACAGAAGAGTGTATCATGAAGCCATTCAGGATTCTACTGGACTAAAGGACTCTCAAATTGTCCCTTCTAAGATGCTAAAGAAAGCATCTCCTTATTGCCCATCTGTTGTGGAAGCTTATACTGGAAAATGTCAGAAAGTACAAGATGTAGTCAGGGAATGTAAGAGACGAAGAGTGGAATCAGCCGTCTTCCACAGAAAGGTAGATGCTGTGGCTTACCCAGGAGACAGTCTGGGTGAAAAATGCACTCAAAATTCCTTTTACAACAGATTAAGTGGACGTGATGACTTAGACAGAGTTAAAGTTAATAATACTGCTGTTACTGACTGTAATCTTGCTGGGAGCTCAAAACAAAATGACTTTGATAATGATGCTTGTTCTGTTGGAAGTTGTAGTGTTAACAGTATCAGGGCAGATAAGTTCTCTAATTATTCTGTTGCAGTTCCTTGCCTGGCTAGAGGTTTGCTTTCCAGTGATGCAGAATCTTATAATTGTTCCTTTGATGAGGAGGAGAATGTCTCTCATTGTTTGGAAGAAAAAGTAGAAGTAAGTATTCATAAGTTAGAGTTGCATGCTTATCACTGCACTCTGGAGGCATTATATGCTTCTGGCCCCTTAAGTTGGGAAAAAGAATTATTATTGACAAATCTCCGTATTATGCTCCATATTTCCAATGATGAACATTTGACAGAGCTGAAGAACTTAATTTCCTCTGGTAGTGCTTAATAGCCCCTCTGGGCCTTATACTTTCTTTTGCCAAAAGGATCCCATTTTTTGCCGTTTCCTTGCTCGGCTGTATAAAAAGCAAGATAACTTACTGTACTTTGCTTATCCTGTTTTGGATAAGAAAATTGAGTCTGTGTGGAGAGTTCCTGACAAGATAACTTACTGTACTTGGCTCATCCTGTTTTGGATATGAAAATTGAGTCTGTGTAGAGAGTTCCTGACAATGTAATGAGGTGTCAACAATTTGCAAAGAAATGAATGTATTTGGTTTGGTTCTTTTTTACTTCGTTTTATCTCTTTTAGAAGCTTATGTACTGTAGAGATATTATAAATTGTGATACATATCTCGTGACTTGAAACAATAGTTTTAACTTTAAGCTTAAAATTAAAGCTGTACAAGTTTTGGGTGCTGTACATGCAAATGGCATTATTTTTGGAAATTATATGTGCTATTGAGACAACTAAACATTGATCTTGCTTGAACAGAAAGTTCAATAAGATGTGTGATTAATGTGTCTTCACTTTACCATTAAGATAGTGTAGTTTTGCTACCTTATGTTGAAGAATTACTAAACTTTTATGAATCAGGTATTCAATTCAAGTATGTGCATTGAAATTGAGGTATTAAGATTACATCTTCCATTTGGCATGTTACGTCCATATTCTGTTTCTTTCCAAAGAGGAGGCTAACTGAATATATGACCTAGAACATAAATGCTCATGCATATTTGCAGGACGGGATAGCTTCAGTATGCCGTGGGCCTTGTGTGCCTTACCACTGGAACGAGAATTCTGAGATATCTATCTAATGGTTTAAAAATCTGTGTATTAATTCCTCTTAAATGGTTCTTAACGCAGTTTATATGCAAATTCCTTAATGTATATAAAGCTTAGGTTTATATGTACTTCTAAACATCATCAAATGTATAATGAGCATGAAATGTTGAGAAAATATTCTGTTGTAGTTTGACTAATCTACTAGTTTAGAAGTATATGTGTGATACTTTTGAGAATGCTATTGACAATACACTTTGCCAGGGCCGCACTCAAGGAAGCATGCATCCCTTGCCTAGTTACCTCCAAAGCTTTGAAGGTGATGCAGGCTTTTGGCTAATCAACTTCATATATTGTTCTGTTCAAGCCTGTCCTTTTGTGCTAATGTCAAAAGTTAAAGATAATTATATTTATCTGCCACTCCTTGATACAGAATATATCTGATTGTCTATATTTCATCAGTCCTGCTAATTAGTGAATTCTTTGCATCTGCATTTGCTTCCATACACTAAAATGCAATCTCCGCTTCAATTTCATGTGTTTTCTTATTGCGTGGTTTGTAATACTTATCTTAAAGTGCTTTAATTGCTTTACATTTTAACAAGTGAGGAAAATGACTTTGCCATGGGGGAACTCATGGACTTTAGTTCAGGGGGAAAGCAATTATATGAAGGTTTTCGCAAAGGAAATGATTGGCGTTGCTTTCGCGTTGATCTTTAGCGTTTTTCTAACTGTGAGAGAGATGAAACACTTCAGTAAAACATGTTTGCTTCTAAATTGTTTAGAAAGAGGTCTTCTTTTAATTCAGAATTATAAATGTACTACTTGTACAACACTTCGAGAGAATGCAATTTTTTCATTTAATCCCAAAAGATACAAGTTGTGAGAAACGTGGGCGTTACATTTGGGAACTTCTCTAATTATAAAGTCCCCTGTGCTTGAATTGGAATATATATTTCATATTTTCCTGTGATTTTTGTTGAATTTTCCATTTTTTTTCCTCTCTGTTTTGAAGGCTATGTATTTCTAGATACAGGCCAAGAACATCATGCAACAGATCCAGGGATGGATTTTTACTGGATCTCAGCACGCGTGAAAGGAGAAACAATAGAATGCCAAGAGTAAGCTAACTGTTTTGATTTTGTGAATTGTTTTAACAAATGATCCTATAAATTGGTTTACTATTTGAAGAGTTTTTAAGTTTGGGTTCTTTGATGGTTTGTAGACTTCATAGCTTGTCTCAAATTCTGGTCATTTTGTCACCCCATACCCGTTAAACAACAAACTGAACCCGTGCACTCAATTTCAACTTTGACTGTAAACAACCGTTTATTTCTCTTACTGTGTCATCAGTACATTTACGAGTTGGGGATAAGAAGCTTCAAATCTCTTCTGAAATAACCAATTACAGCCTCCCAGGGCATGCAGAAGGAAATCAAGAAGTCTTGGTACATTTTTGCTTTCTGATCAGAATGTACTGTCATAAAATTAAATGCATACTTAAAATTGAGATTGTAATGCTAGATTAACATGTCCACTGAGTTATACCCCTTCACCTTCTGGCAAAGCTTCACCATCTCTTCCACCACGTTGTCTATCTCTTCCTCCCCTTCTCTCAGTTTCTCACTGAATTCTCTTACTTTCCTCTTAAATGTTTCACTAGTGCTCTTTTTGTGCACCACCTTCCTTATCACTCTTGCCACCTCTTCTTTTTCAAGATTTCCTTGCTTGTTTCTCACAATCTCCTCACCTACACCAACCTCCTGCACCAACCTAGCATTCATTGGCTGGTCAAGATGCATTGGCACGGCTATGATTGGAACTCCGAACTTGATGCCTTCCATCACAGAGCTCCAGCCACAGTGGCTCACGAATCCTCCGATATTTGAATGCCTCAAAATTCTTCCCTGTGGTGCCCAGCCTTCCAGCACTATTGCTCTCTCCCCTATTCTCTCAAGAAACCCCTGTGGCAATGCCTCTTCGACCTTAATCTTCTCTCCCACTGGAAATCTAATAACCCATATGAAATTAACCTTGCTCATTTCCAACCCAAGAGCAATCTGTTCCATATCTTCTCTGGACAAGAAATATTCACTGCCAAATGAAGCAAATACTGTGGAACCACGATCCTTCCTGTTGAGCCATTCGATGATTTTCGCGGGCTCATCTTCGATTGCTGGCCCCTGAACGAGTGGACCAACAGGGACAATCTTTTTATGCAACAAAAAAGAGAGATAATCAATGTATTTTCCCTCTATTTGTCTGCATGTCTTAATCAAAATCATGCCAGATGACTGATCCAAACAATCAAGAACTCTGTCTGAGTCTTTGATGCCGCCAGCAGTTGCATCAACCATACGATTGAGCTTAGTGATTTCATACTCTCGATAGTATATGGCCGGAAAAGGGTATTCAGAATGGTGGTTCATCAAGCAATGTATGATGTAAGACATTGATGTTGCACCGGGAGAAAGAAACAATACGGCTGGAATATTTTGGGCAGAGGCCAGTGCCGGCACCCATGGCTGAAGGAAGTCGTATAGAACCAAGTCCGGTTTCAGATTTTTAAGAATATTGTGGAAGCTAGGTTTGGCCGAATCCAGAGCCTCTTTGAGAGTAGGCATGAGATGGGGTGGGAGGCCATTGGTGGTGTGGTAGTGTGGAGGAAGTTCAGGCAAAGTAGGAAGTTGGAGCTCTACTAATTTAATTGAAATGGAGTCCTTTTCAGAAAGATTTTGTTTGAGTGACCCGAGGTTGATTGGCGAAGAACAGACATAGATGTAGAAGTTTCTCTTTGTAAGTGATTTGGCTAGCTCCAGAAATGGAGAAATGTGACCATGAGCTAACCATGGCAGCATTAAGACTCTGAAACTTCTCCTCCTTGTATCCATGAAACTGAAATTTTGCTCTCAAACTCTCCTGTTCTTTTTAGTTCAATATTGTTGTGCTAATTTTTGCATGCGAAGTATTTGATGAATCATATAATTTACACACATAAAAACAGTTATATTATGTCGTTTTTGTCCTATTGTTTAAATTTTGCATGCATACAATGCAAACGGTGTAGGGAAACGTGGCATAGTATGAAGCAAAACATGATAACGTGGTGGCTTGGCGTAGAGGCATGAATGGAGTAAACTGAGACGTGGAAGAACAGAAGGATTGACAGTTTCCAATTCAATACGAGCCAAAGAGAGTAGGACTTCCGGCTGAGAGAGGGAGCGCTTTAACTTGAATAAGAGGATCTGACACAAGTTCGTCACGACTAACGTAATGATCTGCTATACAAAACGTAGCCAATCTCGTAATGGAAAACAAAGCTGTACAGTGAATTATGTAAACAGAATCTGTAAAATTTGAATAAACAGGGTCGTATAAAATAAAGGAGGACTATGTATTACTGATCGTATATTTTTGGGTAAATTACTATTAATTCTATGTCTTATGGTATTGCCCCTTTATGATTTCAATATGACCAAATAACCTCTGTGATTTTATGAAATATGAAAAATGAACGAAATCAATTCACCATTACAGAATATTCTCAGAATATTTCAAATCTCCTTTTACGATGCAGAATATTCCGTAACGATAAGTGGATTACACATGCCTAATGAAGAATATTTCATTCATTTTTTACATTTCATAAAATCATAGAGGGTTTATGTAGTCATATTGAAACCATATTTGGTTATGTGGTTGAAAGGGATACTATAGAGGTTAATAGTAATTTACTCTTTATTTTTCAAGTAGTAGTAAATTTTCGAATTCAAAGGCACTTAGATTGCTTATTTGGCTCAAACTCCCTCCTTCGCAATTTGCTCGAAATCTAATTCTGGTTGAAATCCACTAGGTGCATTCCCTTTCCCTCAATTGTAACAGTATAGGTTTGCTCTTAAAAAAAAAATCCAGTAGGTGCTAATGCACCCATCAAGTGTGGATGTGGGGTTCTCACTTTAGCCCCTTGATTCATGGATTCTCACTTTGGCCACTTAATTCAACTGGACACTAGTTAGGAGTAGAGCAAATATTTTAGCTTAAATAAAGGAGGGTTTTAAGGAAGGAGATAAGCTAATTCTGACTACTTTTCTTCTTCTTTTCTTAAAAGGATCATAATAAAGAATTGGGTTGTGAAAATTACTGAGTCTTCTACTTGTGATTATTCACGAGACCTAAAACTACAATTCAGCTAATCGATTACAAATTCCACCAAACAAAGTTTTCAACAAAGGTAAAACTAATAAATTAAGTCAATATTTACTTCAATATGGTCAAGGTTTTATGTACATCTTGTGTTGTGAAAGCTCAATTCAAGTAGGTATTATATCGTTTCAATGATTACCATGGTTCAATGTCGCGGTCGCGGTCGGGATCGCGGTCTCATACTGTTTCACATCGGACTTGGAGTATCAGTTGCGGTCTCGGTGAGACGCACATTTTGAATCAATTTCTATTCTAAAAACTATGTAATCATTCAAAATATAAAGAAAAATATGCTAAATAAAAATAACCAAAAAATAAGTAAATAAAATCTTTAAAATGTATCATTTTTATCAATATAAAAAACCAATCTATTTTAAAAGGAATCACATTAAACAAAATGCAAAGAATTGAAAAAAGGTTTAATATTATTTTGAATGTTTATACCTATCAATATCAAATAGAATGACGATGCAGTTCAAAATCATTTTCATTTTTTCCCAAAGAATGGTAAAATAAATGTGGATATAGGACATGACTTTGAGTAGGTAACATATAAGAGTCATTTTGTGCATTTGTTAGTTGTGAGGATTGACTTGGTATTCCATGATCATGATACGTGTGAAGTGATTGATTGCCAGTGAATACCGGAGCATAATAATAATATTCGAATCCTCGATAATCAGCACTATCACTAGCACGATCATAGCTAAAGCTATTAGAGTCAAAAGAGGAACTGTCATAATGTCTATCAATTGCTTGTTCATAATACCTGCCACTATGACTATTAGTAGAGTTGTCAACTTGTCCAGATCTATCAAATAAACCATATCAGCTATAATAGCCCGTATCAATTCCGTATAATTGCTCGTAGTCATACCCAAATTGATTAGTGCTCCAATTTGGACAAGAATCGTACTTGTAGTTCGGATCTATACTCAAATTTTACATATGCTCTTCAACTCCTCTATATCTTTGTAAGCCAAAAGGATAAAAGAACGTATCTTAACTTGAAATTTAGTTAATTTGTTGAGATATTCTCATTGTGCTTCTATGCCTGAACGATAACCGTGATCAATGTCTTGAGTGGCATGATAATTATCTTGATTTCAAACCCACGACGTATCTCCTTTTCGTTGGCTCTCTTGATCGTGACTTCCACTATGTCTTAAAGAATTATCTACTCCATTTTCATCGCCACCATTATCACCATTATTATTGTCACTATCACTTTTATCAGATGAAGATAAAATAGCAATACGGTTACCTGTTTATCCCGTCTTACCCTTATCCTTATGCTTCTGAGATGACGATTGAATTATATTGTTCTTGTTCTTCTTGGTAATAAATTGGGACAATGTATCACCAAAATCATCATCCCTATCACGTCTATAGCCATCTTGACTTCTTTCTGATTCGTGTTAGCGAATGCCCTCATCTAATCACTCGTGATTATCTTTAGATAAGGTAAGCTGATCACTTTCTCTTATTCATTCATCTAATATATCATCTTAATGAAAACTATGATTCAAATTAATTGGGCTGTAGAAATCATCAATGTCCTTTTGATACATCATATTTTTTACCTTTAATTGCATATTATAATGCACAAAGACTAATTTGTGTAATTTTTTTATTGCTAGACAATTGCGAAATTTTGTATCAATCAATGACCGAGTACTCCAATTTCTTTCGCAACCAAAGGATATGTAAGTTTGACTTAATATTTTCACTACAATTTTTTACAGATGTGGAGTATCTTCACCATAATTGAGCCACATTCAGCTAAACAAACAAAATAATAGTTAATTAGGATAATAATAATAATCTTAATAACTTAAAAAATATTAACTTCGTCCATATAACTTAAATGTCTATTTAAGTATATATTGAGTTGAGCTAGAACCTGGTAAGGATTTCGATAGTACTCTTACTGCAATAGAACTTCCAAAGCTTCCTCTTTTCTATGTAAAAATTTTGATATACAAAAATAACATAAGCATATGTGTTGAAATTCTGGAATTTGATAATGCATATGATCACTAATACATATAAATAGCATAATCATAAATATACCTCATTTATGGTATCAACCTGTGTATCCAAATTTGACTTCAACTTTGCAATGACTCTTTTCAATACTTTACAAATCTCGTCAAGGTTATACTCGCATTTCCAAAGTATTGCAGGGTCGGGTTTAACAAATATGCTAAATAAAATAAAATTATAAAATTAAATAAACAAGTGAATACATATATCTATATATGTATATCTAAATTGTATTGTAAATCACAATGTAACTAGTCGTACCATCTGTTATCAATCACATCTCAAATACTCTTTCAATATTTAACCAACTTTTTAATGGCCATTTTTGCTTTGTCCATGACTTCATAAATAATTAGTAAGGTTGGTTTATTGTCTTGATCAAGAGTCTTTAAGACTTTGACCAAAGGCTTTATTACACAGACAAATCTAACTTTGTTCCAAAACTTTTCCCATAGTATCAATTCAACTATTTTAACAACTTCCACTCTTCGTTTGATAGTGTTATTGAAATCTATCCATTTATTTGAGGTGCATATTCTTTTCAATTTTGTACAATGCCGAAGAAGACTTTCAAAAGAAATTAATTCAGTGGCAAATCTTGTGATGCCGGGACATAATAATTCCCTTGTTTTTGTATATATTTTCATTAAATTCACTACTTTATCATTGTTGTATATGAAACTAGTGAATCTCTTTGCCTGTGCAATAGTTTTTTTCACCTTATCCATCTTCGCGATATTCTTTAACATCAAGTCAATGTAATGCAGCACAAGGTGATCAATATAGATGTTTTCTTTTTTTATTAGTAATTGTCCAGTAGCTTTCATGCTAGATTCATTATCTGTCACAATCTGTACAATATTTTCTTCTCCTATAGACTCTACTACTTCATCCATTAATTTAAAAATATATTCTGCATTTGTTCTTACATTTGTGTAACCAACTGATTTGTTAAATAGCACATACCTATCACAGTATAGCATAAAGTTTATTACTAGATGTTTAGTGCAAGTACTCCAACCATCATACATAAATGTACAACCAAAAGTTAAAAATTTATCATAGACATCTCTCAAATATTTATGAAGTTCATCAAATTTTTCATCTAAATATTCATTTTCAATTTAATAAGCTGAAGGGCCTTTAATTCTAGGACCAATTTTGGCAATTTCGTCAATCATTGATTGATAGTATGGAGTATCAGCTGTATAGAATGGTACAGTATTGAAATGAAAAAATTTCAAAATTACCTTACTGACTCTCTTTATGTTTTCCCTTGCGAACATTGATTTGATTGATTTTTGTTTCGAAAGAAACATATGCGAGTCAACTCCTCTACTTATCATTTCATCTGCTTGCCTGACACTAAAATTACGAGACAAACCTCTTTTACTTTCAACAGTTATTTGCTCCGAAGTACCAGCACCCATATATTCTGAAGTAAAAATATTTTAAAAAATAAAAAATAAACAAATAAATAATAATTTCAATGTATTTTAATAAATTGATATGATATTTATCATAACATTTTAATTTACAAATAATATCTGGCATAGACATGGATGGTCGACTTCCAAACATTGAATACCTTCACTGTTCTTCAACAAATTGTAAAGTATCGGCTCTCTCTTATTACTTGCCTCATCTGCTTATTTTCTAATTCATCAATCCCATATACGTCTTCTTTATTCTAGTCACCATACATATTCTTCTCTTGCAGAGAGATTGATATTTCTTCTTTTTTTGTTTTTAGGCTAGCTATTTGAGTCTTACTGTTGGGTGTCAAACCAGCAAAATAAATAAAGTCCTACTCCAAGAAAAATATACTCAAGTATAGTAGTGAGTAGGGTCGTATCCACAGAGACTGGTCGATTTATTTATTTCAAATCACAACAATGGGGGGTTTGGAGAATAATTAAATTAAAGAAATTTAAACCTAAGAAACTCAAAGGAAAAACACAAAATTAAGTCAAACGAAGTAAAATAAAAACTAAGCTCTAGTCAAAGGAATAATTTCCACTCTGGTTCAATTTAACTGATTCTCGATACAATAATAAATTTCTACATTCATGAATAAATTAGTTATGGTTGTTGAGAAGCTCTAACAACCTGCTCTTCCTTACTGTGTCGATAATCAAGGTACGACCGTTAATTACTTCCCTAATCAAATAATAACCCTAGGTACGACCTTAGGATTCAATTATTCAACAGCATTAAAACTAGAAAAGCCACCAATTCTAACCAGCAAATACCTACGAGACTTTGTTCAAATTAGATTATTTATTCCCGTGATATAATTCAAAAGTCTCTATTACTATTGAATTAATCACTCGCCACTGATACTAAAACTATCAAACAATTACAGATTTGACGTTTTAGATGGTTTTAGATTATTAGACAATTAAATAGTGGCCAATTATTTAACTGCACAAAAATAATCACACAAGAATGAACACAATTACCTTGGAATTAAATAGAGAATAAATAAATACCCAAAAACGCAGAAAATAATAAAAATAATTAGATCTCACAGTAATAGATTAACCAAAGCTTCAATTATCCTTCAACTAGATAGAAGAGTCTTCAAATACCAAAAGAAAAATAACAAGAATTTGTTCTAGAGAGAGAAGAGAGAAAAACTAAAAACTAAAACTAAAAGAAGACTCTCTAATTTTTTTCTCTGCAAAATTGCGTATGTCCTCCTGCAGAAATAGCGTTCCCCTATGCCTTTTGTTTTGTTTCCTGCACGTTTCTCTTCTTTTTTTTTTTTCTTCCTTCTTTCCTTTTTGCTCTTTGTTTCCTTCTCCAACTCTACTTCCTTGTAAAATCTTTACTTTTTGGAAAGATTCCTCTTTTCTAATCAACTCTAATTCCTTCTTAACTTCTTCCCAATTCAGATTCACCACATAAAAGAAAGTGAGACCCTCCAATTGCAAATTTCTTCTAATTCACGTCCAGAATTTTGCACAGCAGTACCAGTAACCCGTGGTCACGCTCTATCAAATCAAGTCTTCTGAAATTTTGGCGATTTTAAGGTCTTTTCTCCTTAATTTCCTACAAACCAAGCCAATTACCAAAGAGTGAATAAATGAAAAGATTAAACATCATCTTTGACTAAAATAGGGAGGAATTAAATACAAAATATATGCAAGTTTAACTCTCTAACACTTACCAACTTTTAAATGCATTTTTATTACATTTATAATTTCTTTTGGAGCTTTTGGACAAGGTTCAACTTGTCCTGTAATATGACCGACATGCTCTCTCAATCTTGTAATGCCGCCACGCACTAGTTTTTCACAATAATTACATCTCACAACTTTTTTATTTCCACCCATAGGTGTACTATGTTCCCAACCAATATTATTACTTGCCATTTAACTTGTTACATACACCGTCATAAATAGTTAGTATCAGTAATGCATCAAAAAGTACTACAAGTAATGAGTTGGTATTTAACAAAAGAAAAGTAATTATTTAGATTATGTTAGTACGTACCAATTGAATTATATGCAATTATTATATGCAAAGCCAATTGAATATTTAAAAGATAAATTATTATAATTATTATAGTATTTTAATAATTCAAATATTTCAAAGATAAATTATACTAATTATTTATAATTATTATAGTATTTTACGCAAAGCCAATTGAATATTTCAAAGATAAATTATGTGAATTGATGAATTAGCACCGTTGTCATTGAATTATCCAATACATACCAATTGAATTAAACATGCATTACTGGATAATTTAAAGATAAATTATGTGTATTGGACCAATTGTCTAAGTGGATAATATCAAAGTGTAGCTACCGTAATTATGTCTTTACAAAGTAATATATTATTATCTATTTTATAAACTCAAGAAATTAATAATTAAAACTAATCAAGAAGATGTCTAAAACAATATATGTGTGTACGTATCTTAGCATAAGTAACTAATTATTTATCTTAGTAATAAACTAGTAAAATATGTATTCTTAATGCATTTGGTATGTATTCTTAATGCATTTGGAATTTAGTCTTAGTTTGTTAATTACTCAAACTAAATTTATTTTCAAAAAAACAATAACATATCACAACAAAATAAAACAACATATCACTTAATATACAAACATAAAAGAATCATAAATTACATTTAAAAAAAATCATTAAGTTTAGGGAATAATAACTATTATGATAAACAAACAAAGAAACAAAATGAAAAACTTACCCAAAAAATATAGCCCTAGATGAAGTTGAAGAAGATGAACAAACAATGCAGCAACGAGACAATGAAGAAACAGACTAAAGAAAGAAAATGAAGAGAAGAAAGTAAGAATATAATAAAGAATGAGTATATTATATCAGACTTTGTCCTCAGCCTTTGAATAACTTTTGTCGAAATTTAATCGATTCATTGAACCAATTGCATGTGGGGTCACTTCATGTCAGTGCATTATTTCATTGATTCTTTCAGTGCATTATTTTATTGATTCCTTTTTTTTTTTTTTGCACTCCAATCCCTAAGGACTGGAGAAACTGGAGTGCAATTTCGAAAACACTACTCCCTTTTATTGTTTTTTCACTTCTGTCACTAAAGGGACTAGAGTGCAATCTTGCTAATTAAAAAAAGTAATCTACTCATTGAAAAAAAAAAAAAAGCGTGCAGATTGTCAAATTAAAACAAAAAAAAAATCTGGCTTTATCTTCCCCACATGATTGCATCTCCGACTCTAACGCCGTCAAGCTTAGCCGGACAAAGTCACATCTAGCCTTAACATCACCACCATAACAACTCTCCTCACCCTCAACCACCATCCCATCAATCAAATCGCAGCCATAAGCACCAAATTCACACCTAATCTGTTATAAAATAGTCCAAAAATTCACACCTAAACCGTCAGAAAATAGGCCCAACCAACTACAAAATAGCTGGACCAAGCTCGGTGAGTAAGATCTCTGGATTATTCTTTGAAATAACAGCAACTTCATGGTAGTCCGAGTTGATCTGGACGATCTAGATCCAAATCAGTTTGAGTCGACAGATATTGGCCGATTTCCTCACGAGTCAGCCGTTTCCTAGTGAAATCGGATCGATATTGAATTGCCAAGCTCCGATCCCTTTCTGACTCGGCCGAGTCGGAGTTTTTGAACCATGATGATTACTACTGAGTTGCTTTGTAACTTTGGATCATATTGTAGGGATTTGTCCGTGGCGCATTAGTATAGCGGTGTGCGCTAAAGTAATCAAACGTTGCCACATAAATTTAGAGATTGACACGTTTTAGTCGATAAAATATGATGCAATTTTTTTTTTAATTTTCTCTGATTGAGGTTCTAGTAAAAATATTCTAGCGATCCTCGTTATTCTTTTGTAAAATGAATTTCATTCCATTTAAATCATGAACTTTGTGAAGAAAAATAAAAGGAAAAATATTCCAAACAGTGCAACATATACAAGTGGGAGGCCAAGGCCAAAAGAACTCCAAATCTTCTGTTACAATTTGTCATTTACAATTCATGTTACACGCGTGTCATTTGTGATGAAAAGTTATAAAAAGGTTTAATTATAATTGATAATGTGTCTGTGGGGAAAAATGTAATTGTGTGTTCGAGTGATGTAAAATAAGTATGACTAGTAGTACGATTCATAACAATATCACAATCCTCATGTTTCCATGGTTAATGGTCATATATCACCCTTCCCGTGGCTAACCCAAAAGAAAAAATAAAAATAAAAAAACTCAAAACAGAAACTTTATCATTCAATTCTACTAATCTCACTATTTATCAAGAAAAACTGGCTGCTGATCAAAGTGACAGATTTTCAAAGTATAAAATCGGTACAACCGAAGTCTATACAAGTTGTGTGGAGCCTGTTCTTGTGAGAGATAATGATGGCAGAGATCAAGAAGAAAAATTGGCAAAAGCAATTAAAGAAGCCATGACGGAGGAAACTGGAGAAGCTCTGAGGAAGAAAGCAAGAAAGCAAGATCACCCTGCAAGAAGATAACAAACAAAGCCGAAGAAGAAATGGAGGGAGCAGTAGAGGAGTTGGTGAAGATGTGCAAGAAGTAAAAGAAGAAGATATCTGATCGTCTCAAGAAATATGCAGTTCGTCGCATTCTGTAAGATGACTCAAGTCTTGCAGTCAGATTTAGAAATAAAGGAGTCTTTATTATGTTTGATTTTTTATAGTACTTAATTAGGCAGTAGTTATCTGCTAATACAACATTTGCATTCATACCCACATTTTTGCTATGGAATTTGATCGGCTAGGATTAAATTGGTCTAGGTACATATTGATCCTTGTCCAATTTTTAGGCTTTCAAACACCATATTGTTCAATTCCTTTTATCTCAAGACCCCTAGCGAGAATTGATTTGGAATAGAATTATTAAAGCATGATTTTGTAAAATTTGTGGGGAGAAAGCCTAAGAATTTGTAGTACAGAATTTTCCTGACTTTGCTCTCTTAAACTCCAGGAGCTTAGTGATCTCACATTAGGAAAAAGCGGAACCATAAAGAAGAATTGACTCTGTCCATCCCTTGTGCCAAGCCACCAAATAGGATCCATCTTCAATTAATAAAAATATCCTTAGGATTCAAGCAAAACAACAGATACTAGCGTCATATTGTTGCAGATTTGTACAGGAAGTTGTGATCCATTGAATGTGAATTTTTTTTGAAATGGACCGGTTCACAGGTTGGGTCCTGGTCTGAGCTACCAAGATTGAGTGTGAATGTTTTTGGAATGGACCCGTGAACCTGGTCTTACGATAGAATGTCGCATTGAATGTATGCATCACTTCAGCATCAAAGGAAAATTCTATAAGACAAATAGAGCAAGCAAACTCGGTGGGATGGAATTTCTTCTAAAGGAGTGCTTCAACTCACCCCAAAATTTTTAGCAAACACACTGTTTTCGTTTTATTTAAATTGATTTCTATCCATACAAAAGCCATTCAAATGAATTACCAAATTATTCCTTCTCTCCCATCCCCAAATCAAACCAAAAGAAAAAAAAAAGGAAAGAAAGAAAGAAAGAACAATGAAGTTAGTTGTATTTCCGCAACTCATTTTTCTCTACAAAGCTGCGTTAGCAACTCCACAACTTCGTCAAACTCTTCTCTGTCTCTCGTTTGCAATTTCTTACTTAAGTCTCTGATATTTCTCCTCAGATTATCACCCATACTCCCAACTACCACATCCTTGATCACTTTTGATATCACATCTCTTTCAAGCCTTCGATTTTCACCTCTCACAACCTCTACAGCTGCGCCAATTTCCACCGCCAATCTAGCATTGATGGGCTGATCAAGTGTCATGGCCATGGCTATGATTGGAACTCCAAACTCTATGCTCTCTAACACTGAATTCCAGCCGCAATGACATATAAATCCTCCAACACTTGGATGCCCCAAAATCTTTGCCTGAGGAGCCCATCCTTCCACAATTCTTCCTCTATCTTTCACTCTTTCCAGGAACCCCTCAGGAAGAGCCTCTTCAGGCCTAATTTTCTCCCCAACAGGAAATCTCACAACCCATATGAAATTCACATTGCTGAGCTCCAACCAAAATGCTATTTCTTCGATTTCTTCCTTTGTCAAGAAGTACTCACTCCCAAATGAGACGAAAACACTTGAACCGGCACTTTTCGTGTCAAGCCATTGAATAAGCTCATTGTCTTCATCTTGATCTTCTTCAACACGATCTTGAAGCAGAGGTCCAACAGGCACAACCCTCATCATGGTCATATCAGAGAGATAATTCATGTATTTTTCTTCAATTTCTCTAGAGCTTTTTACCAGCACGATGCTGTCGCAGAACCTTCTTGGCTCTTCTTGATCTTCAGGACTAGTATCCTCCGTATCATGATTTGATGCAGAATCAACATCAATACGAATTCTGGCTTGCTCATAAGCGGAAAGATGGATAGCCGGAAAAGGGAATTCTTGGCCTGGTTTTATAACTAAATGACAAACGTATGAAAAAGCTGCAGCAGTGGAAGTTGTAAATTTGACTGCTGGAATGTTATGGGCAGAAGTCAATGCTGCAGTCCACATCTGAACAACATCGTATATTACCAAATCAGGGTTGAGAGTTTGGAGGATGTTGGATAGATTAGGTTTGGCCTTTTTCAGGGCATTTCTGAGATCGGACATGAGATGCGGTGGGAGACCATTGGTAGTGTGAAAGTGAGGAGGCAGTTCTGGGGTGTGTGGAAGTTGAAGTTCAACTAGTTTAATTGAGACAGAGTATTTTCCTGCAATTTTTTCCTTGATGAATCCAAGATTGACAGGTGTTGAACAGAAGTATATGTAAAAACCTCTCTCGGAGAGTTTCTTGGCTAGTTCCAGGTGGGGAGATAAGTGGCCGTAAGCTAACCATGGAAACATGAAAATCTTCAAAGAACTATCCATGAATTCTGATCTCCGGAATCTTGCAGGACAGAATGGTCTAGATTTGGTAACCCAAGTTGATGTTCTCAAGACTGGATATTTGACTCTGATGCTACAATTCTAGTTGCTCTAAGTCTGGATTCTACACTTCATTTTCGTGTGCGGTCACCTATAATTTATCAGTGTAGGTCCCTGATGGAGGAGATGCATGGATGAAGATGAAGCACGTGTACAAGAAATCCTGTGGAGTTACAGCAACCTTAGATTAAAAAAAGGAAAATTATGGTTTGAAGCATCTGGAGCTCAAGTCGCACTATTTCCTACCAACTACCGTGGAAAATTCCTATTATGAAATTGTTCCAAGAATATAGCACCATTTTGATCAAGTTTTGCATTTATTTGCAACTATTTTTGCAGTGTGGTTAGCTTGAGAAGAAATTGTAGTTTAATATGCAGCTCAGAACACACACTCACATAAACACCCCTTGGCCGAAATTTAAAACAATGCTGCAGATGGGAAGTGACGGAACAGTCGGTACAGAAAGTGAAAGAAGGTGGACAAACATTACCATGCAAAAGCATGACGAAAATCTCCAACAATGAATAATAATAGTATTCAAGGTTCAAAAGCTATCTTCAATGATTTTTTAACGCCTTATGGTCATCAAATAATTTGTTTCTAGAAGTTCAATTCAAAGTTATTCAGAATTCAAATGTATTTATTGATCTATGACAAACAAGTCAACAAATTAAATAGCAAATAACGTTGGCTATAAGTGTTGGCTATCAGGAGGTCGTTGAGAGTTGAAATAGGATGCCTTCTGCCGACTTAGGTGATATCAATGAAAGTTATCTTGATAAAAGTTTCTTAAGAGCCTCAAAGACGCAAAACTCTCATAACGGAATGCTGGGAAATAGGATGCCTTCTGCCGACCGACCACAAAAGACCAATTGACGAAATCAAACAAAATATTGATAGAGCTTCCAGTTCGAACATCAGATGAATCCGATACAGTATGCCCAGCAAGTCGATGAATCCCATAAAAACAGCAAAGCATAAAATATGTTAAATAGAAACGCGCAAAATGTCATTTTTATTAATTGTGAGATATAAAACGGTTAAGATAAATATCCATTTGTATGAGAGTTTTGTAAAAAGTTTAAGAAAACAAGTATTCTTAAAAATTTTAATTCTTCATCTAAGGTAATTGAGCATAGTTTACTCAGCCTGCTACAACAATTCAGCAAGAACTGGTACAGAAAAGTACAATAGGTGAGATACTCCGGCTTCCTATATATGATATTAAAATTCCCAAATCACTGCAATCTCTTGCGCATCACTGCAATAAATCAACAAGAAGAAAGCCCATTTCTCACACATAAAAAACACACAGAAAATTCATGGGTACAGAACCAGTTAATTCTTTCAAGGTTCTCATGTTCCCATGGTTGGCCTATGGCCACATATCTCCTCACCTAGAACTAGCCAAGAAACTGACCGATAGAGGATTTAGCATATGCCTCTGCTCAACCCCTGTCAATCTTGGATTCATCAAGAAAAAAATCACAGAAAAATACTCTACCTCAATTCGGCTAGTGGAACTTCATCTACCAGAAACCCCAGAACTTCCAGCTCACTATCACACAACCAATGGCCTTCCACCCCATCTTATGTCCACCCTCAGAAAGGCCCTTGACATGGCCAAACCTGATTTCTCCAATATATTAAAGACTCTGAAACCTGATTTGGTAATCTACGATGTTACTCAATCATGGACTGCAGCATTGACTGCTGTCCATAATATTCCAGCTGTTAAATTTTCGACTTCAAGCGTGGCAATGTTGTCATATTTTTGTCACTTGTCGAATAAACCAGGCGTGGAATTCCCTTTTCCAGCCATCTATCTTTCTAAATTTGAGCAAAACAGAGCTCTCAATAACCTTCAGAGTGCCAAAGCCGATGCTGAAGAAAGTGATCCTAAAGATCAAAGGCCAAACAGATTTTGTGACAGCATCATACTAGTAAAAAGCTCAAAAGAAATCGATAAAAAATATATGGATTATCTCTCTGATATCCTCAGGATGAAGGTTGCCCCTGTGGGTACTCTTTTTCAAGAATCTGTTGATGATCAAGATGACAACAACGAGCTCATCCAATGGCTTGGGACAAAAAGTGAGTGTTCAAGCGTTTTTGTCTCATTTGGGAGCGAGTATTTCTTGACAAGGGAAGAGATGGAAGAGATAGCTTTTGGATTGGAGCTTAGCAATGTAAATTTCATTTGGGTTGTAAGATTTCCGGTGGGGGAGAAAATCAGGCCTGAAGAGGCTCTTCCTGAGGGGTTCTTAGAAAGAGTGAAAAATAAAGGAAGAATTGTGGAAGGATGGGCTCCACAGGCAAAGATTTTGGGGCATCCAAGTATTGGAGGTTTTATTTGTCATTGTGGTTGTAACTCAGTAGTGGAAAGCATGGAGTTTGGAGTTCCAATTATAGCCATGCCCATGCATCTTGACCAGCCACTGAACGCTAGGTTGGTGGTGGACATGGGTGTAGCTGTGGAGGTTATGAGGGATGAAAATGGGAAACTTGAAAGAAATATGATTGCAAAAGTGATCAAAGATGTGGTGGTGGAAAAAATGGGGGAAAATTTGAGAAGGAAAATGAGGGATTTGAGTGAGAAAATAAAGTTGAGGGAAACAGAAGAGTTCAATGAAGTTGTGGAATTGCTCAAACAACTTTGTGAAGAAAAGTGAGTCATCAAATTGATTGCCTTTTGAAATTATCTTCTCTTTTTCTTTTTTTTTTTGAATAATTAAAATAACTAGCTTTATACTTACTCCCTTTGTCTTCTTTTATCATGAGGACATGGATGAGGGGATATGTCATTTGATTCAATAATTTCAATGAAGACATTTGTCTGTCATAAACTATTTTTCTTTGACCTGACTAATTCTACATAATTGAGTTGAACTTCTTGTTCTACCGTTCATTTACTCTGGCTAGTTTCGAATTTTAGCAGTCTTGCCAAACGACTAAATCTCGGAATTCATTTTTATTTTGGATACTCAGATGTCATTATTCTTGTTGAAGCTTTTATGTATTTTGTTTGATTTTACTAATCGGTGGCCCTTTGCGGTGGTGGTGGGTTGTCAGAAGGCGTGGAGTGGCTAATGTCCCATTTTTTACGATTTTCCCAGCATCCAACTATGACCGTTATGTGGCATGCCACCGGCCTTGAGGGTTGACTCGGTTGAGTAAACTTTTTATATAGTTGAATCTAAGAAATTTGATTGATATCACGTAATTATTAATTTTGGCTTAATTATCGATTTTGTGCTTTCAGAGGCAAGACCGGTTAACAAATATCAAAAGTTTTGCATGAAACACCCAAGCCCTAAATGGGATAGGAATAAAAGCAAATTGTGAAAAATATATTTTGGGGCCAAATGGAGTTTTAAAAAAGTGAGAGGCTTTATTAGTAAAAAAATAAGGATATTAATAATAAATAAAATAACCTTTTTTTTTTTAACAAAAGCCTATCGAATGACGTTCATTTGTTCCAAATTCACATTTGTTTTCTTCTCAGGGCAAGATCAAGGAGAAAGTGGAGAATTCGCATGGGTGTAGCAAGGAACTGTAGACCATTTCTACGATCCTTATAGCGATAAAGGTTAGTTGAATTGTTGAATTTAATTTTTTACTGTGTCTAGATCCGAGGTGTAAATTTGATGGATTATAGAGAAATTGAGGGTTAGATTCTTTAAAATTTTAGAGAAATTGATCACCAATGATAACGGTTAGTATTTTAATTACTTTGGTATGCTGGTAAACAAGATCAATTGTGTTAATAACTGCATTGATGTGGACGGTGACGTTCTGGGATGGAAGTTAAAAAAAGGTCAAAAAGAAAAAAAAAATTCAACGGGCAGAAGGAGGCATGAATTAAACGTACAGATGCAATTGCCTTGGTCATGGCTCGGTTAGAATCAACGGAAATTGCTTTGGCACGAACTAACCAAATGTGGGCTTCGATGAAAAGAAAATTGAGGGCTTTGTTTCTTTGTAATCTGGCAGGGAGTTATAGGTAACAATTGGTGACCATCGTCTAATTGAAATGAATTCTTTGGGTTAGTTTAATTAAGCTAATTGTCTATTTATTAGATAGCTTCTTTAGTCAATCATTGGTTATGGGTTAATTTGTATTTTTGTTCTATTATATTGTCAAATAAGAAATGTTTTGATAATAATTTGGAGATTTTAGGACTTTCTCTTCTTCTTTTTTTTTTGGGTTAATTTAAGTATAGGTTGGAGTTAAGTTAGTTTAATTTTTTCAATCGAGAGGTATAGGTGATAATTATTTATTTTCTCTTATTGTAGGATTGTAAGCTTTAGAATTATTCGAAACATTAGTCTAAGAGTTATTAGAATTTTATTATGTATTGATATAAGAATTAAAATGAAGTTGTGTGTTATTTTGATTGTAATTAGGTGGTAAGTATTTTTGGGATCACAATTATTTGAGTCAAAGCAATTGATTTTGGCCTCTAAGGTAAGTGATTCTTATCCTTTCTCATGTTTTGAAAATTCGTTGTATATGTAATTATTTCTTCTATGAATATTTTTCTAACATAAAACTCAAAATGACATGTGATATGTGTAAAAATTCCTTCATATATCGTGCCATTTTGATTATTATATGTATGTACATGTGCGTATGTGATGTGTGAATGTTTGTTATGTATGATTTGGCTCTGATCATTCATTGTATATCAGAGAGAATTAATTCTCGATTCACTTACCTGACAATGAGTAGTCAAGTCATACATGCACGCTTATGACCCTCCTAACTAAGAAAAAGTTAAGCTAGATATCTAGTTTTGGCTCTTGCATTGAAAATATAAACCTATCTATGTATGTACTAGTATGCATGCATGGATTATGTTTCGCATAGTATGCCACAACCTTGCTACGTATTATGTATTATTATTTTTGTATGATCATGAATAGCGTGTTATGGAATGAATCCATGTATTATATGTATGTCTATTATGTAACATGCCCAGTGTGGTGAGAAAGGGTGGAACTGCTTACTAAGCATATTGGTTGTTCATCTCACTTATATTATCTGTTTTGCAGGTATCGTTAGTTTGGGATAGGGCTAGGCAGGGTGTTTTTTCATCAATAAAGAAACTTTTATTTGAGCAATAATTAGTTGATAGGTTTATGACTATGAGCCAATTACGGTAGTTTATTTCATGTTTAACATTATTTAAGAAAGTCTGATGACTTTTGTAGATGTTAAATTTTTATTATTAGAGGATTTTTGTAATAATTAGAATATTTTAATATGTGTGATGTCTATGATCTAGAATTACTTTGATAATTTTTAAAACCATACGCATTGAGTGAGTCTAATACATGGCGTGTTACACCCGATTACGGGATGTGACATTGCATGCTTGAATAAAGATTTGATTAACCAATTTTAAATGAGTCCTTATTTTATATGACAAGAAAATTTATGGAACCGAACTCTAAAACCCGTTACATTACTCAGTTCGTTTAACTATAATTACATCTTAATAACAAACATTATTTGCAATTTGAATTGGTGACTTGTTCCTAAAAGATCATTAATTACATTTCATTTCCGATAAATTTTGAGATGAACATTTAGCTCAAAGAAACTATACTTATTCCCAGTTACATTAGAAAATTAAACTTCAATCTTGAACTACATGTCATCCCCTTTTTCCTTTCACACATCGCGGGTGGCTGACCGGAAATAGTTTACATCTGCTATTTGTATCTAATATCGTGGACTCCAGTTTGCTGTCCCTAACTAGAAAGAAAAAACAAATTATTTGATAACCACCGAGGAGCTAAACTGTCCTTGTAGGCAGCTTTTACACTTCAATACCGTCATGATTATCAAAATTGATAATTGATACGGTCAATCAAGACCATAGGGCAGTTATACTCAATTATAGGGCATTCGCCAAGTCAAAGAAAAATAATGTGTATAGACTAGCGTATTCAATGACAAATGGATTAATGATAACATTTTTGAATGAAAAATTAGAGCAAGTGAAAAACCAATCTCCATATCCCCCAAATGAGAAAGAAATTATTTTGATTATTCAAAAAAAAATTGATCAATTTGACGACTCACTTTTCTCCACAAAGCTGTTTCAGCAATTCCACAACCTCGTCCAAATCTTCTCTTTCCTTCAATTTTATTTTCTCACTCACATCCCTCATTTTCTTTCTTACATTTTCCCCCATTTTCTCCAACACCACATCTTTGATCACTTTAGCTATCACATTTCTATCAAGTTTCCCATTTTCATCTCGCATAACCTCCACAGCTATACCCATTTCCACCACCAACCTAGCATTCAGTGGCTGGTCAAGATGCATTGGCACAGCTATAATTGGAACACCAAACTCTATGCTTTCCACTAATGAATTCCAACCACAATGACAAATAAAACCTCCAATACTTGGATGCCCCAAAATCCTTGGCTGTGGAGCCCATCCTTCCACAATTCTACCTCTATCTTTCACTCTTTCCAGGAACCCCTCAGGAAGAGCCTCTTCAAGCCTAATTTTCTTCCCCACTGGAAATCTCACAACCCAAATGAAATTCACATTGCTAAGCTCCAACCCAAAAGCTATCTCTTCCATCTCTTCCCTTGTCAAGAAATATTCGCTCCCGAATGAGACAAAAACGCTTGAACACTCTCTTTTTGTTCCAAGCCATTGGATGAGCTCATTGTTGTCATCTTCATCATCAACAGGTTCTTGAAAAAGTGTACCCACGGGGGCAATCTTCATCTTGAGGATCTCCGTGACATAATCCATATATTTTCCATCGATTTCTTTCGAGCTTTTCACTAGAATGATGTTGTCACAGAGTCTGTTTGGCCTTTCATCTTCAGGATCAGTTTCATCAAAATCAGCTTTGGCATCTTGAACGAGACTGCGTGCCCTGTTTTGTTCATATTCAGAAAGATAGATGGCTGGAAAAGGGAATTCCACGCCTGGTTTCATATACAAGTGACAAAAGTATGCAAACATTGCGACGCTTGAAGTTGAAAATTTAACAGCTGGAATGCCATAAACAGCAGTCAATGCTGCAGTCCATGTCTGGGTAACATCGTAGATTACCAAATCAGGTTTCAGAACCTTTAATATATTGGCAAAATCAGGTTTGGCCCTGAGGAGGGCCTTTTTGAGGGTGGACATGAGATTGGGTGGAAGACCATTTGTTGTGTGACAGTGAGCAGGAAGTTCTGAGGTCATTGGAAGGTGAAGTTCCACAAGATGAATTGAGGCAGAGTACTTTCCTTTGATTTTTTTCTTGATGAATCCAAGATTGATAGGGGTGGAACAGAGGTAAATGCTAAATCCTCTATCGGTTAGTTTCTTGGCTAGTTCTAGGTTGGGAGAAATGTGGCCATAGGCCAGCCATGGGAACATGAGAACCTTGAGAGAATTAACTGGTTCTGTACCCATGAATTTTCTGTGTGTTTGTGTGTGAGAAATGGGCTTTCTCACTTATATATGGAAATTTCTTCTATAGTATAGACTAAATTCAGTACACATCACCCATGTGATATGTGATTTAAGTAAAAGTCATATAATTTTATTACATTCTTATTTTTACTATACATCATTTAATTTATTTTGCTCTTACTTATTTTAATGTAAGTAACGAGTAAAGCCGAGGTAAATACGAGAATCTTCCTTTATTTATTGCAAGAATGCTCTTGGGCAAAATAATGATGGCAGGAGTTAAATAAAGACAAGAGGACAGAGAGCTCCGTGTTCTGACTTCTGAGTGATTTTTGACCGTTGTATTGTTCTTGCTGGCAACGGTTCTAGAAGGCTGAGTATTCCAAGCTTCACCTTAAAATTTTAGTAAGAAATTTAAGCACGAATTAATCAAAAAATTACAATAAAATCCACCATGAAAGGAGGCAATAATATTGGAAAAGAGCCAAGCCCTCTAAAGATCTGAATTAATTATTACAATTTACATGAAGTCCTAAAAAATAGCCACATTATTTGCTCTAAATCCGAAAATCCCATAAATACTTGTACTGAATGTACAAAAAGTAGTTAAAAATGTATGAACGAATGAATATTTTTTGGACTGCTCGTGGTCATTGAAACATGGAGTTATTTAAATCTGTACATTTTGAGCTTGTAATTTGTACATTTTAATCAATAATGATTTTCAAAATTTGTTGAACATTTGATTTAATTTTTTTTCATGTCATGTTACCCAACCATCAGAGTGAACAACAAAAAGGCAAGTGCTGCAATTGGAAATCATTTTCCCAAACTCTTTTTTTTTTTTTTTGGGGGTTTTGGGGGGGGGGGGGGGGACATATACTAATTGCTCCATTTTAATTGTATGAGTATGACACATATCCAATCCACACAAGACAATTAATATTAGGACAATAAGTATGGACACTTCAATGATCCAAACGACAACAATATCGGTCCAGTTGCGACCTTGAAGAAACGAAATGGAGTTAGAACTTTCCAAATATATTATTTAAAAGAATACTATTAATATAGTATGAGCTACACTATCCGTTTGTACATTAATTTTCTATGCCACAACATATCTCACGTTTAAAAATTTACTGGATATATACTTACATAATTTTATCTCGATCACAGAGATGGTGATATTTTCTTAGAAGGCTTTTCCCGAAAAAATTTTACTCTAGTGTTTTTTGGATGGTGTGTTTTTGAAATAAAAAATTAATTAAAAATATATATAAAAAATAATTTATTAAAAAAATGGTTAACTAAACACATCAAAAGTTGGACGATCATTCTCGCAACTCCATGCCAAATGTTGTTTTTGAATCAATATTCGTGTACTTACTAAAATCTTTCATTTTCCCGTCTAGGTACCCCCTACACCCTGAATTACCACATATTTGATCACTTTTTTGGCCATATTTTCCCTCTTGAATTTAACGTTTTCATCTCTCAAAATTTCCACAGCCACACCACTTTCAATCAGCATTGAGGGGCTGCTCCTAATTCCTGGCTGTGTGGCTTTAATGGGGAACCACCTTATTCTCTGCTCTGTGATAATGAAATCCAACCACAATGAGACAAATCCTTGGATGGCTCAAAGCGTTGCCAAACGTCCCATCCCTGAACAATCCCGCCACCCATCCCCATTTTTTTTTATTTTTTTTTCGGTTCACCCAGTACCAGTTTAGGTCGTTAGCGCCATTTTTCAGTGTCAAACCCAATTTCAGTTGCTATATTGCAATCGTTCATATTTTAGGATTGATTTGATTCACCATAACTATGAGTGTGAATGTGATGTGATAATTTTTTATTAATATTACTAGATTTGATACTGAAAAAAAATAACGCTAAGAATTTGAACGGAGCTGTCATTTTATCAAGAAATTCCTCGTGTGATTTAATATCGGCAGTTTGCTTTCCTTTGGGATAGATCATTATTTGGAAAAAAAGTTATTAGAATATTCATTAAATAATTTTTCAACTACTTATATAACTTTTTATTTACTTTTTCATCTCACATATATTACATTATAATAACAATGCTATAAAATTAATTAAAACAATTTTTAAAAATGAAATTCAACAGATTTGACTTTGTCAAAATATCACTTTCAAAGAAAGCCAAAAAACTAGATTCAAGGAAAAAGGCTTTCTTCTTGTTGGGTTATTGCAAGAATTAACAATGGGTAATTTTAATATGATATGATGTGTACGTTATGCTAGACTAATTTTCCAAACTATATGAGGATAGATTGATTGCTTAAATGAGTCAAGAAAACAAGTTCTTTGGAAATGAAGGGATGTGATTTCATTGGTGTGCGCAATTTCTCGCACAAAGTATGTGTCCACCTAAAAGGCCCCGAAATTTAGCCATATTGTGGCATTAGTTTGTACTATTATTAACGTAATATCGTGTCATGTCATATCGTAATAACTTGTGCAATACGTTGTACAAATTTGAGGGACAATTTTGACAATTTCACCTGCCTCTCTCCCTATTTTAATTGTATTTACTTGTTTTTCCACATAGACGGCTATGCGCCTTCTTCATTTTTTTGCCTTTTCCAGCATCCTGTGCGTGATTCTTCTTGTCACTGATTATCATGTTTCTTGACCGTTAACATGTGAGAATATTCTCTCTCTTTATCTTTATCTTTATGTTGACATAGAAATTTCCAACTACACCGAATTATATACTTGCAAGAAAATTTTCTCTAACTATGTTTTCACCTTTCAATTCTTGGGGTGGGGATATAAGTGAACTTGCATCTTGATATCAATGTAAACGTAACATGATATTTCCAAAATTTTCTCACGTCAATTGAAAAGAGAGCATGCCAAGCAAATTAATGGAATGAAGATCGTAGTAGACCACATCAATTGTGACTCAGAAATATTTGTCAACTAAAGAATGAAACATATATATTCTTCAAAAAAAAGAATGAAACATATATAATTCAAATGTGGCAAGTTAACAAGAACAACGAAGTCATATATGCTATTAAATTACTCATGAAAATTGGAATTAACATGCAAACTTTTCTATGAAGAGAACCTTGAAAGTTTAATTGCTCTTTCCACAAAGTACTGTTATTTCCTCCACAAGGATATCAATCTCCTCATCCCCTTTCATTTCCAATATTTCACTCAATTCCTTGGCTTTCCCTCTAACATTCTTTCCACTCTCATCCACCAAAACCTTTCTAATCACTTTGGCAATTTCCTCACTTTGAAGATGTCCGTTGTCGTCTCTTTCGGCTTCCAACCCCACTCCAACTGCTTCCACAACTCTAGCATTCAAAGGTTGGTCAACGCGCATTGGCACTGCTATTATTGGAACACCATATTTCATGCTTTCCATAATAGAATTCCATCCACAATGGCTCACAAAAGCACCAGTGCTCGGATGCTTTAAAATTCTTGCCTGAGGAGCCCATTGTTCTGCAATTTTTCCCCTGTTTCCTACCCTCTTGAGAAATCCTTCCGGTAACGCTTCTTGAATATTTATTTTTTCTCCGAGAGGGAACCTAATAACCCATATGAAATTTAGATTGCTAAGCTCTAGACCTGTAGCAATTTCATCTCTTTCCTCCTTGGTCAAAAAATACTCAGTACCAAAACTAACAAACACCACTGAAGCTTTTGCCTTCTGGTCGAGCCATTGGGTGATTTCCAATTCCTCTTCTTGATCATCATCATCAAGATTGGAGTCTTGGACAAGAGGGCCTAGCGGAACTACTTTCTTTTCAGATATTACAGATAGAAAATCCATATACTTATCTTCAATTTCTTTACAAGATTTAATCAAGAGAATCCCACAGGATCGCTCGGTAGCTAGAACGAATCTATTTCCGTCGTTAAAATCATTAACCCGGACGTCAGCCGCACCACGAAACTTGACTTTCTCGTAGTCACTGAGATAAATTTCTGGAAATGGAAATTCTTTTCCAAAGTTCTTGAGCATGTGAAGACCATAAGAGATTATCGATGCACCGACTGCAAGAAATTGAACTGCTGGAATATTCTGAGATGAAGCTATCTCTGCTGCCCATGGCTGATTGAAATCGTAAATAACCAATTCTGGAAGTAGAGTGCGGAGGATATTAGAGAACTGAGGGGTGGACATTTCGTAGGCTTTCTTGAGGGTGGTCTTGAGATGGGGTGGGAGGCCATTGGTGGTGTGGTACTGAGGCGGAAGATCAGGCAAGGACGGGAGATGGAGCTCAATTAATTCAATTGAATTGGAATGTTTTTGTGTGATTCTTTTCTTGATGGAGCTGAGGATCACAGGGGTGGAACATATGTAGATATGGAAGTTTCTTATGGCCAGTCTTTTGGATAGCTCTAAGAAGGGAGATATGTGACCATGAGCTAACCATGGTAACATTAAAATTTTCATCCTGCTGTCCTTAGCATCCATGACACCTTTGCCTCCCTATCTCCCTCTGCTCCTTTCCTGTGTATATAGATGGATGTGGTCAAACAGAGCTGTTCAATTTAGAAAGGAACAAAACAGTTAGTATATTAAGTTGACTAGTGTGGTTATGCCCAAAAGCAGTTATTTAACATAAAATTAACATAATTGTAATAGCTGGAAACTTCTGTGACTGAAAGTGTACATTAACGAGTATATACAGATAAAGTACCATGCTATGGTGATTTTACGTTAACATAATTATAAAAAAAAAATTTTTTTTTGTAAAAATATATTAAGTGTAAAAGAAATCACTTTTTAACAAAGTTAGTTATTTTTTTAATAATATGCATTGTCGCTGCACCAATTTTTTTAAAGATGGTATACATGATCTTTGAGCTCCCACAAACAAAAACATGTTTAAAGGGGCAAAAAAGGGTCTCTCCTAAGCTGATAAGTGATTGGTTGTAGTTATGAGTGAGTATTGCGTGCACCACGCGCGCCACGTGGCGTGCCACGTGGTGTACTAGAACCAATCATACATCGCCAAATAATACAAGGTATGACCCATTATTGCCACATGGCGATATGTGATTGGTTTTAGTACACCACGTGGCAATGCACGTGGTGTATTGTATGCTTTTTTCCTGTAGTTATCCCCATTGACTCTTAGCATCCATCCGTTTTAGCTATTACATTGCAGCACCGTACCGGAGTTGCATTGCTGACATTTTATGGCAATGACAAATCCATGTTCAAGTACACTTGTTTTGACGTAGACGCATGGCGCTGAAGTCATTCGTGAGTCATGAGCCGCCAGTTGCATTAGAATCTGGTCCAAAATCTGTTAGCTTGAATCTATGATCGACAAAGGATGACTTATTTTAAGAATTTTTATGCCTTGCCAACAACTTCCAAGTTTTTCTTTTAAAATTGTCGTAATTAGAGAGTTTTAAAAAATGCATTTTTTTTTTCTGACCTCAAAAGACTTTGAAAAGCCGTTCACGTGGCTTGTACCTGTTTTTTTTTTCTCTGTCTAGCTGTTTCCACGTTACTCAAATTTTCAGATTTAATAATGCTGAATCTTATACAGTCTGTAGTGTGATACTATTCTAATGACTATGAAATATATCTAATTCGAGTGATCTCAATAATATTTAATTATAATTTTATATAGGTAGCGAAACTTTATATATAATCTAATTTTAGTGGTTTTGATAGGGCGCCCGCAACATCCCTTAATTTCTTGCGAAATTCATGGGCACACATGTGTGAGAGAGAGAGAGAGAGAGAACAGAACGATCCAATTTGTCGATGTGGGTCCGCAATGGCTTTGGGTCTTCTGTTACACAATTTTGTGTTACACTTGTGTTACACCACCTTCGTGATTGACAAGTGTACCTGTGTTTGGAGATAGGGTTAGTGGGTGGACACTTGTCAATCACTTAGGTAGTGTAACACAAGTGTAACAGCAAAATATGTAACAGAAGACCCTAAGCCGTCTGCAATGCCCATCAAGAAATTGACTGTTTGTCTAACTTAGTGTTTAAAAAACTGGACCAGACTAGCCAATTTGAACAGTCAGACCGAGAATCGATCAAGGCTCTAATCTGATTGGTTTGACTAGTCTGAAAATTTATCGAAAACCTCACGAACCATTTAAATCAGTTTGAACTATTGAACCGGTAATTTTGTAATTTTAGAATTTTGGTTTTAAAATTTAAATAATTGGACATGTAATTTGAATACCTTTTAATGTTCATATTATGTTGCTTGTGGTTTTAACATTCAGACTTCTATGTACTTCGTTTTATTTCAGTTGTTTTGATGGATTTTGTTTAATTTCAAGATGTGCTGATGTTTTTAATTAGCATTAAGATTATTATTATTTTTTTTGTAAATACAATTAAGATGAATTTATTTGTTTGATTTTACAATTTAAAAAATTATTTGTGAATATAACCTTTTATTTAGTGATGTTTTATATTAATTCATAGAATATTCAAATGTTTATATATTTTATTCTTCTTAAAAAAATATTAAACTAGAATTGAACTGGTTCTCAATTGAATCGCAATTCGATTATCTCACTGGTTCAATTAACGATCTGCATTAAAAACATTGGTCTTGACTTGAGCCACATAAAATCAACCGGAACAAAAATAAGATTGCCATCCATAGGAAAGGAAATTAATGCAAAATTGGCAAGTTAACAACAACAACGAAGTCATACATGCATCTAAATTGCTCATGAGAATTGGAATTGACGTACAAACAGTTTCTATGAAGAGAACCACGAATATTGACTCAACATTGCCCATTACTCTTTCCACAAAGTTCTACTATTTCCTCCACAAAGCTATCAATCTCCTCATCCCCTTTCATTTCCAACGTTTCACTCACTTCCTTGGCTTTCCTCCTCACATCCGCTCCACTCTCATCCACCAAAACCTTTCTAATCACTCTGGCAATTTCGTCACTTTGAAGATGTGCCTTGTCATCTCTTACGGCTTCGAATCCCACTCCAACTGCTTCCACCACTCTAGCATTCAAAGGTTGATCAATATGCATTGGCATTGCTATTATTGGAACACCAAATTTCATGCTTTCCATAACGGAATTCCATCCACAATGGCTCAAAAAAGCACCAGTGCTCGAATGCTTTAAAATCCTTGCCTGTGGAGCCCATTTTTCCACAATTTTTCCCCTGTTTCCTACCCTCTTAAAAAATCCTTCCGGTAAAGCTTCTTGAATATTGATTTTTTCTCCTAAAGGGAACCTAACAACCCATATGAAATTTACATTACTGAGCTCTAGACCTGCAGCAATTTCATCTCTTTCCTCCTTGGTCAAAAAATACTCGGTGCCAAAACTAACAAACACCACTGAAGCTTTTGCCTTTTGGTCGAGCCATTGGATGATTTCCAATTCCTCATCTTCTTGATCATCATCATCAAGATTGAAGTCTTGGACAAGGGGGCCTAGTGGGACTACTTTCTTCTCAGATGTAACAGAGAGAAAATCCATGAACTTATCTTCAATTTCTTTACAAGATTTAATTAAGAGGATACCACAGGATCGCTCCATAGCTAGAAGGAATCTTTTTCCGTCGTTAAAATCATTAACCTGAACGTCGGCTGCACCACGAATCTTGACTTTCTCGTAGTCCCTGAGATAAATTTCTGGAAATGGAAATTCTTTTCCAAAGTTCTTGAGCATGTGAAGACCATAAGAAATTATCGATGCACCAACTGCGAGAAATTGAACTGCTGGAATATTCTGAGATGAAGCTATTTCTGCTGCCCAGGGCTGATTGAAATCGTATATAACCAAGTCCGGAAGTAGATTACAAAGGATACTAGAGAACTGAGGGGTGGACATCTCGTAGGCTTCCTTGAGGGTGGTCATGAGATGGGGTGGGAGGCCATTGGTGGTGTGGTACTGAGGCGGAAGATCAGGCAAGGATGGGAGATGGAGCTCAACTAATTCAATTGAACCGGAAAACTTTTTTGTGATTCTTTTCTTGATGGAACTGAGAATCACAGGGGTGGAACATATGTAGATATGGAAATTTCTTATAGCTAGTCTTTTGGATAGTTCTAAGAAGGGAGATATATGACCATGAGCTAACCATGGTAACATTAGAATTTTTATTCTGCTTTCTTTAGCATCCATGGCACCTTTGCTCCTTACCTCCCTCTGCTCCTCTCCTGTATATATAGATGGATATGGACGAACAAAGCTGTCCAATTTGGGAGAGGAACAAAGAGTAAGTATACAAGTTGACTAGTATAGTAATGTACAAAAACAGCTACTTACGCCTATCACCTCATTTTGCATTTTCTTTAACATAAAATTACTTAATTGTAATATCTGGAAACTTCTGTAATATATACGCGACTGGAAGTGTACATTGACAAGTATATACAGAGCAAAAATTACGTAATAGACTTTAATTATAGGGTTAATAACAGTTTGCCCCCTGAACTAATAGGGTAGTCACACTTTGCCCCCTGAACTTTAAATATATACATTTCACCCCCTCATGTGTGTTATTTGACTTTGACCCCACTCATTTAGAATTTTTTCTTCCAAAACTACCCTTGCCCATTCCTAAACTAACCTTAACTTTATGAATTTTTAGTGGTCAATTTTTGACTATTCTATTAATTTTTTCAACCCTACTATATATTTCTTGCATCTTATAGAATAGAAAAGATAAATCGATATCTCTATCCAAATCAACAAGAAATATATGAATCGTTCCAAAATATAAAAAATAAATCATCCAAAAACGATAAAACAATATTTCTATTTAAATCGACAAATTTAGACTGCACTTTTTGTTATTTCATGCTTTTATTTTAGACTACAATTTAATAGATTGTTACAGTCTTGTGTATATTGTAGCAGGGAAAACATGTTGCTTTTGGAATATTTTATTGCCATGTAAAACCTTCTAGTTTGTGTTTTTGTTGGGAAGAACATATTCTTTTCGGAAATAGTAATGGTAAAAATATCATGGCAAATACATATTTATTTTTGACATTTTGGAGCAATTTATATATTTGTTCTTATTGATTTGGAAAGATATATCATTTTATTTTTATTTTTGCTAGATTTACTTTTTACATTTTAGAACGATTCATATATTTGTTCTTGTTAATTTGGATAGAGATATCAATTTATCTTTTCTATAAGATGTGGAGAATATATAACAGGATTGAAATAAATTAATAATAGAATAGTCAAAAGTTGATTACTAAAAATTCATAAAGCTAAGGTAATTTAGGAGTGGGCAAGGGTAGTTTTGGAAGAAAAAATTATAAATTGGTGGGTCAAAGTCAAATAGGACACTTTGGGGGTGAAATGTATATATTCAAAGTTCAAAGGGGCAAAGTGTGACTACCCCATAAGTTCAGGGGGGCAAAATGTTATTAACCCATAAGAAAAAGGCTCTTTTAACTGATAATTGAGTGGTTGTAGTCATTCCCATTGACTCTTACACTATGTTTGGGAGGAATGAAATGGAGGGAAAAGAAATGAAATAAAAGGATTTTAAGGTGTTCTTTTGTTTGGGAGTAAGGAAGAAAAAGAAAGGAAAATTTACTTAACCATTTTCTTTTGTTTGGGAGGAAAGAAAGGAAAAAAAAAGAAAGAAAATAGAAGAAAAAATTGGTTTGTTTTGGCAAAAAATTTTCCTTCCAAATTTAAGAGGAAAATGAAAGAAAAGAAGAAAAAGTTTCTTTCTATCTCAACTCCCAAACTAAGCCTTAGCATCCGTTCCGTTTTTAGCTATTATATGGCAGTATCGTGCCGGAGTTGCATTGCTGACATTTTCTGACAATGACAAATCCGTATTCAAGTACACCTGTTTCGGTAGCCGTTGGTGCTGAAGTCATTCATGAGACAAGAGTCGCAGTTGCATTAGAATCCGGGATTTATTTTTTCTCCGCGATGTATTAGCATGAATCCATGGTCGACAAAGGATGAATTATTTGAAAGAATTTTTATGCCTGGCCAACAACTTCTAAATTTCTTTTTTTTTTTTTTTTTTTTTATCAAGGAATCCGCTGCCCTTACCTGAGAGTATGCACAGAGTAAATCTCGCCCCAGCAGATCCCATGGAGTGATAAGCCGCACTAAGTAAATCTCGCCCCAGCACATCCAATGGAGTGATAAGTTGTACTAATCGAGTCGTGTGCGATAGGCTTTTGTCTCAGGAAAGGTTATTAGAATCCGGAGTAACAAGATAGAATTGCATCAACTCTGCTACCTAGACTGACTCAAAAGACAAATATTTTCTTTTTAAATTGCCGTGATTAGAGAGTAAAAAACAAAAAAAGGCATTTCTTTTTATAACTTTTTTTTAGTCAAGTTTCAATATTTTAATCTATTCCTAATCTATTTTAGGGGATGGTCCAACTAGATTTGAGGGGACTAAATCACTATTGGACCAAAAGAGCATTATGGTGCTCTTTTGAATTTTTTTTTAAACTAACTAACTACTACAAGTGAGACTAGAACCCTTAACCTATAACAGGAAAGCTTTTATAGCCTTAAGATACTTTGAAAAGCCATTAGTCTCGTTTGTACTTGTCACGACTAACTGTTTCCACCATGTTATACAGATTTCCAGATTGAGCTATACCAAAATTTATAATGATCTTGAAATATTTCTAATTCGAGGGATCTCAAGAATTTTTTGGTTTTATATGGGTAGGGTAGTCTAAATTTAGTGGTTTTGATCAGGCGCCCACAACGCCCCCTCAATTTATTGCAAAATTCACATGCACAAATGAGAGAGAGATCTGCGTTTGGACGTGTGTTTTTTCGAGTGTTTTTTAAGAAATATTATTATAGAGGTTTTAAAAATTCTTCTCGATAAATATATTTTTTAAATAAAAAATTAATTAAAAATATATGTATAGTATTTTAAAAAACATGTTATTAAAAAATACCTCTAAACAAACGGAGTTTGTTGTAGATGTGGGTATGCAATGCCCCATCAAGAAATTTGACTGTTTTTCTGACTTGAGCCACATGGACAAGCAGTGATCAACCGGAATAGAAAATAAGATTGCCATCCACAAGAAAGTAAAAATAACAAAAGAAAAAAAAATGGTGATCTCAGACAGAGACTATAATTTATCATATCTAAATTTATCATACCTGTAGTTTACAAGTAGAATTAATTTCAATAAAAAAATGGAAAGCCCTCTGATTGGATGGCGATTTTAAAAGATTTTGCTTATAATGTTACTATAATACTTTTTAGATAAGTGATAACATGAGATAAAAAGAAAATTGAATAACTGTAGAAAAATATTTGTTAAAAAATGATAAGAAAGTAGAGCCTAAGGTGAAAGTAATCACCTATCAGATCCAATAAAATGGAAATTACGGTTGTTTCCGATTTAGTTTATTTTGCATTTAGTCATTTTTAAAACTGAAAAGTAAATCTTGACAGTCAATAACTTAAATCAAAATCGAATATGTAATTTATGTGAATTTGATTGTTGATTGCTGCCAGTGGGGTAATTTCTGCAATCAACTTTAGCTCCAACCAGTAAAATGTTCCAAGTGTATCTAAAGAGAATTACTGACGAATGACTTAATCTTGCTTTTTTTTTTTCTAATAAAACTCTAATAACCAAAACTATTTTATAATAATCACCCCACTCTATAATGGACCCAGTTTTTTTGTTTTTAATTTTTTTAAATATTTTTACTTCAGCTTAGCTCAACATCCAACACCAACCATAAAATCATAAAAACAACAGCTTGTTGTTTTCTTTTTTACAATTGATGGTTTGATATTTAACCTTTTAGAAATTGAATAAGTTTAAAGATATGTTTGGTTAAATGATATATTTCTACAAAATAGTAATAGTTTTAAATTATCATTATTTCAAATACAAAATTAAAAGGGTATTAGATTTTAATCGAAAATAATATCATAATAAATTTTACAGAATGAACATGACGTAGAAATTTAATTCTAGTTTAAACAAATTATAATAATTCATTGTTTAACTCTACATTAAGATTCGAACTAAGAACCTAGGTATTAGAATATGCTGTTTATTAAGATGCTATTGATCCACATCCGTTGTAAAGCGGGCCCATTTCGAATCTTCACCCATGACCGACCACCACCTGTTTTTCCGAGTGTTTGTTTTGTAGTTTTGGGCTTTGGCCCAGCTTTATGAATGCCTATTCTGAAAAGCAGCCTGAAAATTTTGAGAAAGAGCTAATCTCGTGAAATTGGTTCCTTTTAAAAAATAAAAATAAATGTCTCAAGACTGTATTTCAGGTTTATCTTGATTTGTGACAATGAAACACGGCTCAGTTGGTAAGAAGCTTCACTTGTGATCTATAGAATAGTGACCAAGGGGTGGCTGGAATCTTACCATTGATCTGGTTTTTTTTTTTTTTTTTTTTTTTGAGGAAACCGTTGATCTGCTTTTGAAAAGAAAAAAAGAAAAGGTTTTATGTTATAGTACCATTGGGAGAGAGTTTTTGCTAAAAGAATTTATGTGATTAGAAACTTAGAAACCAAATGTGTTTTAAGCATTGGACCATAACGGACTAATCTTTATGTCAGTCATACATCAGAGTTTGTATTAAAAGACACAAAAATTGCATTCCCCAATCTGAGTTAGTATTAGTGCTAACAAAATTTCAATCTGAATTCTTAATCTGAGTCAAATTAACAGGATTTCCAGAATGACAGAGAAATTTAACTTGAGGATAAAATATGTCTTGTCCTTAAATTTTGATATAAATTCTTGATTTCTTTTTGGCTTTTTGGGGTGATAAGTGTATATGACCTGCAACGAAGCATGATAATGATAAAATCTTTAAGTAAAGTTTACGAAAGAAAACAAAACAAAATTAGAGTCCTTCACCAGACAACTATAGCAGACACAGATCATTATCTGATTTAACAAATTGTCACCATTATTAATTAATTTGTGCTAAAAATGGAAGTTTCCTTTTCATCATTCCCCAAGTCACCCTCCACAGTATATCTCTCAAGCTTTTCACACATCCTCACACGCTAGTACTATTTATTTTAAGGGGCTTCTCATTTCAACTCAAGTCAAGTCAGCCTACTTCTTGAACTTCATCCTTTTCCTTTTTCTGCCAATCTTTTTTTTTTTTTTTCTGGGGTTTCATCTTTGTTGCTAAATATTAATGGGTTTTAATGTGCTTGCTTAGTTTTGATTGCTTCTTTGTATCTGGGATTCTAATTTTAGCACTAGTAAATCATTTTATAGTATTTGAAACCCTGTTACAGAAGCTGAGGTTCCGTGCTTTTCAGCTTTTGGGATTTGGTGGGGGGGGGGGGGGGGGGGCTAAGAATGTCGAGTTCTGTCAATGAAGATCAAGATCAGAGGTAACAATCTTTATTGATTTTTTGGATTTTGTATTTTTTATAACAAAAAGCTTGGATTTTTTTTTTCTCTGCTTTTTGTTTTTTTGTTTTTTTTTTAACTTTAATTGCATCGGATTTGATGAAAGTAAAAGTCTTTGAGGCAAAAAGAGAGAATAGAATAAGCAGAATAAGGATTGGTTGGATAGCGGGCCAATTCTATCATGGACCTGGTCCATTTAAGAAAAATCCTGGATAGGGAGCGGAGCAGGGCTAAGTAAAGAATATACTCAGGTAGCTAGGATCTTAGATAAGGCATTTTGTTGTTACTGGGAGGAATTATACGATAGTTTGTGGTGAGGAAAATAAATTCAAATCAGAAATCTGGATAGATGCCTGAAATTTCAAAATCATGTGCGGCTTCATTTAGATGATTTTTTTTTTTTTTTTGCAATAGTTTTTAGAAATTGCGAGATAAAAAAATAGTTGGAGAATGTTTGTGAAAAAATGATACCCTTCTAGATAGTTTTCAGGAGATCATCCATTGATTTATGGCAATGCCTTAAAAGTTTGGTCCATTTGGAGGAAAAATAGCGTAGTCGTTTAGGTGCATGTCAAAAAAACTCTAGGCTTAAAAACTGGTAATAGATGTCATCTCTGAAAGAATCTCATTTTCCGGGCGTTCCTTATCCAGAAGTAATGGCGGAATGGAAGATTTGACTACACTGACTATTGAATCTCTGCGGGCAAGATTGTTGTCTGAGAGAGCTATCTCAAAAGCGTCAAGACAGAGGGTTGATGAGCTTGCAAAGAGGGTAAGTTTCGTGCTTTTGATCTTTCAGAAACAAAATTTCGCTTCTCTCTGGAGCACTCGGCCATTTACACTTATCTTTATTTTTTCAACATCTCTAAGTGTTGGTTTTTTTCTAAATGGTCTGAATATATAGGTTGTGGAACTGGAAGAGGAGCTGAAACTAGTATCTCTGCAAAGGAAGAAAGCTGAGAAGGCCACAGCAGATGTTCTTGCTATTTTGGAGAGCAATGGGATAAGTGATGCTTCTGACGCATTTGATTCAAGCTCTGACCAGGAAACCATCATCAGTGATCGTAAGGCTACTAATGATGAAGTGACGAGGAATGAAACCTCAAGCAATCTTGAAGGGAGAAGAAGTGATATGGAGGCATATTCAAGTTCCGAGATCGACTCTTCTGCTTCTACTGGTCGAAGTTTGTCTTGGAAAAGTAGCAAGGATAACCTGCATTCTCTTGAAAGGAAGAAATACACGGAGACTGTCAGGAGAAGATGTTCCTCTTTTGCTTCAAATGGTTCTTTGCCAAAACGTGTTGGAAAATCATGTCGACGGATAAGACGCAGGGAGACTAGGTCTGTTTCTTTTTTTTCCATTTATTGTTTCATTAAGATTCTGAGATTCTGTGGCATTGATATCTGACGAAGCCAGAGCTCTAGGGGTCATTTATAAGCTTGAGGATTTCTGTTCTTGTAAGATTTCCAATGACAATATGCATTTAAATTATAAATAAGGTACCTACTTAAGCCCTGGAGATTGGTTCTTACAGTGACTTATTTTGTTTCACTTTAGTAGAATGTTTCATAAATAGGAATGGCAGAAATACAAATTCATTAGAGCTTAGTTCATTCCATTTAGTATACACTTTTTAGGAATTTAACATTTTGACATTCAGTCTTTTTATGTTTCAATTCTGTTGAATGTGAAATAGTCAAAATACCTTTTGGCTTTTAAATGAAGTTTAAATGGCTTAGAAGAACTTTAGAAGTGAAAGACACTAAGGGAGTGATAGTGCAAAATTGGGTAGTCAAACTTCCAGTGCAAAAATTAGGAAGTCAAACTTCCATTTTGAAACAACCCACAGTGAAATGAGGACTAATATCTATGGGACAGAGGGAGTGTTTTTTCCTTATTCTTTAAGAGAATTTATTTGGTTCTTAGAAGCTTCCCACGTGTTGAATACCATATGTAGTTCCACACTGGTCATTTATTTATCAACTTCAAAGCAATAGAAAGTTGCAACATGTGGTGTTTCTTACCATGGCTTATCCTTTTCTTGTAGACCCATGGCTGAGGATTTACACAATGATGCTAGTATACATGATTTTCAAGGCAATAAAGCAGATACATGCTCCGAGCATTCTCCTAATTGTGCTGATATAAAACATCCTGCAAACAATGGAGTAAAAGATCTTCCAGAAGCTCCAGATTCAGGGCTTTCAGGAAATAGAGTTGCTGATGCCTACTTTTCCACTAGAGATGGGATAGATGATGACGGGAAAAGAGCCTTACAACATCAAGCTCAAACTATGGACCAATATGGAGCAGAAGACAAAGCCCAGAGAGAGTGGGAAGAGAAGGTCAGAGAGAACAGCAGCTGTGTGCAGGTATATCATATAAAATTTAATCATTATTATGAGTTTTTTGAAGATCTCTTTTTTTTTTTTTTTTTTGGGAAGTTATTGCTTTGTTTGTTGGTTGGTGTTTTTTAGAAACATGCTTTTTGGAAAATTTCAAACACGTTTTTCAATGACCTTTTTATCTCACATGCACATTTAACAAAAAGAATCTTTAAAATTGCTAGAGTAATTGTTTTTAAAAAACACCCCAAAAAACAACCATCCAGACGCAGCCTATATATTATATTTACTATATAGCTATATGGAACATTCCATGAAGTAATATTAATCAATATCCGTTTGTTTCCAACTACAATGACACTCCAAAGAGAGATGCTTATCGTGACACTGAAGATAATGGAAATGGTTTCTCACGCTGGTGAGGTTTGTATACCATTTTAGTAAAATAGGGGTACCTTCAAGTTTGCATGTGTATCCAGCGATCCTATATCTATACGGTAGAGAATTTCTGGTCTATTGATGTTTAGTGGAATGCATCTTTGCTGATCTGGGGTCTAAAATGTGAACCTTCTTCTTGTTGAAATTACTTCATTGGATAAAAAAGAATGAATTATTTGTAGATCCTTGTTAACCTACTAGACCATTTGTTTCTTCTCTTCTGAAAACTAACTGTAGCTGTTGGCATACTTTATCTACTGGGCTAGCCCTCATTTGCGTTTTGAATACTTCCAACTGTCAAGTTCTCTTTTTGATTTTTGGCTAGGGGTTAGTGGCACACTTTACTTGCTTTTTGTTGTTACCCATTTCCTTGGTTCTTGGTCAAATTTTGTGCTTCTGCATAAAGATTTTGAGTCTAAATTCTTTGCACTCCTTTTGATGTTCTTGGTTAATCTTCTTCATGACACATCCAGGACTTGTCCGACCTGGGGAACCGCTCAGATGTGACCGAAGAAATAGATGATGTGAAGGCATCAGGCCAATCTTCTCCTGCAGGGATGACAAGTAATCTACACCGAGAAACCAAGTTAGATGTCGTAAAAACTAGCCTCACTCTAGAGATGGAAAAGAAAAGTTCCAACGATATGCTAGTCCCTCCACATTTTAAGAATGGATATGTACGAGATGAGAAAGCCAGCAGCATGGTTGCTCATGGATCCCCAGCATCAGAATTCGCATTTCCTACATCAAAAGGGTCTTATGGCCAAGTGTTTTCAGGAAATCTGGAAAAGGTGCCTTCTCAAAGCAGCCGTGAACAACAGGCATGGAACCCCTCCATGAATGCCCATTACCTTTCTCCAAACAATGGAGAAAGCTCGGGGAGTAAAAAGGAACTTGCTTTGGTGCCCGAAAAATCATCCAGTAACTTGGAATCTGTGCTTAAGGCACTTCAGCAAGCTAGATTATCACTAAACCAGAAGTTCCATGGCATGGCACTATTAGAAACTGGATCTTCTAGCAAGGATATTGAAAAATCTGTTCCTGGCAACAGAACTGGGGATAGAATGGAGATTCCTGTTGGATGCCCTGGTATTTTCCGGTTGCCAACTGATTATCAATTTGAAGCTACTGCTAAAGCGAACTACCTTGGTTCAAATTCAGCATTGAGTTTAGCAAATTGTTATCCCGAACCTTGTAGTCCTTGTGTGGAACCAAGATCGAGTGCATTTTTAGGTGATCATTTTTCCACAAGATCCTCTACACATTTTACGGAGATCAGGTCTAGCATTCACAGGTCCTTTCCCCCTTTTACCCAAGGAGCATCAGAACTACATACTTCAGCAATTCCGTTTACGGATATCTGGCCGGGAATTCCTGCATCGAGGCCTCTTTTTGAACCTGCTCCAGATGCCAGTCCATCCTCTTCTGGTAGGTCCACCTATCTGGATCCTCGAATGAATGCAGGACTAATCCCTGCTATGGATGCTGGTCTATCTTCTTCTGGTAGATCCAGCTATCTGGATCGTCAAATAAATGCAGGACTAATACCTGCTTCAGATGCGGGTCTATCCTCTTCTGGTAGATCCACCTATACGGATCCTCAAATGAATGCAGGACTAATCTTTCCAAGAAAATACACCAATCCAACCTATCCTTTCTACCAAGAGCTGACTCCACAATTACCTGCCAACGAAAGACTTCCGAGAAATGTTCCAAGCATGGAGTTTCGGATGCCATCTCCTCCTCGCTTTTCCTTTCATGATGATCATATTAGACCAAATATGTACAAATAGCAATTTAGCTGGTCTGATTACTCCAAGACCTGAACTTATTCTAGGTGGATGCAAATTTTCTCCTTCATTTCTTGGTTTAATTAAGGTGTATGATCTTTTTTATCTTTTTTATAGAATCTCTTATATAATGTATATCCCCTTTTTATTTTTAGCTTTTCTTGAAGCCATGCCTAGTACTTGAAACTAAATTAATCAGCCTCCTGTTCATTTTGTGAATTCGGCCTAAACTGCCCTAGTTAATCAGGTCACTTCTTTTCTATACAAAAAAAAAAAAAAGAAAAAAAATCTGATGTGGCAGAATGCTCAGTGAATGAACACGAATCAAATTATCTGTAAGAAGCTTGCAGTCAATAAAATTTCGTAGAATTTATGTGGTCTCCCTTCGGCTTTTACTTAGTCTTTTAAGCGGAGTTTCTTGTCTCTTTCTCTTGTGTACTGTTCTTCCACGATGCTTGGTTTTTTCTACTGTTCTTCCACGGTGCTTGGTTTTTTCTTTTTAAATATAATCTTTCGTAAATGCAATAAGACGTCATGTGCTTCCTGGAAATTCATCAAATTTCTGGAAACCCAAGTGATTCTTTTTCTGTTGAAATCACAACTGAAATTAATGGTAAAAGCCGCATTTTTTCTCATTCTTGTAGAGTGTACAAATGAAGATAGTTTTATTGATGCAAATTATTTCTTAAATGGACATATAAATATCTAGCTATCTAGATCAAGACTTTTCCACACTATGTGGCCGTAGATCATTACTCGGACAGATTCAAATCCACAACTCCGCAACGTGAGCTGACTATTTACTTAATAAACTTTGACCCTATTAACAAGAAAATAGATGAAAATTAAAATTGTAGTAATTAAAAAGAGGGGTATAAAAGAGTTCAAAAGTGTTTGAACTTGGTTTGATTTTTGTAACAGGTTACATTGCTGTTTAAGTTGTTCAATTATTATACAAGTTAAGTTTGAAAAAAAATTTATTGAGCTAAACTCTAGTCGAATTCAAATAGTTTACCTTAATTAATTGATTTAATTTTTAATTAAATTTGATTTAAATATCGAGTAGATTAATTCATCTCTCACTAATTTAATTTAAGAGGAAAAAATCAGCAAAAATAATTGGTCAATGAATGCAACTGGAAAACAAGAACTAGGACAACTCGAAGACATGTCAAACCCCTCTATGCGACTCAATAGGAAACCGCCAAGCAAATTGAGCCATGCAAGCTTAATCGTGATGGTTGACCCGATTCTTTCACAAAAATAAACAGCCAAGATCTGATTATCAAATATTCAATGAATCAAAGTCCACTCAAACCATGGTCAAAATAAATATTTATACTACTAAAAACTATGTGCGAAGATAAGTACTTCCTTCCTTCTATTCTGTCATCCACGCGTCAATCATAGTTCAATGACTACCTAGTCAACTTAGATCTAAACATTACTGTAGCGGTTTGATTATTCTCCAAGTCTTCCAAGTTCCATTCCATGGCATCACCTAGCCTATATATACCCCATAGCAGCCAACCCCAAGAATTAATTAACATCACTAGAGCATTCAATTTTCTCATCAATATTTCTTCATTCACAAAAACACACCAGCTCTCTCTCTCTCTTCTCACAATTTGTTTTTGCAAAAATAACAATCAAGAATGTCGTGGAATGAAGCTTGTTCTTCATCATATAGGCAATCAGCATTGGAAAAGCCCGAATCCATCTATGATTTCGGGTACCCTCGTCCAGAGAATGAAGCCTATTCTTCACCATTTAGGCCATCAACATTGAACAAGCCCGAATACATCTATGATTTCGGGCACCCTCGTCCACAGAATATAGCTTGTTCTTCACCATTTAGGCCATCAGCATTATCCATCTATGCTTTCGGGTACCCTCGTCCACAGATTGAAGCTTGTTTTTCACCATTGAACAAGCCCGAATCCATCTATGATTTCGGGTACCCTCGTCCACAGAATGAATGTGCAAGCCCCGTGGCATACAACATGGTGTCAAAAGCTGGCAGTTTTTCCTATTCAAGATTCAGAAATGATAATAACTCTTCTTTCAAAGATCTCGAAATCGGTTGGGATCAGGGGGACTTCGAAAACAAGGATAACAGACCTTACATGATCAGGTGGAAATCTGGGAAAACTGTTGATCAAAGGTTGCTGATGGTGTTGGAGTCCTTTTTCCAGGAGATATACGTTAAACGAGAGGATTTCTTCAAGAAAATCTTTCCTGGGATGTACGACGAGTTTGTCGATGTTTTTAACAAAATTGGTGCGATGCTGTGGAAGAATAACGATCGAGTGAAGAATCGTGCCCTGCGGAGAAGCTTGAGCATCGGATCACCCCGGAGGAACGAGTGGTTTAGCGTGCGGACTCCGAACGTTGTCGTGGGAAATCCTGATGGCCAGGGCGGTCAAACTGGCCAGGGCGGCCAAACTGACCAGTCTGGCTCTGGGTCCGAAAAGCCCAGATGAATAATGGATGCAATGAATTATACTGGCAGATAAGCAAGGACAGAGGCCATCAAGTCAAGGAGAGAAATTAATTACGTCTACGTTCCTTCATTGTTGATGTGATTGGATTTTTCTTATAATAAGCAATGAATAGACATGGGGTATTGTTTGTTGAGAAGGTGTAAAATTGAATGCTCCATGTGTGAGCTGCTGCAATTTGCAAATCAAACTTATTTGAGTATTATTATTGTTAGTTTTGTATCGATTGGAGAGGGAAAACTTTTTTTTTTTTTTTGGGTGTTATTATTTTGTTCGTGTTTTGGGGTGAATTCAATCTTTAGATGGGAATTTGAAGGTATGGATCATTGTATAGAGATTTTTTTGTTCATTATTTATTTTGTAATAAACAAGCTCTGACTTATTCTTTTATTTTTTTTTAATAATTTTTGAATGTAAAGTAAACAAGCTCTGAGTTATTCTCTCAAAAAAAATTTTTTTTTGAATGTAAGAAAAATTTTCCAAAAGTCTCTGGCATTTAATTTTTGACATTTTTCGTCTTTCACTTTCTAAATTATACGTTTCCATCTCTTACAGAATTGAAAAGGAATAAATTTGGTCACAAACTCCAATTTCGATCACATTTTTTGTCTCAAAGACTCAAACGATCAATAATAAATTTTAGAAAAAAATATATATTAAATTAAATTGTTCCTCCATCTCCAATCCTTAGCCTTCCAGTCTGTGCCCGGCCCCTTCCTCCACAACCAGTTGCAAGTTGCTGCTCACCCCACTTCTCTCCCAGTCCCACCCCGATTTCTGTTGTTAGAATTTTAGTTGTTCATTTAAATTGATAGATAATTAAATGGAGAGAAGAGAAATTATTGCATTAATGTTCACATTATCTTTTTCAATTGCATGCTCACCTCTTAAGAAGCTTAAGGTAGTCCACTAAAATGGTTAATAACTTGCCAAGCAAAACCAGGTTTGATGCAACGTTTGCCAAACAAAATTTTGAAAACACATTACCCAAAAGTCAAGGGGAACAACTTTTTTGACAAGTGTAACTGTGGCAATTTGGGAAGTTCTTGAACTTAAACAGATAAAATGTAGCGTGTGAATCCAACACTCTCTCAAATACATTTTGCAATGACATTATAAAAGCTGATAAAGAACAACGTGGCCGCTTAATCACCAACACCATGAGACTAATACTGCAATTCCTTGTTGACACTGATATAAACCAAAATGCAATGACTTTTTTTTTTTTTTGACATACCAAACTTGCAATCCAAGAAACACCGTATCATTTCTTAGCTTCGAGAAAAGCATTGAAATACTAATAGCAATTTTCATTGCCTAAGAAGTTCCTTGCACGGCAATCATATAAAGGTTCTCCAAAATTTCACCCTTTCAGCACCAAGAAACATTTGACAATTAAATATGCAGACAAGTCATTAATTAATAAATCATAAGATATAGGCCTAAATTTGTCTCTCTTTTTCTGCTATGTCCTTTTTGATGAAAATGGTCTGAAAATGAGAAATTAAGAAAAACTATTAGGTGGAAAAGTAAGTTACGAAGCAGTTACCACTGGCCATTCGCTGCTAAGAAATGTTTTTGTTTGAATCTTGAAAAGTAAACACACGTAAATACGTTAACCACTGTGGCATATTTTAGCTCCTTCCATATATAAGTAAAATTCTAGATTGTGCCTAGATTTTCAATCTTCCATTGCTTATTTTGCAAAAAATATTTATTACAAATGTATACACAGTTGATCGAAGTTTCCAATGTCTTCAAAGCCTTTGAATTCTCAATGCCTGACCTATACCAGCCCAGTCAGTTTTTTTTTTTTTTTTCCTTTATTAGTTCAATTCAAGATGATCTCAAAAAAATCCATTTAAATTCATGTATATTTGTATTCTTCCAGAAGGCATCCCAAGATTATGATACTAAATATTTTCGCCTATGTATTTCTCCCCCAAGTATATACAAATTCTAATGTATTTGAAGACGGCCTAGATGAAAACTTCAATAATGTACCATTTTCTCCTTCATCCCCTTCTCTTTTTTCTTTCAGCTGTTATTTTTGTTCGTGTTTTCTTCTTTTTTTGTCAAATTTAAGATGCGTGTTATTCGTTTCACATTCTCATGACGCAGACGTGACATTTATATTAGCTGTAAAATACTGGAAGAAAATTGTTGCTGAGCCAATCAACGTGTTACTTAAGAACTTAGAAAACGATCAAGAAAACTGCCCTTAAAAAAATTTCTTTGACATTCTTTAAACAGACATGTTTAAGCAACTAGAAAACTCGATCACCACTATATAAACTAACCCCTCGAAGCTAAAACCCACCAAAAAAAAAAATCACAATACCAAATTCTCAGCATTATCAAATTTAGCATATTTGAATCGATGGATGAGGGTGCTATGCTTCGGTGGAAATCAGGGAAAGAAGTTGATGACAGGTTAATGAATGTGCTGAATTTATTCAAAGAACTCTTTGTTAAACGGGAAGAATTTTTCAAGCGAATATTTCCAGTCCTTCATCCAGAATTTGTACAAGTTTTCAACAAATTTGATGCATTGGTTACGAGGAAGAAGAAATATGATCAAATCCATGTCATGCAAAGAAGCTCAAGCGTTGGGTCACGGCAGCCTCGGGCACTCGGACAAGTTGATGAATCTGATGAATTAAGGCTCAATCTCTTTAAAGTCCGAACACCTAATCTAGGCGGGGTGCAGTCTGGTGGACAAGGTGATGTGGTTGCTGTTTCTAAATAGATCGAATTAAAAATCTAGGGTCACAAATATCATACTGATATTGTTCTCTTCTAGATCTCATGTATATTATTGGATGCATCAAGTATGTAAGAGGAATGTCGTTTTTGAATTCGTCTAATTTTTAAGGTGTAATTGACATGATGCTTTGGCTTAATGTTCGATTAATATATTTCTACGAATTTTTTTGCCCAAGTTTGTCTTATTTTGAGCAAGCAGAATTCAACTACTCAAAACTCTTTTTCGTCGCAATTTGCGCATTAGAGTTCTTATCTGTCAGCTGCATCTGCATTAAGAGAAATGACTTGGGCATACTTTGTGTATTTAGACAAGAAAAAGAGAACTTAAATTGTTAGATGAAACTGAACCTACAACTAAACTATTGGATGAACTAAAAGAAGAGAAAGTGTTGTAAGTTTCCCTCATTTTTTCTGAGAGTTAACAAGAAATGGAATTATATTTTTACTCATTGGTGTGTTAATTGTCTGCTTCTTAGCTTCTAATTGTTCAATTTGCAAGTTGGAAAAGTTTATATGACTTTAATACTCTTTCTCTCCATTTCTCCCTAAAGTAGGCGAGAAAATGTTTAAGTATTCAATCTCTCCATTTCACTTTACTTTTCTTCTTTCCCATCTATTTAAGAGGGCGTTTGGTTTAGGAGAATCAAGGAGGAGAATGGATATGAGTAGTAATGACACTCATTGTTAATGTTTGAAAAACAAAAATCACTATCATTTAATCAGAATGAAAGTAATTAATTGGGGTCTGTATGATTTTCTCTAAAATACTACTCTATCAAACTCATTAACTCTTTTGGGAGGAATAATACCCATTGCATTACTAAACTAAACATGTTAGAGGAAATCTTCAAAATCCATACTCATAGGGGGATTAATAATATCCATAATCATAGTAATTGAAGAATTGGAACTAAATGACTCCTAAGTTTCTCAAAAAAAGAAAAATATTTTCCTTTGTGTCCTTTTCTTTCCTAATTCCTCTATCCAAACAAGGCTTTAGATTCGCATCAGCAATTGAATTAGTTTACACTTTTTTCTTTTTCACTGCTAGATATAATATTTCAAACTAAAAAAAGTCATAGAATTAGAAAAATGCAGTCCAAAAAATCTAGTCCTCCTCAATTTGCAACTATCTAATACTTCTCAAATTCAAGGATTACCGATTTTAATCTACCTAAATCAAAGTTTAGGCATTAATTACAGCAAAAAAGACCTTGAAACAATTTTCAATTGGATAATCAAACTAACCAATAAGTTAGAATTTAACATTATTTTTTACAGATATTAACTATCATGCATGATTTTTGACCGAGCTCTAAATTTGTAAAAGCTTTTGATGTCATTATTTACGTGGAAGGAGCTATTTTGAGTAGAGAAATGATTTACACACCTCACTTTTTATTTTTAGATCAAAAAACTATTATTATTTGAGCTAACTATTTTTGTTATAGAAATTTAATATTTTGTTAGTATATTAATCTAAATATAGTGTACAAAATCAAAGCGTGAAATGCATAAATCATTAATCATTGTTGCTTTAAAATTATATGATACAAGCTTAACTGTCTAATACTGCTACATATGAAACAGATAAAAGAATTACACCAAGAAGAAGTCGCAAAAGAAAAAATCGAGAAACCAAAAAATAAGAATGAACTTGCGTTGTTTTGTTACATTTCGACTAGCATCATGGGCCCAAACTATTTGCTTCTGATACCGAATGGAAAAGGTTTTTTCTGTTCCTACTTTTTAACAGGCCCAATATATCTTTTCTTTTCAAAACACGGTCCGTACATGTTGGCTCAATATGTACTACTCGGTACTTGCATCAGTAATGATACCCATTGTTAATGTTTGTAAAACAACTATCACTATCATTCAATGGGAATGATAGTGATTAATTGGAGTGTTAAACTATCACTATGGGTATCATTAACTCTACTATGAGTATGGGTTTTGATGATTCCTCCTAACATGTTTGTTTTAATTATGAAATGAATATCATTATAAAAATACTTATTTGGTTTACTGGAATGACTTTCAAGTAAATTTTAAAATTTTTAAATCTTTACTTATGATATACATATTTTTTAGATTTCTTATTTTGTATCTTTTTAAAGAAAATTTCTAAAAAATTTCTTCAATTTTAAATATAACCATGTTCTAATTTGAGTTTTATGCAAATGATAACCTTAAGAAAAAAGAAGTAATTTTTATTGTATTAACAGAAAGTACTATATATTTTTTATTTTCAGTTCAATTTTTTATAAAAAAAATTGAAAGTAAAAAAATTTATTAAAAAGAATTTTTATAAAAAATTTTATAAGGTACTAATAAAAAATATTCAAAATCAAAAGGCAAAACAGAGAGAGAGAGAGAGAGAGAGAGAGAGAGAGAGAGAGAGAGAGAGAGAGAGAGAGAGAGAGAGAGGAATAGTATATTGGGGTGGGTAACCCAAAAGATATGTGTTTTTTTAGGGGGTGTTTGGTTTGGGGGAATCAATGAGGATAATGAGTATCATAAGTAATGATACACATTATTGATGTTTATTAAACAACTATCACTATCATTCAATGGGAATGATAGTAATTAATTGGGGTGTTAATGATTCCCCTCAAAATACTATTCTATCACACTTATTAACTCTTATGATTAAAGGTAAAAACACACCCACTAAAAAAATACATATCTTTTGAGTTACCCACCTCCAATAAACTATTCCTCTCTCTCTCTCTCTCTCTCTCTCTCTCTCTCTCTCTCTCTCTCATTTTTTGATTTTGAATATTTTTTATTAGTACTTTATAAATTTTTTTATAAAACTTCTTTTTAATAATTTTTTTTACATTCAAATTTTTTTATAAAAAATTGAATTGAAAATCAAAGATACATAGTACTCTCTATTAATACAATAAAAATAATTTTTTTAAGGTTATCATATAAAACTCAAATTTGAGCATAGTTATATTTAAAATTGAAGAAATCTTTTCAGAAATTTTCTTTAAAAAGATACAAAAGAAGAAATTTAAAAAATATGTATATCATAAATAAAGATTTAAAAATTTAAAAATTTACTTGAAAGTCATTCCAATATACCAAACAAATATTATTATAATAATACCTATTCCACTATTAAACCAAACATACTGGGGGGAATCATCAAAACCCATACTCACAGTAGGGTTGATGATACCCATAGTGATAGTGATTGAGAAATTTGAACCAAACAGCCCCTTAGTGGGTGTGTTTTTGCCCTAGTTAATCACTATCATTTCCATTGAATGATAATGATAGTTGTTTAACAAACATCAACAACGGGTATCATTACTTATGATACTCATTTCCCTCCTTGATTCCCCTAAACCAAACACCCCCTAAGTAAAGATCATCCAGTGTTTGGCATTTTTTTATTAGTGTTTGGCATGTTTTTTTTTTTTTTAAATTATGTACAAGGCCTACGAGGGAAAAGGGGAAAGGAAACCTAAACAGATTCTACAATCCATCCCAAAAGGCAATTGTTGACTTAAGGGATGAACCATAATTTTTTAGTGTTTGGCATGTTGATCATGTCAAATGCAGCACAATTTTGTTTGCACCTTCAGAGTTTTCCAGAATTCAAGAGTTCATACGTAAACGACAATTTACTATGAAATGTGATAGATTCAATTGTTATATCACGTCTGCATGTGCTAGCTGTATCGTCCTCATAAATAAATAAATAACTAGACGCTATAATGTCCTAATTTATTTTATACACCTAAATTACAAATGTATAAAAAAAATATATATCTAATGTGTCACTCACCGAGTTATGACGCTGTAGGGTTTCTGTGCAACTTGTTATGTGTCAAACTTTTCATTTTTTGGTGCACAAGTGCGTCCATTGTCTTGTATCCCTCGCTGGATAGGGAAGCATCTCCAGCCATTGCTGTAAGTTTTTGAGTAGAAAATTATAATTTTAGTACTAAATATTTGAGGCATTAACAGTTTTGCTCTTTAAACTTTGGATGAAAATAAATTTAGTATCAAATGTTTCAATTTTTTAACACATTTAGTCCTATTGAGGCAATTTTTGTCCCTAAAGTTTAGATGAAAGCAAATCTAGTATTAAATGTTTTAATTTTTCAACACAATTAATCTTATTGACCGATTTTGTTAAAATTAATCTTATTGACCGATTTTGTTAAAATCTTACTAGAATCCAGTTACATGATACTCACGCACTGTAACTCTTCAATCTGCTACTTATTTCATCTTCTTTGTCCCGAATAACAATCACAACAATCAAACCATTTTAAAATAAATATTTCCAATGACATTGAAGAGCAAAATTTTCTCTTCAAAGTACAGTTTTAGTAGTTTTTTTTTTTTTAAGAGCGGATGGAGAGGGGGGGAATAAAGAGAGAGAGAGAGAGAGGGTAAAATTGCTGGTTGCATGTTTGAAGATCAAACCTTTTCCAAGTTTTATTAACTTTTTTCCTTTTTTTAATTTTTTTGAGTAAAAACTAATTACTCAAATTAGCACCTTTAATTACAAATTATGGTAATTAAGATTTTTTCTTTTTTTAATTTGATTACTGACACGTGAGTATCACGTATCGAATTTCAATAAGATTTTGACAAAACCAGTCAATAAGACTAAATGTGCGAAAAAAATCAAACACTTAATACTATATTTGCTTTCATCCAAACTATAAAGACTAAAACTGCCTCAATAAAACTAAGGCTGCATTTGGATGAGTGTTTTTTTGGCTATTTTTAAAAAATATTACTATAGTTGTTTTAAAGATTATTCTTTATAAATGTGTATTTGAGATAAAAAGATAATTAAAAAATGTGTATAAAGTTTTTAAAAAATATATATCTAAAAAACAGTGTCAAATAAACAAAGCCTAAATATCCTAAAAAATTCAAACATTTAGTATTATATTCGTTTTCGTTTAAAATTTAGATATTAAAAGTGTCCATTCAAACGTTTTCAATTTTCTCTTTTTTGAGTATTGATTACGTCAATATACCCCTTTTTGTCTCTAGCTCTTTCTATCACGTCCAAGTCCTGCAGCCCAATGATTCAGATATAATCATAGTCTAGTACCGATATAGTACAACTACACATATCCAACATCGGATATCTTTTTGCTCTGGAGGTTGCATCATTGCTTACTCCTAGAAGCTCCTGAATGAAACTTGCACTTTTTGTCAGCAAAGATATTTGTAAAATATTATCAACAGTAGAAGTAGTAATAATGAAAGAGCAACTGGCACCCTGATCTTCGTGTATCTACCTATTATCTTTATCACAACAATCGCTATTAGTCATGATCACGTGAAAATCATTCATGACGACATCAATTCATCATCCGGGGCAACCCATTGCTTTCTTTAGATGAACATTCAATTACAGATTTATTCTTACCCATGTTTATTTATAGCTGTTCGATTTTTTTATTTATTTTTATAATCTTTGGTTTGCTTGATAGTAAACTTGACGCATTGTTCTCAATAGACAATAATATTATCTCTAGCCAGACTAAAGACAGGAGGAGCTATACAAGTCATTAATATGTTCGGTATTCACAAGTTTTGAGTTTTGAGTAGTTTATTTATTTAAGATATTAAGTATTATTGTTAGGTTCCTATTAGAATTATATTATCTATTTCTCATAATTTTTTTATTCAAGATTTATGGGTTATTACTAGTTATATATATATAGAGAGAGAATTTTGTTATTGAAAAAAGTTGCGAAGAGTTAATAGTATAAAAAAATTATAGATGAAGTTAAGGACTATCGTGTCATAAATTTATATCAGTCTCAAGTAAAAAAAAATTATATTCATAACTTCTCATCTCTCACATATTTTTATATATGTTAAATAATATGAAAGTTGAAAATATTATATTTGTAACTTTTCTTCTATTACATATTTTTACTTATGTGTTAATCCGGGTGATAAAAATATTTTCTCATTACAAGGCAAAACCAATGCCCGTATCCTACCTTACCCTCGAAGGCTCCATCACATCACCTACCAGACAAAGAGAACAACAGACGTCCAATCTGGCCTAGTCAATAATTATTAGCCAACTTCTAACAGGTGTTTTCTTAAAATTTCTTGAAACAGCACACGGGTATCTTTCGAAATGATATTCAAACTAAGAAACAACAGAAACTTGGTGGATATCTATTTGTTTTTACGTATTTATCCTGGCTTTTATTGTATTATCATCAGCAATTACCAACTAAACACATTGATTATTTATAGTTAAGATATTCAAGAATACCATGTGGCAAGGGAGAGCATATTTAATATTCTTATTGCTGTCGATGGAGACGACTTTAAACCTAATCACCATATCTACAGATAATTAGTCAGAAGAAGGGGAAAAAAGATGATGTCTAAACAAATTACCATCCGTACATGTGTAACGAAAGATGATTTCAGTGTCATAACTTTGGACGTGCAATGACAGTACAAATGTTACAAAATCAAAACAGCTAATAAAAAAATAAAAAAAAACGTTGTAGGCCCAACCTGCTAAGACATTTTTAACGAGAGATATAGAATAGGACTGATGACGTATTTGTGAGAGAGAAAATAAAACGGGATCTGCAATTATTTGATAAGGAAAAAAAAGTTCAAATAAATCTCCCAAGAGAATGACTCACATGGATCGTTATAAAAGACCAATTTAAAATGGATGAATTTAGAAAGATGTCCAGTAAAAATAAATAGCATTATGATTGTTTATATACTAATTGATGTTATTTGTAGCATGGTTTTATTACGCTGTGATCTTTCATCTGGAGAAAATGTTTTGGAATTGCTTCAGAATCAACTTCAAACACGCTCCTACAACCGTGAAATGTTTTGTGGGTAGTCATTTTGGGAATGTTGTAATACTATGTAAGCGGTAAGATGCCAGTTAATTGGGCTGCTGCCAAAAGAAACTTTTTCACAATCGACTTTTATCAGATGGTTATGCACATAGTATTTTGTTTTCTCATTTCATTTGTTTGACTTAAAAAGAACAAATGGTTTTAATTGATCAAATGAAGCAAAATCCATTTGAAATTGCCAACTTTTATCTGCAATTTAACAGCTTATGTAACCTCTATGATGTACAAGTTTAACAGCTTATGGTCACCGTTTTATCAATTCGTACGGCGAAAGATAACTAAGCACCTTTTCGTTGATTTTTTATTTGGTAGTCAAGCACATGGTAATAACGTTTGAAAAATCGAAGACTAAACAAAACAAAACAAAGGGTGTTTGTCAATGTATCACAATTGAGTTGACCATGAACAGTAGGTACAAACCTTTGTAAAGGAAAGAGAAGAAACATTGGAAGCATGAAAACTAAAGCAAGATAAGATAAAAGAAGACAAATTGGACTTGAAGGCTGGGTGGTAGGTGAGCGGTTGGTGAGCAACATGGCGGCACAAGGTTTGCTTATCCAGATATCCAGCGCTTCATTTTTACTGCATGCGAACCAGTGGTGTAGGCAAGATACATACGTGGCACACTTGATGATGAATTGTGCGAAAGTTATTTCGTGTACAAGATGTCACCTTTCTCTATAGTGTTACACTTATCTTACACCACCTAAATAAATAGTATGTGTCCTGGTCTTTAGAGATATGATTAGTGAAGGTATACTTGTTATTCACTTAGATGGTGTAATATTAATGTAACATCATAAAGTGTAACAAAAACTCCAAATCAGATAGTCATTCACCTAGATGGTGTAACATGAGTATAATGGAAAACTCCAAGCTATATAAAGACTATCATTCTCATTTAGTTTGACAAGGATTTTGGCCTTTCCTAGTTAACTTTTCTTTGTTCATTTCTTTGTGCATCCTTTTTTTTTTTGTCTAATATCATTATAAACATGTTTGTAGTTCCATATATATTCTCATGAGTACCCTACAGAAAGGAGGTCATTCAAATTTTTAGTATACTACATCTCAAAATGGTAATAACAACTCGCATAAGTTGTAAAAGAAGTTAGATTTGATCCGAAAGTAGGAGGCAGGTGGGAAGAAAATGAAATTATGCCAAACTTTATAAAAAGTAGGTATGAATTGCTCTAAACTTATAGAGTGAAAAATGAAAAGAAAAAGAACTTGCTATGCTGCATTACAAAACCATTACTAGACGTGGTCTATTTTGCAAATGCATCCTTTGTCCAGACTCTGTGGAAACTGGGAAGGTCCACGTCCACCCATTGTTTTCTTTTCCTGTGACAGTGATTCCGAATTTGATGAGATCTCTCCTTTAAATCTCTTGCTTATATATATCTACTAGTACTCCTCCCCCTGCTCTCTCTCACGGATTCACGCGCTCTGACACACAGCTAGTAGTCTCTCTCTCACACACTTGTTGTTCCTCTGTCGTTTCTACATCTGAGCACACTCAAAGACTTCGGCGCAGCCTAATTCTGCCCGGGCTTCACTCCAACTTCTACAACACCTGCCACACCACCACCCCTACACAAGCCTTCTTCTACAATACCATATAATTTCATAGATTCATCACCTATACATGCAGGGAGGGAGATAGAAGAGGATAGGGTCATGTAAATAATGTTTTATTTGTTTGACACTGTTTTATAAAAATATATTTTTTTAAAAATTTTATATATATATATTATTAATTATTTTTATCTCACGTATACATTATTAAGTAAAATCTTTAAAACAATTAAGCACTCCAAATCTTTGAAACAATTATAATTATAATAATATTTTTAAAAAAACATCTCAAAAAATATTTATCCAACGGCAGCTAGTATCTAACAGTTTTAAATAAGTAGAAAAAAAAAAGGAAGGTTTTTGATTAAAAGTGAGAAAGAGGATAATAACGAGTTATTTGAGTGCAAATTTAGGTTCTTGGATGTGTTGATGGAACTGTTTTAGGAGGTGGGTGCAGGGCAATGTTATGCCTATGGGGTATAAAGTGCAGGGAAAGATTTGAACTTTGTTGAAGGGCAACAAGTTGTTGGAAGCTGAAGAATTATAAGAAACAAAAATTGGAGTGAAACTCATAAGAAAACCAAGGAAGAAACGTGATGTCTTCAGGGATAAATTTGGTGATGACAGTGATTGGATTTACTGTGAGTAGTATGTTCATCGTGTTTGTTTGCGCAAGGCTTATTTGCGCTAGAATTCAATTGCTTGCATCACGACGCGCTTCTGCTGGAGCTCATAGATCTGATCTTAAGCATTGTAAGCCCTTTTTACATTATTCTTTCAAGATCTCTTTGTTGTTTTAGTTTTTGATGCCCTATCTCATTGCTCTGCAACTCCTGGCATTTAAAATTGTCTCAGTTTCAGCTGGCGGTTGTTTGATTTGTCCTCCTTTGGGTGGTCTGTAATTAAAGGGTGGAATTGTGCTGGATCAGCTAACTATTTTGTGTTAATAACCAAAAAAGAAAGGAGGAGCGAAAATGTAAGGAGTTTTGTTTGTTGTGTTTCTCAGCTCTTGTGTCTGTTTCTTTCTTTATGCATTTTGAGGAAAGAAATCCATGTTTTAAGAGAACTTTTGGTTGGATGTTCGTGTAGGATTTTCTTGTCTGTAAAGCATCTGTTTTCCTTCAAATTTCTTGGTGCTTTTACTTTTAAGTCTCCTTCCTTCGTACCCCTTTTTGAGTACCTAGCTAAACCAAAGCGTTAAAAGTAGGTGGGGGTGCACGTATTGTACTTGTATTGTTGTACAGATGCTTTTTTCTTGTTCAATTCCTTCATTTTTGTCATGTTCGTTTGTACTTTTTCTTTTCCCCTTTTCATTTCTGTATGTCTACTGTTGCTAGACTAACTTGAGCTTTTGCACCTCAACTTCTGTGTGGTATTCTTTCATTCTGGATCATCTTTTGCACTTTAAATCGAGGAAATGCTACCCTTCTTTTTGTACAGTTGGAACGCGGTTTCCATGGGCTTGAACCTGTTATTTTTGCCAACTTCCCTACAGAGAAGTATAGTGATGCTTTTATCTCCTCTGGGGACAATAATCTGTAAGTTAATCTTTTTACTTGTACTGCATTTTTTTTTCTTTTTTAAATCTTTAATGATGCTTGCCACATCCAGTTAGAAAGTTCTTTCAACCATTGTAATCTTCCTTCTTTTCTCCTCTTCAATGCAAAAACGAAGTGTGAGGTGTAAGGTGTTTTTTTTTTTTTTTTTTTTGTATTTGTTGAATGTTGCATTAAAATTTTCCAAAACATGCAACTAAATAGATATTAGTTGAATTTGTAGCAGGATTGATGTCATTTCATCAAGTAATTTGTCTTCATTCTTGGAAAGTCTAGTTCAAAGTATTTGCTAATGTGACTTCATGATGTTCAAACTTTCCAAGTTTGGATATATTAGAACTTAGCTTGAGAGGTAAAGAAACAATGAGTAAGCTAAAATTTTATCATTATGATGTGACTAGTCTGACATCTGAGCTTTTTTAGTGAAAGTCATCATAGTACAAATAAAATTCGAACTGAGAATAAGTGAAAGGTAAAATACTTTGTGTTTTTTGGATAACAAGACGTTGAAACCTCTTGCTCAGGCAGGGTATTGTTTGAAGAAGTGCTTGCATTTTTGTGAATAGAAATGTAGAATTACTGAGGAGATGAGATAGTGATGGTTGATCAACTTGTGGATACTTTCTAATTTGTCTTTAATACCAGTTCATTATGCCAATGCTAGTCAAGTACTTGATGATGTTAAAGAGTGCTGCTAGAAGTTTGCTAGAAGTTTCTCTGATATGCATTGTTTCTTTTTCTTCTCTTAATTTTTCAACTGTTTTCTGGTTATAGGATGGAAACTTCTATTCAGGAAATCTTGGTGTCCTTTTCCCGCTAAATTTTAATTATTGTATTCTCTATATTTTGCTTTTGTTTCTGCCACAAATCACACAGTTTGCCTCCCTAAATGAGCAAACACTCGCTAGACATTTGTCCTAGAGTTACATTGTAAAAATAATGCTTCTGAGTTCTGTCTGGTTCAAAGTTGCAGAATTATAGGATGAAACCTGCATCTAAAGCTTTATTCAGTTTTTCCAGCCTGTAAAATTATCCCTGAAATTCAATGAGATCGAGCATCTAAATAGTTGTGTTGGTTTGCCCAGAGGTCTTGTCAAGTTTCTTTACCTGTTTTGGCTGCATGTTTTGTGGAGCGGTGGGTCAATAAACAGGCAATCTGTACAATTAACTTCTATAGAAGTCTGACTAGAATAACGTTATTATAACTTTTCAGTTCTTTGGAAGTGTATAAGATTCAATTGGCTTTGAGGTGCCCTTAATGTTTCTGGCTAAACTTTGTTGCAACTCTTGCGCATGCTCTGTCCTGCACATAACAATTAGTTCATGCATTGTGAAATTGATAAGCATCAGGTCTGTAACTTCTGGTTGTTCAATGAACTCATTGGTATCAATTCTACCAGCCACTTGATTGACGCTTCTAACCCTTTCTTGGTTCGCGAGCTCTTGCTAAACTGTTGAATCTGCTAATCCTTCTTAAGTTTAGGTTACAAGAAACTTTTATGATGGTTACCTAATAAATCTTAATTTGGTTTGCTTCTTATGTTTGGTTACATTGTGTAGTGATTAAAAAGACACCTCTAAGAAAATTCTATTACAGGCAAGAATCATGTGTTGTGCATATAACTTTATGTCGGTTGCATTCTCAATATTTTGTTGGATTAGTATGGTAACAGTGTGAGACAAATTACTTTGAGAAATGGTAATGAAAACTTGGAACCTGGCCACTTCTGGTTACTGCAATTGCAGCAAAATGTGATTTGGTTGATTTTGGAGTTGGTAGGGTTTTTCTCAGAAAACTTTAAGATAAATCTGACTACATTATTCTTTAATGTTGGTAATCCAGATTGATGTCTGGGAGTGTGTCAAGTTCTTCAGTTATTTCTAAAAGGATTGGTTTGGATAGAAGTGTGCTAGAATGGTAAAAGTTAGCAATGAGTTTTGTGATTGATCACTAGAACATAAGTTGATACTGACATGGCAACCGTTCTGCTGAGAAGTATTGAGTGAGGACTCTTTCTTTCGATGTGCTCTGTCAATTGTTTATTTCTTTGAGATGCGGATGGTTCTTCTCCGTTTTAAGTGGTTTTTGGAATGGGATTCACATTCTTCCCTTGTAACTTTCCTGGTACTTGTGTCTCTTTCCTTAATGCAGGAAATTAAGAACAATAACTAGCACTTATGTTACTTTTGACATTTAACATCAATCCTCAGATCATGTTCACTCAGCCAACTAATTCTAAATTAACTCTCTTAAGCCTGCTCGTTACTCTAGTCACTGCTGAAGATATAGTTGTTAAAGGGATCTTTTTTTTTTTTTTTTTTGGAGGGCGGAGGGTTGGGGGGGGTGTGGCGCTTGTTCCTTGATGTTCTGTCAAAATTAAGTCGTATGCTCTCTATGATTATATTACCTTAGTATGGTAAAGCCCATTACATAATACAATGGGTAGTTATTTCTTCTTTGTTACTACTGGGTAAGTAGCTAGCTTGATTAGAATGATTTCTGGAAACTTCAGAAAAACTTTTTGGTGCTTGTTTTGAAGTAATCGTTATCGAGTGCATTGTGATACGGTAGGTTGGGTACTCATTTAAATGTGTCTTTAGACTATTGAAAACTTACAACAATACTTCTGTATTGCAGGTGCCCAGTTTGCCTTTCTGAGTATCACAAGGAAGACACATTACGGATACTGCCCTCGTGTGGACATTTTTTCCATTCCTGTATGTATTGACTTGTGGCTGCATCAGCACTCTACATGTCCTGTTTGTCGTGTATCTCTGCATGAGCTTCCTGAGAGAAGACGTTTCATGCAACCTTTGTTCAGTTCAGCCATCAGAGCTCAATGTAGCACGCAACCCTCAAATTTGAATGCTATTCGTTGCTCATCAAATAGTCCCAGAATAACATCAATTCCTCATGGCACTCAGAGAATAGAACCCACACAGGAGGAGTGTTGTCATCCTGACAGAGTTAGGGTAGAAGGTGGAGAAAGCAACAGGATCTTGATTGATGGTTGTCAAACAACCAAAAAGTTAGCATGACAAAGAGGTGGAGAGCTCATCAAATGCATGAAATTCTTCTGCTTCCCTCGATGTCAGACAAGTTTTCAAGTTCGGAAAGATTTTGGTCAACAAGTTTGCATTAGCAGGCATAAGAGTCATATGCCAGGAAGTGGGTGTTTTCCTTATGGCCTTCACTGTACATATAATAAAATGTTGTTTTCTTTTGTTCTTTCTTCTCTTTCTTTGTTATTTGGTTTTTATTCGCCCTTTGATAGAAGCTGGTTTGATGGCATTTTTGTTGGTTCAGTTGTATGGTTAAAGCTTTGTTAGTTCAGTTGTAAAACCAAAATCCTAGTTAGGTCTTTGATATAGAATGCAGGCTTCGAACGTTTACTACATTTATCATCTTTTGCAGGATCACATTGCTGACTAAATAGTGTTTCTGGTCTTTCTTGAGGTACATAGTCCACCAAATCAGCTTTAGGTCCAAGTCCAATGCATGTCCAAACTTACCTCTTGGTAGTTGCTACCATTTGATGGTGCAGAATTAAACCAGATTGTGAAACGAGCTAAATTATGTACTTCCCGTCCATACCCTTCAAAAATTTGGATTAACAATACGCAGCAAGAATTTAGGTTGGCAGTCATTTTTAGCTAAACTTCTGGCAAAAGCGTGTATTATGTCATACAAGCACGGCGAATTAGTATTTTGTTATGAAAATTTTAACAATAAAACACTTGCTTATTTCACCAGAAAAGTTACCATAACACTTTTTTCGGTTAGTGATTTTTTTTTCCAGAAATTATTTGTCACGTGTTCTCCAATTACCCTTTTTACGTTTGTTGTCCTGTGTTCTCCAATAACATTTTTATGTTACGACTACATTTAATCAAAAAATGCTGAAGTAATATTTTTCTATTAAAAAAAATTACTTGTATAAGCTTGAGCTTGAATTTTAAAGTGAAAAAAGCATTTCTTTCCATTTGATAAAAATTCTAGTTGTTCATCATGTTTATTTGATTTCCCAGACCAAGAAAATAAAATAAATAAAGATCACTTAATTTAATTAAATGGAGAATGATCTGACAGACTTGAAGTCAGGAGCCGCATTATGTCTCTTTAGACTTGAAGTCGACACATTACCGAGCCTTCACTCTACTTTGACGGCTTCTTAGAAGTTCATTATTAATGGGGTAATCTAATCGAACCGAGACCGAATATTATCGAATTCGAGTTTGAGTTTGTTAACATTACTGTTGTTCGAGATCGAGCTTGAGCTTGATTGAGTTTGTAATTCGAAACTCGAGCTCGGCTCATTAAGTTTAGGGAGAGTTCCAGCTCGTCTCAAGATCGCTTATGAAAACACAATCAAGCTCGAATTCGAGCTCGAGTTCGAGTTCGAACTCAAAATTCATATATAATTAGTACAGGATAAATTGGTAATTATATATATAATATTTAATATATATATTTGAGGTGCTTGACAAGCTGCTTGAAAATCACTGTTTACTACTCGAAATTCGAACTCTTTAATATACGAGTTACTCAAGCTCCACTTGAGTTCGGTTAACATCAAGTTCGAGTTGAACAGTAGACTGAACTACTCGCAAGTTGCTCGGTTCGTTAAGACTCCTAATTATTACTGATCCTCGAGACTTGGGGTGGATTAATTACAAAAAAAAAAAAAAAACCTCATTACGGTTAACCATTTTGGTTGGTTTAATACTCCATCTATTCCAATATCTCTTTCATCAATTTCTTGGGTAAATTGATCCTTTTCATAATCTACAAATATTTATTCATCTACTTCTTGGACGAATTACTTTACCTATATCGAAAAATTTACTAAGATTACCATGAAGAAAGTTCAGAATTTTTTAGAAAAAAGTATATAACTATGTACAAGAAGTAGAGCTTCAAAATCCAAGATACTAACAAAACAATAAAAAAAGCTAACTGTGACAATATTAATTAGGTATCGAGAATATTAAAGTATCGATTTAATAGCTGTTTTATTTACTAACTTTCAACTCGTGCAGCACACATTATATTATTGTGCTTCATAAATAATAAAAAATAAATAAGATCATTATTAAAAGATAGTCTAGAATCAAGTACAAAAATAAAACATGTAAAATTAAAATATAAGGAAACCTATGAGGGGTAAAAAAAACAGAGATAAAATATATATAATGTAATTTAAAAAATAAAAATTCAACAACAGATGATTAAAATTGATCTTGGGACTTAGTATTTTTCTAAATTAATAATTAGTATAGACTGCAAAATCAATATATAGAATTGGAACAGTTATGTACAAAAGAGGTTTTTGTTATTGTTCGAAAAATATAAAAAGGTACAATTGAAGAAATGACAAAATTTAAGAAATTAATAAAGAATTTACTTTTAAAGCCGATAACAAAAAATTGTAGAAGAATTTAGATGTATGAACTTTTACTAATATAGTATTTCTTCCTTAAAAATTAATCAAATAAAAAAATTAATAAATTAGAAATTAAAGAATGTAACTTAAAAAAAATTGTCCTAGTCAGAATGCACTGACGCAAACATATTATTGCTTCTTTTTGTTTTTTGATAAATCCTATACTATTACAATGGGGGTGAGGAATATTGATGGAATTCGAACCCTCGACCTCTGGGTTGGTTCTATTTCTCAATTTACAAAAGCAATATTATTGCTTCTGTTTCTCACAATGTCATCCAAATCTCAAGAGAACACCCTCCTTCAAAAAAAAAAAAAAACTCAAGAGAACACCCTAGAGAGAGAGAGAAGGGATCTGGCAAGGTTTCCCCAAAAAAGATGCCGAAAGTGCTCGTTCTCTGACTTTAAACACAGAATTGAGATGATCAAGTACATTGCCACTTCCATTTCATTTCAGGAGTTCTAACTAAACTAACTAATTTCATCAATGAAAATAAGAATTTTAGTACCTATTTTTGAGCACACAATAACGTGCTTGAATCCTTGTAAAAGCCGTAAACAAGCGGGACCTTATTTAGGTCCTGCCCTAACCAACTTGTATTTAATGCAAAATTTATGAGAAATCAGATAGAACAGGTGATCTGAATGCAGTGGTCTCCAGTCTCCACCGTAGAGTAAATTGTTCTGGAATTTAGCTGTTCAGTAGCAAATGGAAATGAGCTGTGTCCCCTAAGTGACCCAAATCATGTGCATTCTGGCGTGCGAATGTTCATTGAGCTGATCGCTACAGGTCCTATTTTGCCATGTTACCTCATGCGCCAATGCAAGTAGCTTATTTTCTTGGCTGACAGGAACAAAATGATGACAATATTTGAAAGCCTGACGAGTAAATCTCTCCGTACGTACGTGTAACTTTTGATCATAAATCACAGGTTTAAATTTGTTTAATTCAAGTTATTAGTAACTCATCCATTTTATAATAGCATACCGGCAACTAAATAGTTATAGAAGTAAAAATGGGGTAGATATTTAGGTATCATTTGATAATATTCGAATGGCATAATTATGTTTTTCTGATGCAAAATTAGGTTCTTGTTGACGTGATTTCTATAACTACGTTTTCAAGCATCATATTGCACAACGTTGTCTATCCCTTTTCTGCATTAAATATGAATGTTAATGTTTTGATAGTCTACATCTTATTTTGTCCAAATTGACTTATATCTGATAAAAGCAACGTTTGTATTTCAAAAACTCTCAACTCAAACGTCAAATAGCCATTCAACGTAAATACAAATACAATTGTAGCTGTCTATCACACTATCTGTCTAGGCTGATATTAATATGGTCGTTGAAGAAGTAGTGAGCAATTAAGTCATCAAATAATTCATGGAAAGTGAGTCTTTTTGATAAGGAAATACTAGGCATCAGGCCTCCAGCCTCTTAGAATACTTATTTCGAGCACGATAGTTTTCTTGTAATTGCGGTGCTCCAGTTCACCGAACAGTATAACGTACCCATGTTGCCCGGTCGGAAGGGCACTTTGAGTCGGCCACTAAAGCCTACCATCGTTCCTCAACTCAACTCATCTCATTCTTCTGCCAATTCCCTTTGGTACTCTACTAATTTTTTTTTCCTTCTTTTTCTGTCCCAAAAATGTCATTTATTTGTTTTGTCGCTGAATGACGTGCTGTTGACCCATTGGATGCCAACCACATGAAAATAACGAGACAGAAAACTAAGCAAGTGAACCAAAAATAAATGTTATAAGTGTTGACTCAACTGTTGTTCTGGGGACACTCAACAATAGGAGTTTTAAGTGATAATATTTTTTCTAAAAAAAAAAGTTGAAAGTAAATTGCAAAAGTGTTTAAATGTGAAAGTGCTTAAAATAGTAAATTATGAGTAATATCTACTAACACTACATACCGTTTAAAAAGTTCGTTTTGTAACTTCTAATGGGTCAATGTTATGAGTTACACTATATTTAAATTTTAAATTGTGGATATGATTGGAGATATGATTAGATCAGGATAAAGATTAGATTTAAACTCATTTATTATTGTCTAGGTTCATTTATACCTATTACTTGTACAAGCTTATAAATAGGCTGTTATATCTTTGGATGAAATATACAGAAAATATTTTTCCATTTTCTTTCTTCTTAACATGGTATCAGAGTAGAGATTCTAGAAAACTCTGTTTACAAAAAAAAAAATATTACTCTAATATGGTGGAATTATCCAAACTTGTGCAAGGTAGAAGAAGACAGGCTAATATAGTTCTTGAAGACTTAGCTACAAAGATGATGGAAATCCTGAATGGATGTTAGAAACTACACCAAGTAATGATTCCTCCATGGTTCAGATCGCCGTCAAGTTGGACGATATCAACTATGCACTTTGGTCCCAAGTTGTCGAGATGTATATCTCGGGGAAAGAAAAGTTGGGATATATCAATAGAGAACTTTTTCAACCTTCATCGACAGATCCAACATATCGATAATAGCGAACGGAGGATTCTATCGTAAAAGGATGGCTAATAAACAACATAGACCCATTATTGAGCAGTAATTTTATCCGCTTTTCTACTGCTAAATCAGTATGGGATGCTATTGCCACAACATATTTTGATGGCACCGATACATCTCAGTGATATAATTTGCGGCGAAGGGTTACTAGGATGAGACAAACTGGAGAGTCGATTGAGAAATATTACAACAACCTGCAAGGCTTGTAGAGGGAGATTGATTTTCGTCAACCAAATCCAATAAAATGTGCTGTCGATATCAGCAGGTATAACTCTCTCATATAGGAAGAGAGGGTATACATCTTTCTTGATGGATTAGATTATCGATTGGATACAATTCGTAGTGACGTGCTGCAAATGAAGTTGTTCCCGACAGTAGAAGAGGCATATGCATATGTCTAGCGTGAAGACAGTAGGCAATCAGTAATGTTGACAAGGGAAGACAACATAATTGGCTCTGCCATGACATCAAAAGGGGGCAAACCACCAATTCATATTGACAACTGTATCCATTGCAATAAGAAAGGACACACACGTGATACGTGTTTCAAATTGCATGGGTATCTAGCATATTGGAAGGAGTGGAAAGGACAAAATTGACGAAGTGGTTGATTGAATACTATCGATCAAGGTGAAAGCTCTGGAAGAACTGCTATTGCAACTAGTGAATCGACAACATCAGTTGTAGCTCTTAATGTTGCACGAGTGCCTTACGCTCTTCCTGTTGATGGAAAAAAGGCTAATCAATATCAAGGTAATTGTAGCTTTAATCGACGTGATAGTGGCTGAATTATCGATTTAGGAGCTACAGATCATATGACCTTTGATTCAGATGATTTTTCATGTGTCACTTAACCGAGACGGTTGATGATCTCTAACACCAATGGTGTTCAATATCCAGTTAAAGAAGTTGAAACTGTCACTTTATTCTCATCTCTTTCTCTACCTAATACTTTGTTAATTTCCTCTTTATCAAATAAGTTGTTATCGGTGAGTCAAATTACAGCTGATCTTTACTGTGTAGCACGAATGTATCTAACTTTTTGTCTTCTTCAAGATATTCTTACTAAAGAGATAATTGGTCGTGGTATTAGAAGAAAATTTTATATTACATGGACAATTTCAGTTCAGATAGAGCAGACCAAATGAGAAGTAATGATAACACCAAAGAACGAGAAATTCAGTTATGGCATCGACGACTTGGACATCTGTCGTTTGGAAACATGAAACATCTGTTTCCAGGCAAGTTTACAAATGTTGCTGATCTGAAATGTGAGACTTATATTTTAGCTAAAATTCATAGAACTCTTTATCCTATTAGTCCGAATAAATGCGATACTCTTTTTGCCTTGGTACATTCTGACGTTTGAGCACCATCACCGATAACATCATCGACCGGTATTCGTTGATTTGTAACTTTTATCGATAATTATACTCGAATGACATAACTGTACTTGTTGAAGCATAAAAATGAAGTAACAGATGTTTTTAAATCATTCTTTTTAATGATTAAAACACAGTTTTATGCTACAGTCAAGGTTCTTCGGCCTGATAACGGTGGTACATATAATAATCAATTACTGTAGGAGTTTTTTAACACTAACGGTCTTATACATGAAATATCATGCAGTCAAATCCCGCAACAAAATGGAGTGGCTGAGAAGAAGAATCGGCATTTATTGGAAACAGATAGAGCATTGCTGATTAATGCAAATGTTTCACATCAATATTGGCCCGATACGATCACGACAGCAGTCTACTTGTTGAATCGATTACCTTCAAAAGCCATGAACTTTCAAACCCCACTGTAGGTTTTAACTCAACACTTCACTTTACTGTCTGTACTAATGATTCCAGCATGGGTATTTGACTATGTGGCATTTGTACATTTGCATAAGAACCAACAAATAAGTTAGATCCTTGTGCTGTCCACTGTGTCTTTTGGGATATGCCGTGCATAAAAAGGGTTGTCAGTGTTATAATCCAACCTCTCATAAGATGTATGAAACGATGGATGTTATATTCTTGGAATCAGAGATATTTTCTCCCTTCGACATCCAACTCTTTACTTTAGAGGGAGATAAGGAATCAGGAAGTGCAGACTTGGCGGGGATTGACACGGTCATCAAGGCCAAGTACTGATGAGACCGAGACAGATGTACCGATTACTGCCAATTCACCAACTGATTTACTGTCGATGATAGTAAACATAATTCTTCAGTAACGGATATTCCTAACGAAGTTATTGCAGATATGTCTCTTGATACTGCTGCTAGTGTAATCCCTTCCTCTTTAGTACTTGACCAACCATCACCTAAGAATATCCCTGAGGTAAGTACTTCTGATACCTCTACTATCGATTTGGATACTTTTAGTACATACGTACTACTGACAGATGCAATCGTGGCAAATCTCCAAATTATTATTCTTCAGAAAGCTTATGCCTAAGGATCCAAATATCCCATTGCGAATTATATTTCAACTTACAGATTATCTAAACATCTGGAAGCCTTTGTACATAATGTTTCTTCAACTGATATTCTAAACAGTGTGCATGCTGCCCTTGCCAATTCAAATTAGACTCAATCTATCAAGAAGGATAAGTCAACATTGCAGAAGAATAACACTTGGGCCTTAGTCCTATTGTTAGAAGGAAAGAAAACAGTGGGATTCAAATGAGTATTCACAATCAAGTATAAAGTTGATGGCTCAATCAACCACTACAAGGCGCGACTTGTGACAAAGAGGGTATACATAGATATACGACATCGATTATTAGAAGACTTTCTCACCGGTGATAAAGTTAGACACAGTTAGAATTTTATTGTCTCTTGCAACCAATATAGATTGGCCGTTACATCAGTATGACATAAAGAATACCTTTATATATGGTAATCTTGAAGAAGAAGTATACATGGACATTCTACCAAGGTATGCTACTTCAATTGAGAATGCCGTATGTAAGTTGCCAAAGGTTCTTTATAGATTGAAATAGTCACTCGCGATTTTGGTTTGATCGATTTACTTTGGCCATGAAGAAATATAGATATCGACAGAGTAATAAAGACCATATTTTGTTCTTGAAACATCGTCGTGGAAAGATAACGGACTCTGATAATCTATGTTGATGACATGATTATCACATGTGATGATGATGAAGAGATCTCTAATCTGTAAAATCAACTGGCAGCTGAGTTCGAGATGAAAAACTTGAGAAATCTTCAGTATTTTTTGAGAATTGAGGTAACTAAGATCGACTCAAGATATTTTTCTATCTCAATGGAAGTATGTACTTGATCTAATTAGCTGAAGTTAGATTACTAGATTATAAACTACTGATACACCTATTATTCAAAATCGCAATGTTTGTGAGTATTTAGGATCAGAAGCCGACTGATAATGAAAGATATCATAGGTTAGTCGATAAGCTAATTTATTTGTCTCACACACAGTCCTAGATATTGTCTATACTGTCGGTGTAGTCAGTCGATTCATGCATTCTCCTAGTAATCGGCATATGGAGACTGTGATGTGAATTTTTCGATATTTAAAGGGTTCTCCTAGAAAAGGCTTTCTATTTTCTAAAAGTAACCATCTCAATATTGACAATACACTGATACTGATTGGGTTGGAGATGCTACTGATCGAAAATCAATATCAGGCTACTTCACCTTTGTTGGCAGCAATCTACTTACTTCGGAAGAGTAAGCAACAAAAGGTGGTGGCACTATCTAGTGCAAAGGTTGAGTTCAGAGGGATGGCTAAGGGTGTGTGTAAACTTTTATGGCTTAAAAGGTTAATGACCGATATCAGCTTCCTCCTAATTTCAAAATAAATTTGTTTTGTGATAATAAAGCAATCATCGATATCAGTCATAATCCTGTCCAACATGATCGCACCAAACACATTGAAGTGGATCGACACTTCATAAAACAAAGTCTTGATGATAAAGTGATACGGTTTCCATTCGTCAAGTCAGAAGATCAGCTGGCCGATGTACTGACCAAAGCTGTATCGTCCAAAGTCTTCTACAACTGACTTGACAAGTTGGGCATGTGGGACTTGTACGCACCAACTTGAGGGGGAGTGTTATAAGTTGTACTATATTTGAATTTTAAATTGTAGATATGATTAGGATATGATTAGATTAGGATAAGATGAGTTTGAACTCATTTATTATTGTTTAGCTTCATTTGTACCTATTACTTATACAAACCTATAAATAGATTATTGTATCTTTGGATGAAATATACAGAAAATACTTTCCTATTTTCTTTCTTCTTAACAGTTAGCACTTTCTTTGTTTATATTTGGTAGTAAGTACTATTTACCAAGTGAAATCCAAGAAGTATTTAAGATTTACCTGTCTTTTGATACAAATTAATAGAGTAAATATTCTTTTGAACATGACATGCTCGAGGCATCCAAAATTCACATTAAATTATTAATTTTGAGAACACACTAAATATTCTTCCTTAAAGCAATTGAAAGCACTAACAAGATTCACATAATAAGCCATATCAAGCAAGAGAAAAAAAATATCAAAATACTGCCAAAATATTAAAAAAAAGGAAAAAAAATAAGGAAAACAAGGGCAAGTCCAATGTTTTGAGTAAAACTAAGAAGAAATATATGCTATGGATATCTATAAACCTAGCAAACCAAATCAAACAGCCTCACTTATATCACATCCTTGGCTTGATATGGGCTCTTAGAGTATTCTTCATCACCACAGTAAATTCCAATTTCTCACTAAAATTCACCTTGCTATTTTTCCGGTAAGGGGACCTGTCGAATTCTTGAACCCTTTGGGCCAACATCAAATTGACGTGGACCATAGACATGGTCAACTTGAGGAAAATCCTCCGACCAACAGCAAATGGGAGCATCTTCACTCCGGTGACTCCGGTTATGTCGGCCTCCTCCCGGTCGTCAAGGAACTTTTCGGGTCAAACTTTTGCGGGTCGAACCGTAATTTCGAATCCTCAGAAATACCCGACAAGAAATTTTTTACATTTTTTTTATAAACGTACACTATTACATCGAGGAAGGAAATTTTGGCATGGGTGGGATTGGAACCCCTGACTTTTGGGATGGAATTATAGAGGTCTAATTGTTCGACTCTCTATTCGTTCCCAAAATTTTCATATTTGTATTTGTTGGAATATTGTACCCACCTAATTTGGTTGGCTCAATTACTACATGGGTTAAAGAAAAGTACGTTGGAGGATGCTTCCTTAGGCAAATTTGTTCGAATATTGTTTGAAAAAAATTCGGCAACTGCAGGCGTCAAAGTGCAATTTTTGAAATCTAACTATGAACCCTGGCGTAAATTTTTTTTTTAACTTGCAAACGCGACGCTCAGACAAGTGACGTGCAAATCCGTGCACGTAAGACGCTGTTTGAAGGGGGTAGCAGGCATCGGTCAGCGGGCAGAAACATGTCTGGCATCTTTTTCCTTTACCAAATGCAGTGCTGGAAAAGTTTTTTTTTTAAACAAAACTAGCCATTGATCAACTGAGATTAACAGCTAGTTTTGTTTCCCACATTATAAATACCCCAATCCCCCCAATTCGTTTTTCACACCAAACTCTTCTCTCTCTCTGTCTCTATCTTTATCTCACACTGATATGATCCTAGGAGTGCTTATAATCTTGATATTGGGCATTCTTATGGAGTAACTTATTTGAACCAAGATGAGATCAAATCATGGTTGATCATGAGGGGAACGTTCAAGCTTTGTGACTGTCATAGTGTAATTCGTGACTTTGGGCCTCTCAATAAACTTGGTGATCAAGCTATTCAAGTGTATTTATTGGGCTAAGAATTGAAGCTTTGGTTATGAATCAAGTTCAACTACAATGAACCTTGACAACTTAGTATTTGAGCTGCTCAAATAGATACATGAATCATCAAGCCCCAACCGTCCAACCTATATAGCATTAAGTTGAAAATTGAAATCAAATATCAAATTAGAGTTCACGTTTTGGTCCATTGGACTTTAGAACTTGGACAACCAGCCCAATTGCATGTTTGGAGGCATTTGATCTTTCTAGAACTTAGCTATTTTTATGTTTTAAGACTTCCAAATTAATTATAAGTTGTTTTAAGTTAAGTATTTTCATTAGTTAATGTTTAGGTTTAAATAGTTGTTTTAATTTCTAAATTGTAAAATCATCCATGTAATCCTATAAATAGAGGTCACTATTCATACGAATTTTACAAGTTTGATGATTAATAAATTTGTGAGTTCTCAAATTGAGTGCTTTCTTTTGTTTTTTGCTGATTAAGAATAACCTCCGAACTTGTAAAGTGATTCCAAATTCAAAATCCTAAATTAGAGTTGCCTTATTGGTTTGATCAAGCCTTCTAGGTACTGATTTCTTGAATTCTTGTTCATTCCATAAGGAGATTCAAACATTCATTAAATTTTTGAGTTGTTCATCTTGCGTGTTCAGGGCTTTGGTGCTAATTCTATTCATCCAAGGAAAGGGTTCAAAGTTCATACTTGGCCTTTCAAGCAATTCAAGTTTAACCGCGCGTATCAACGACCCTCTCTAACACATTCATTCTTCCCCCAATAAATCTTCTTCCTTCTCTTCTGGTTTGTATCAGCAAGTAACAAGAAAGAAAATCCAGACAGTCGGGCCAGCAAGAAAGCCAAGCAAACTAAGGCAGCATTTTCATTTTCATCGCCAGGAAAAGGTAGAAAGTTTAAGCACTCCGGTTGTGGACAAAGTCAGGTCATTTCAAACTCTAAAATATCAAGTTAGTACACTATATCTATTAATTATTATACTGTTATAATGTGTTTACATATTATTATTGTGTATTATATAGTTGAAAAATTGTTATTACTTATCAGTAATTATATAGTTATTTGTGTTTATGCAAATTCATAATTTAGGTCGAAAATGATTAAATAATTGTATGTATACCATAAGATTGTGCTTATTTACATTTTGCATTTGTACATTTAGGAAAATCATAATTTGGCCCCTGAAATTTTATATAATTATGAAATGGCCCTAAAATTTCGACATAATATAATTATAACTCCAAAAGTTACGCATATTTACAATTTAGCCCCTATGATTGTGAAAAAATATAATTAGGTCCCTGAAGTGTTACAAAAATGTAAATTGGACCCGAAACTTGCACATAATTAAATTTTCACCCTTTAATTTTGTATATTTACACTTTGGTCCCTATAATTATGCAAAATTACAATTAGGTCCAGAAATTTTACATAATCATAAAATGGACTCGGAACTTGTACATGTTAATTTTTAACTTCGAAAGTTTTATATATTTAAGTTTTGTTCCCTATAATTAGAAAAAAATTATAATTAAGCCCTCGAAATTTTACGTAATTAAAAATTGAACTCCGAACTACTACATAGTTCATTTTTCTTCCCGAAAGTTTTAAATATTTACACTTTGGTCACTATAATTATGAAAAATTATAATTATGTCGGTAAAGTTTTACGTATTTATAAATTGAACTCCAAATTTATACATAGTTAATTTTTCACTCCAAAATTTTCTCAAATTTATAATTATGCCCTTATGATTAAGAAAAATTGCAATTAGGCCCATGAAGTTTTACTTAATTAAATTTACAATTGGGCCCCTTAAGTTTACTGTAATAAAAAATTAGTTTTAAAATTTGTACATAGTTAGATTTTTACCCTAAATTTTGTATATTTACATTTTGACCCCTATAATTATATAAAATTACAATTATGCTCCAGAAATTTTACGTACTCATAAAATAAACTTGAAACTTGTACATAGTTAATTTTTAAACCAGAAAGTTTTGCATATTTACATTTCGACACATATGATTTTAAAATATTATAATTTGGCCATTGAAATTTTACATGATTATAAATTGGCCTCAAAATAAATATATAATTACATTTTGACTGAAATTTTTTTTGCATATTTGCATTTTGGCCCTATGATTTAAAAAAATTAAATTAGTCCTAAATTTTTAATTTTTATGAATGAGAGCCAAAAACTTTTAAATAATTATATTTTCACCAAACCTTTTTTAATATTTACATTTTCGGCCCAATATTTTGAAAAATTTAAATTTTACCCCTTAAGTTTTACATGATTATGAATTTACTCTACTATTAAATAATTATATTTTCACACCAAACGCTAATTCAATTTCATCCAGTTATTTTTATACTTATATTTTTGTTTAGCATTTGATTTTCGAATGTGAATTTCATTACTACTTTATGATTAATTACGCTTACGTATCATGTTACACACAAAACTTAATTGGGTACACATTGGTTAGATTAGGTAAAAAATATCGAACGATCGTATTTTATTAGTTTATTTATATTTTCGGAGGAAAAAATGTGTATCTCAAAAGATCAATGTTATATGACCCGTTTATGCCGAAAAAAGTTTTGTTCCTTAGGCAAAATGTATACTTTCAGGAGTTGGTTGATAAAGTTTACAATACTATGAGTGTAGATCGAAATACATACAAAATTAGTTTGATATTTAGGAGTTGCTTTCAACAATAAGGTGTATGTAGTGCTACACATACAGTAAACGAAACACTTGAGAACCTAACATAAATCTACGTGGAGGTTGAAGAGATCCGAATACTAAAATAGCAGGATACTCAATGCAATGAAATTGCTTAAACATACTTTGATCAAAGCACTAGTCTATGTGGCACGTCGACGATGGAAGAAGCATGAATATCTGATATGTATAGAGGTCAGTTTACTCAAGCGTAAAATATCAGATGGCCAACGGACTAGATAAGGACATCAAAGAGGTAGCAGGAACTATGTTGATAGCTACCCAAGTAAAAGAGCAGCAGGTATGTATATGTCTTCAGCAGAAGAGTTTGCTTGTGGGCAGGACAATGATGATACACCCCACATTCGTAGTACAGAACAAAAAAGCTGATGTTTAAGATGATGACATAGACATCGAATCGGAACTTGAATATGATGAGTCCGAAGGATAATATAGAGCAAGAATATAATGAAATTAGACAAGAAGATACACGAAGATATTCAGATGTGGATTCCTAGTTCAACATGGAACGGCTACGATCCTGAAATACCATAATATGATACTATGGTAGATGCAATTTTATAATTTGTGTCCCATTGAGAGACTTAATTTGTACAATGGGTAGACGGAGACATCTAGTTGGGCATGCTATTTGATTTGGAAGAAAAGATAATGAAAATAGTAAGATTGTAGTCTATTAGAGAAAATAGAGAGTACAAAGTTCGGGAGAGTACTCTAACCATTTGATATGTCTGTTGCAGGGCTTATAATTTGACATCTGCATGCAATTGGCTATTGAGAGCGATGTTATATAAATCTCATATCATGTGGATGATAGTTACTTTTGCGAATTAACATACATGTGCTCGGGTCAGCAATAGAAATAATCACCGACAGTTGAGCTCCAATTTAATAGTTGATATCCGTCTCGCTATACTATGGATACTTTAGGCAAGTGCACCTATCGTTACTAGTAGTACAGTGTACAAGAGTACCGAATGTCGATCCCACAGGGAGTATGTGAGTACTAGTACTAACATTCTTTTTATTATCTAACCTCACAAAGCGAATGGTAAATTAATTGAAAATACAAATTAACTAAACGAATTACCTAATCAAACCACAATCGAGAAGTCAGTAGAGAAAATGAACAAAAGTAGAAGCGAATCAAGATGAAGAATACCCTAAATCAAGCATGCTAAGACTATACCTTGATTAATGAATAACCCAATCACTTAGACCCTAGAATTCCTTAATTAGGTTCAATCTTTCTCAAGTATTAACCCCCTATCTCCTTGGTTGATTGATTGGAATCTCTTTCAATTAAAACCCCAAAAAGAAGCATTAAATTTTTACGAATTCTATGGTTTTGGTTAGGTTTGAATCTAACCGGGGAGACTTATGTGATTCTATCTCTAACAACCCATGAAAGCCTCTTTATTCAAGAGATGATCTAATCAAATAGGTGATTTCTCAATCCAACTATATGAAATCAATATTGAATCTAAGGAATCATGCAAATCCCAATTCAATAGCCAATAAACTCAAGAATAAATCTAAAACAAAATGGGTCTTCTTATTAAACAAAGCATGAAATCATAGACATAAGAGTTTAGGGTTCTTTCCATCTAAATCATAAACAACCCAATTCGTAAGTACAAGAATACAATTAACAAAAGACAAGAAAGAAAGAGAAAGCTCATTCTCATACAGCCCTCTTGAATCCTCCCTTGTATCTTGATAAAACTTTCTTGCTTTGCACCATTGAAGCTCTTGAGTTGTCCCCTACTCTTGCTTTTTCCCTCTCTACATCTCTCTCGATGTGTGCAAAAGTGTGTTTTTGATGTCTTTGGTGCGTGTGTAATGCCTCCTCAAGAGGTAGGGTTCTTCTTTTAAAAGATTCCACCCAAAACAAAGAAAATCGCAATTTTCGTGACTGAGCCGCGGTGCCATCCGCGGCAGGGCCGCGTCCGCGGATGGAATACGTGACTTTCTGGTCCTATCAGCGCCGTCATCCGCGCCGCGGGTGACGTCGCGGATGCGGACAGAAGTTCAATTTTTACTTCCATGTCAGATTTGACCTCGAAGACGGCAGAATTAACTTTTCCTCAAAACACAAAAGTTGTAGCCCCTTGCGATATCTTTCCAAAATAATAAAAATCAAGTCATTTGAAACTTTGTAGCTTGAGATACAGTCATAATACTGGGAACTGGTCGGAACTGCCTCACAGGATAGATGTGTTTTAGTAACTTGGAAATTGGACCATCGAAACGTGAGAACTGGACTTGGATGTCTTCATATGAATTGTAGAACATAATCTTAGCTTTAAAATGGCTCAAGAAGTATCTCAATCCAATATCTCTATCTGGAGTTATTACCAAAATACGGAAACATGTCCGAGCTGCAAATCCATTTCTTTCCCATTCTTGTTCTACCATTGATTCTTTGCACCAATTTGAGGGTTTCTTGACTTCAACTCATCACCAACTTTAAATCATCTTAAAATATCATCCAAATTGGTGACACAATGTACAAACCCTATGAAAACACAAAAATAATGCAAATAATTATTTTTAACACACTGTTTAGCTATTAAACTCAAAAATAAGAAGAAATAGCTAAGAACTAGAGGAAAGCTCATGGAAAACCCTATAAACCTAACCTAAAAGCCTACTAAAAACTAGTATATTTTAGCACTTATCAACTCCCCCACACTTAAGTCATTGCTTGTCCTCAAGCAATGAACCATACAAAACTCAAACATTAACTTAAACAAAGTAAAAGCAAAACATACACCTTCAAGAATAACTTCTCAACAACTATGGAACACAATTATGTAATCATCCATCTCATTTCAAATACTCATAATATTAAGCAAAAAGAAAGTATTATACGTCAATTAAACAAGTTTAGTTCCATTTCTCTACTTTATTCGAAATTCATAAGTAAGTAGATCCTATAGCAAACAAGTACAACTATACGCCCATGATTCATTCATTTTTCACAACTAGGGACTTTTTCTTCTTAAACTTAGCCTTTACTTAGAACATGAAGTTGCCTTTTTACGCGAAGATAGACATTGGTCAGATGAAGATTCCCAATTACTCAACACTTCATCTGTCTAAGCTTGCTATGCATACTCATAATTCTAGCACCTTTTTACGCGAAAGTCGACATTGACCAGATGAAGACCCCAGGTTACTCAGTACTAAAACTAAGCGGAGTAGAACCTAAACTTAATTACTCTTTGTTTTTTTTCTTCGTTTCTTTTTCTTCTTTTTTTCTCAAATTTTTTCAACTCATTTAGTCCCTTTTCCCTAACACATTACCAATCATAGGCACAAGCCATACTTATAAACTACATTCACTACTTAACTCATGAAGAAAAACAAATAAAGTAGAAAAACTTCACTAAACTCACAAAAAATTTAAGCATAATCCAATCTACTTTACATAATATACTTTTTTCAAAATAAAACTTCATAATCACATAATCACATCCCCAGTCAATTAAGAAGACAATCCTAAAAAATGTACATAATTACTCTACTTGGACAAGGAAAATTGAAAACTAACAACTTGGATATAGTAGTACTCAAAAAACTTAAGATAAAACATTAATAACTCAAATAAGTTGGACAATTTCTGAAAAAAATTTGACAGAGTTTCCCCTAAAATAGGGTCAACCCCCTGTTAACACAAAATTCAGCAATACCAACGAATCCAACAAGAAATTTTTTCACATATTATCCAACAAGTAGCACACACCACGATACAATTTAACCTTCCTTCCACACTTAATCTACACATTGTCCCCAATGTGTGAGAAAGAAAGGAAAAAGAGTGAAAAATAAAAATAGAAGAATAAGAACCAATACTCCCCTTACGTAATGGTAGCCACTCATAGTATGATTCAACTGCAGGCAAAAGATTCAAAAATGAATGAACTTCTGTAGCTGCATCATAAACATAAAAATAACTACATCATCCAAGTTATTTGTAAATGCCAAAATATCTTACATAAACATAAAAATAACTAAAAAAATGATAAAATAATGAAATAAACGTTGAGTTGCCTCCCAACAAGCGCTTGTTTAACGTCGTTAGCTCGACGCCAACAAGTGATATCACGTAACCTCTTGATGAAAAATGTCTCCGGCCCATTCCTTCTTCCTTTTGGGCCGTTTGATCTCAATCATTGGATGTCTATCATATTCAGCCTATTCGCAACTCATCACTTTTTAGCTCTAGCAGTGGTAGAACCATGATAGGGTGGCATTCTTCCATTGTCGTCTTCGTCTCATATTCCTCTAGTCTCTTCTTACATGTCATGATATCATCAACAACTCCATAGTAAGAAGGAACTTGCAAAATATCAATACCACAAAGAAGATTTATAGTATAAAGGCTTAAAATTATAGACATGAGGTGCCTCTTGTAGAATGGAAGTAGTAATTGGAAGTGAATAAGTCTCCTAATTCTTTTGGTTCACTACGGTAACACTTCCTCACCTACAACTTCTACTTCATTCCCTTGTTCTTCTTTAATCGACTCATGTTCTTCCATTTTACTCGCAATTAGAGGGTCACTCAATTGATCACCATTAAACAAATCAATCACTTTCACTAGTTCACTAGGGTTTACCTCTGTGTCACTCATCAAGTCACATTGGTTCCTAGTGTTCATAGCTTGAGTAAATTGACCTATAAGACTCTCAACTGCTTTAGTGATAGCAACAAGTTGTTCCCCCGTTTTCTCTATTTCAACCTCTATTCTATCCATCCTATCATTTGATACTTTCATAAAATTCACAATGGCCAATTCTAACTCAGGATTAGACTCTACAGGGAGAGGATACGATTCAAACATATACTCTTCTACTCTATCATGGGCTAATTGCCAAGTTGGTTGTGATTGATTCTCATACTCCCCCCATCCATATGACGAATGATCCCACCACCCTGAGTTATAGGCATTGGGGTTGGGGTCATAAGAAGTTGGATAGTTGTTAGTGTTATCACAATGTACTTGTCTATTATAAAAACACTCATAAGAACTATGGTTTCCTCCACAAAAAGTACAAATAACAACACTAGCTTGGGAAAAAGAAAAACCATTTTCAACTTGTTCATTGTTTTTATAAACAATATCATCTATTAGCCTCTCAAGAGCACTTAGTTTATCCATATCTGTAGACTTCTAATTGTTACCTTATTCATTAGGCCAATTGTAATAGTATTCTGCCATCCTCAAATGAAAGTTGCTAAGTTGAGATCCTTAAAAACACCAACTTTAGGACAAAAATAAAAAAACAATTAAGAAACAAAAATTTAACTGAATAAACAAGAATAAATATTAAGAGACAAAATAAATGGTCAGAGTAATAAAAATACGGTGTTCCTACTATCCTAGTCCCCAGCAACGGACGCCAAAAATTTGGTATCCGTTTTGCTATACTATGGACACTTTAGGCAAGTGCACCTATCGTTCCTAGTAGTACAGTATACAAGAATACCGAGTGTCGATCCTACAGGGACTATGTGAGTACTAGTACTAACCTTCTTTTTATTATCTAACCTCATAAAGCGAATGGCAAATTAATTGAAAATACAAATTAACTAAACGAATTACCTAATCAAACCACAATCTAGAAGTCAGTAGAGAAAATGGATAAAAGTAGAGGCAAATCAAGATGAAAAATACCCTAAATCAAGCATGCTAAGACTATACCTTGATTAATGAATAACCCAATCACTTAGACCCTAAAATCCCTTAATTAGGTTCAATCTTTCTCAAGTATTAACCCCCTATCCCCTTGGTTGATTGATTGGAATCTCTTCTCAATCAAAACCCCAAAAAGAAGCATTAAGTTTCTATGGATTCTATGGTTTTGGTTAGGTTTGAATCTAATCGGGGAGACTTATGTGATTCTATCTCTAACAACCCATGAAAGCCTCTTTATTCAAGAGATGATCTAATCAAATAGGTGATTTCTCAATCCAACTATATGAAATCAATATTGAATCTAAGGAAGCATGCAAATCCCAATTCAATAGCCAATAAACTCAAGAATAAATCTAAAATAAAGTGGGTCTTCTTATTAAACAAAGAATAAAATCATAGACATAAGAGTTTAGGATTCTTTCCATCTAAATCATAAACAACCCAATTCGTAAGTACAAGAATACAATTAACAAAAGACAAGAAAGAAAGAGAAAGCTCATTCTCATGCAGCTCTCTTGAATCCTCCCTTGTATCTTGATAAAACTTTCTTGCTTTGCACCATTGAAGCTCTTGAGTTGTCCCCTACTCTTGCTTTTTCCCTCTCTACATCTCTCTAGATGTGTGCAAAAGTGTGTTTTTGATGTCTTTGGTGCGTGTGTAATGCCTCCCCAAGAGGTAGGGTTCTTCTTTTAAAAGATTCCACCCAAAATAAAGAAAATTGCAGGTTTTCGTGACTAAGCCGCGGTGCCATCCGCGGCACGGCCGCGTCCGCGGATGGAATACGTGACTTTCTGGTCCCATCCGCGCCATCATCCGCGCCGCGGGTAACGTCGTGGATGCGGACAGAAGCTCAATTTTTACTTCCATGTCAGATTTAACCTCAAAGACGGCAGAATTAACTTTTCCTCAAAACACAAAAGTTGTATCCCCTTGCGATATCTTTCCAAAACAATAAAAATCAAAGTCATTTGAAGCTCTGTAACTCGAGATACAGTCAAAATACTGGGAACTGGTCGGAACTGCCTCACAGGATAGATGTGCTTTAGTAACTTGAAAATTAGACCATCGAAACGTGAGAACTGGACTTGGATGTCTTCATATGAATTGTAGAACATAATCTTAGCTTTAAAATGGCTCAAGAAGCATCTCAATCCAATATCTCTATCTGGAGTTATTACCAAAATACTGAAACATGTCCGAGTTGCAAATCCATTTCTTTCCCATTCTTGTTCTACCATTGACTTCTTTGCACCCATTTGAGGGTTTCTTGACTTCAACTCATCAACAACTTTAAATCATCTTAAAATATCATCCAATTTTTTGAATAAATCCTATGAATCTTGTCAGGAAGGAGTGTACTTATGACTTATAACATGCATCATTTCAGCCAATTTTATCCTCTCAGAAATCAAAATTACTGGTCGACATTGGAATTGAAGTTGACAGTTAATACTAGTCGTCTAAAATAAAGGCGGCTGGGGCCACTGGAAACTGCAAGAATTCAAAATAAGATGAATCGTCGATCTCCTGATCTATCACGTCGATGTAGCAACTGTTCACCACTCGATCACACGGCACCCAATTGACCTTTTGTTGGATATTTTAATCATTGGAGTTGTAGGTTTATGTCATTGTAAATGGAGTAAGTACTTCTTATTTATTTTTCAATTTAAGCGTATTTTTGTATAATTATTTAAAAGTAAGGTTTATATTCCTAAAAACTAAATTAGTAATTTAATAAAATTTAAGAGTTTCGTCTTCTCTCGTGTACGGGGTTTGCTATTTAATAAAAAAAATTCATTTTTAGTTTTTAAGTTTTAGTTCTTCAGTTATCTGGGTTTTAGTTATTATAGTTTAGGGTTTTGGGTTTAGGTTTAAGGTTTTAAGGGTTTAGTCTAAATTTATTTGGTTTAGGGTTTAGGGTTTTAAGGGTTTAATTATTAGATTTTTAGGGTTTTAGGGTTTAGTTATCTAATTTTTTGAGTTTAGGGTTTATACTTAGACTTGTGGTTAGTTATTATTCAATCATTAATAATTTGTATATTTTGTTTGTATGAAAATAATTTTTAATTGTACGAAAATTTATGGGTTGTATTTATTGCTGATAGTTTGTTCATTCTTTGTATATGTAAGTTCAAGTTCATATGGAGTTCAACTGTATGAGCGTGAACACCTTAGCCCCTATTTAGAGTCTTATAGATGATTCTGTTTTACGATTTCAGCTACAGCATAGATCTGCAACGATTTTTCACGATGAGAGAGTTGAGCTCGAAGTGAAGAGGTGCGATAGATATTTTTGACAGTTTGTATAGGATATTGACCCACGAATTCTTCACTTTATGGACATTGTCGGATTTGGAGGTGTTTGTCATGTAAGTTCGTTCAAATTAAACCGCGGTCTTATTAATGCATTTATCAAGTATTGGAGGCAGAAAATCCAAACATTTCATTTTCCTATTTGCATTGGAGAGGCCACTATCACCTTACAGGACGTTGAGGTATTGTGAGGCTTGTGCGTAAACGGTTTATCTGTTACATTAATCTACCGCTCGCAGAGCACGACACAACAATAACAACAAGTGTCGCGTCCTAAAAATCGTAAGTAAAGGGTACGAGTGGGGTCGTGATTATTGCATTCCGAAAAGACGATCCGGTTTGGTGGTCCTTTTTTAAAAGATAGAGTTTTGAAAAAATCGTGCATGTGTGAGAAAAAATCGTGTTTTAGTGAAAAAGTATTATTTAGTAAAAAATAGTATTTAAAAAAAAAGTCAGGACTAAAAAATGCCACAGTTTTGGTCAACTAATTTTGAAAAAGAGTTTTATTTTGAAAAATAGAGTCGTCACTTGGTACTGAGTTAGGATGTATCAAGTCACCAAAAAAAAATCATTTAAACAAAACAAATGTAAAATTTTCTTAAAAATCGTAAGTAAAGGGTACGAGTGGGGTCATTACTATCGCATTCCGAAAAGAAGATCTGATTTGGTGGCCTTGTTTTAAAAGATAGAGTTTTGAAAAAATCGTACATGTGTGAGAAAAAATTGTGTTTTAGTGAAAAAGTGTTGTTTAGTAAAAAATAGTATTTTGAAAAAAAAGTCAGGACTAAAAAATGTGACAGTTTTGGTCAACTAATTTTGAAAAAGAGTTTTATTTTGAAAAATAGAGTCGCCACTCGATACTGAGTTAGGATGTACCAAATCACCCGAAAAAAATCTTTTAAATAAAACAAATGTAAAATTTTAGAAAAATTATTTAATACCCTTTTCCGACTCCTATTTACAAAAAATGAGAGAAAAAGATACGAGAGTCAGATTTGAAGAAAGGGAAAGCAAAGGCTTGCGCCTAAGGCACCCTTTCTACCTAATCGAGACTAGTTGCCAGATTTAATCAAAATTTTATAAATTAACCCTAAGTCTATCACGTTTGGATGTATCTAAATGAATGTAAATCCTAATTTTAAATGTGGGTATCGGGAGGGTTGGCATGTTCCTTCGAGACTTGGTCAAAATTATCGCATTAATTATAAAATCTGAATCGAGACCTCAAGGGAGTCATAAGTGTGAATGTAAAATGAAATGTAAAAAAAAAAAAGAAAAAAAATAATAATATAGATAATAAGTGGCCGAAAAAAGTGAGAATGCAATTTAATGGGTACGGGGTGCTAATAGCTCGTAACTGAATATTCTTACTCACGGAAGGGGGAACGGCATATACGCTACCGCTTCCTACTTGAGTAGGCGACTATTTTTAGTCGAATGACACAAAATGACCTAAATCCTAAGTGAGCTGCAATCTAAATGTCATGCATTTGAAAATGTGTCAAAAATAAGTAAATAATAGTAATAATAATAAAAAAAATCATACAAAATGGAAGGAAAAATTAAAAGTGTGTGAAAAGGAATGCGAAATGCACACGAGTAGAGCTATCACTAAAATGACCTAAGGGACTAGCGTTGGACTAGCCCGTTCTAAAAATTCCACTAGCGTTGGACTAGCAGGGAAACGATGAAGCCACAACTAGCGTTAGACTAGTGTGGTGGTGGAATAACATAAAACATAAATTAAATAGTAAAGCGTGAATTAAAAGCAAGTTAGACATATAAGACATGTAAAATCAAGTAGAAGCACATAACACATAAGCATGTTATTTAAATGCAAAATCCTAATAAAAGCGATAAAATAAATAAGCACGTAAGTAAGCAAAAGAAAATAAACCCTAACTATTACACCGGGGCTTGATTTACAATTTAAGAGGGGGAAATTAAAAATGTCCTATCTATTACACTTTCTATCTATTTACAAAGTTTTTGCTAAAATAAGTAAAGTAACCTAACTATTATATTGACTAGATAAATACAAAACTATTACACTTTTCGCCAAAATAATAATAATGAAATAATACACTTTAAAATTAAATAGTATAAAAGAAATATATACACGAATAGCATGCAAGATAGGAAATATATGAATAAAAATGCATAAAAATCACGTAAAGCACATTAGAGCATATAAAAGAGAAAATTAATAAGAAATAGATATACCTCTTTGAAGACCCGGTACCAACACTAATCAAAATTAAAAAACAAATTAAGGTATCTCGGTATAAACAAACAAAACTTAAAATATATAAGCATTGACAAATTGAGATAAAAAATAAATTCTAACAACTAAAGGGACTAAAAACTAAACTTTTGTAAATTTAAGGGGTCAACTTGGAAAATCAAATAAATCTAAAGGGGTAGAGATGCAAAATTAAAGTAAATTGGGGGGACAAAACAATAAATTCTAGCAAGTATGGAGAAATTGCAATTAAGGGACTTAACTGACAGAGTATAAAAATCTAGGGAATCAATCCATAAATGTGGGGACTTAATCACATAAAGTAGAAAATCTTCAAAGGACATGTCATCAATACTTGAAACATCAGGACTATGATATAAATATTCACTAAAATCAAAATACTAAAAACAGAAAATGTTATCTAAATCCAAATTTAAATTAAGTAACCCAATACAAAATTAACTAAACTAAATAGCTAATTAATGAACTAAACTATGCTCAAGACTAATCAAAATCCTGCAACCAAAAAAGATCTAAACACAACAAACAAAAAAGGTTTAAAAAAAAAACCTTCCCCAAATTTTAAGATTTGCTCCAAACAAACAAAAAGAACACACACATCTTCCCCTCTTTCTTTATCGTCTCCAAATTTCTCTCTCTTTCTTTGCTTTCTCTTTTTCGCTACTCTTCTTTGTCTCTCTTTTCTCTGATTTCTTTCTTTTCTGGTCTCTGTTTGCTCTCCCCTGTTTTCTCTTTGTGCTTTGCTTCTCTCAACCCAAACGCAGAAAGTCCCCCCCAAATCATTTCTCTTAACTGAATCGGCCCCTTCTTTCTATTTTCTCCCTTCCTCTTGCTGATCTTTTCTTCTTTTTCTTTCTTCCCCTCCTCTACGCTTTCTCTTATTTTCTCTATTTCTCTTCTCTCTTTGCTCCATCTTTTCTCTTTGCTCCAACTTCAGTTTTAGCTTTCAATTGATTATCATTATGCCCACCATTCTAGTTTCGTGTTGAACCCTCTGCTATTGCCCTCATCTTTTTCTTTGGTTCTTTTCCCTCCTCACTCTCTTTTCTTTTCCCTGCTCTACCCTTACTGCTCTCTGTTTCCCTCTCTTGCGCCTCTTCCTCTCTCGTCATTTGTCCTTTCTATTTCTTTTCTGCCCTTTCTTTATTTTTTTGTCCTCTCTATTTTGTCTCATCTCTTTCCTTTTGTTCCCGTCTCTCTCACTTACTCTATCTAAATTCCATTTTCCTTTTTTTTTCGTGTTTTCTCTCTTCTTCGTCTTGTATTGTCTCTCTTTCTCTCTCTTGCAGCCAATTTCAATTTTTTTTTCTATTTCCCCGACCTTTTTGTTCTGTAGAATGATGGTGGTAAGGCATCGGGTGATGGGGGAGGGTTTGGATGGGATTAATTTGGTGGTGAGTTGCGATTTTGATGGTGATTGCAGGTGACACTTGAAGAAGCCTTGATTGACAGTGAATGATGGAGTGCGTGGTGATTGGGCAGAGAAATTTGGTGGTCAAATTTGAGCTAATGGTGGCCGTGAAAGTGGCTGTGGTGGTAATGGCAGTGAATGGGTTGAATTAGGTTGGGGCTACTTGTGAGTTTTTTTATTTTTTATTTTTTTGCAGGTTTGTGAGTAACGTGGGGATGTTGTTATGATGGCTCTGCTTACTTACTGGTGGTGAATTGAGGGAAATTGGTGGAAGTTGGGAAGAGCCAGTACTGATTCGGTGGGTTTGTAACTGTGATTGTGATTGTGAGATGTTGATGAGGATAATTTGGTGGGAAGTGGCATGTGGTTTGTTGCTTTGATGACTGTTTTGTGTGATGAAATAGTTGTTTATTACTGTGATTTTGCAGGTTTGAGAGAGATTATGACAGTGGGAATGAGATACAGGGGAGATAGAGATTTTGTTAATTGTTAGGCTGATGAAGGTTGAGGGACTATTTGTGATGGTGAAGCTGAAATTAATCAGTGAGTCTTATGATTATGGGGGGAAGGAAATTAGAGGATTTACAGTGGTTCTGGGCTTGGTGGAAGTAGCTATTGGAGTGGCTTATGGTTGTGGTTATGTGAACGTGATTAGCAGTAGTGATTGGTGGTGTTTTTTAGAGGTTGTCTAGCAATCCAAGTGGTGGTTGAACGGTGGTACTGGGTGGAAGAAAAAATAAGAAGGGACGGTGGGGCAGGGATGGAAGAAAGAAGGAATAAGCCCAGAAAAATTGAAGAAGAAGAAAAACAACAACAAAGCAACGACCAAATTTAACCCAGATTACAAACAATTAAAATCAACAGAATCAAACAATAGAAAACCAAAAAATTTGTAGAAGAAACAACATCCCAATTTAACCAAATTTCAAGCAACTAAAACATGACAAAATCAAGCTTACACAATGAAATAAAATGGATCAAAACAAAGAGAAGAGAGATAAGAAATTACCTTTTGGAAGATGGTAAAGAGTCTGATGAACAGTGATTCGTTCTTGATTTTGAAGATGAACAATAACCAAGTTAAAGGGAACGGCGTTTTAGTGTGTGTTTTTTTGGTGTGAAGTATGTATTTTGATCCTTAAAACACAAAAATAAAAGTGTTTGTAGGGTTTTTAATTTTTTTTCCTCATTTTTACTGATTAAAAGGGGTATTTATAAGTCACTTGTCTTGGTCACCAAGAATACTACAAAATAACGAAAACGCTACCGGTAATAAATTACTAATTTTATTTAAAAAAAATATTTTTTAACCCTAAAAATTAAAAATAATACAAAGAAATGACAGCAATCTCTAACATTTTCAAAAAGAATTCAAAACAAATTTCAAAAATAAAAGTTAGAGCTTAAAGTTGATAAAAACGCGCTCGGGGTATAAAATGACAATTTTTTCCCTGAATAACGAAAATACACAAAAAATGACTATTAGCGTAAAAAATTATCAAAAATTAAAAATGAGTTTAAAACACTAGAAAATGCCTTTATGACTCAAAATTTAACAAAAAATGAATTTAAACTGTAAAATAACGATTTTGTCTTTGAACAATGAAAATTCATAGAAAAATAGCTATTAGTTTCAAAAAATTACCAAAATCTAAAAATAAACTTAAAACACTAGAAATGTATTTATGACAGAAAATTAACAAAAAATGACTTTAAACTGTAAAATAACAATTTTGCCCTTGGACAATGAAAATTTGTAGAAAAATAGTTATTGATATTAAAAAACCACCAAAAATTAAAAATGAGCTTAAAACACTTGAAAATGCATTTATGACTCAAAAATTGATGAAAAATGAATTTAAACTATAAAATAATGATTTTACCCTTATACAATGAAAATTTACAGAAAAATAGCTTTTAATTTCAAAAAATTATCAAAAATTAAAAATAAGCTTAAACACTAGAAAATGCATTTATAACTCAAAAAATAATGAAGAATGAATTTAATCTGTAAAATAACGATTTTACCCTTGAACGTAATATTTACAGAAAAAAATAGCAATCGTTTTCGAAAAAATAAAAAAAATTTAGAAACATGTTTAAAAAATTAGAAAATGAATTTAGAATCTAAAATGAGCTAAAATAGTGTTCGTGAGGTGAAATTACCAATTTACCCTATATTGGTAAAAAATATAAAAAAATACTAATTAAATCTAAAAAAATCATAAAAATTTAACAATTTTATATGAAAGTAAAATAGGAATTTAAAACCCCCAAGACTTGATGGGAAAAATATTTACAAAAAAAAATTACTATTTTACCTCCAAAATTATTGAAAAATTTAAAATTTGACCCAAAAATGCAAACATGCCCCATAATGTTTGAAAATAAATAGTGTATCAAAATTTAGTGTCTACCGCAAGTTTGTGATTTGTTGGAGTTCTGGCCAACAGAACATCAATTCAAAGATACCAGGATGAAGCTAGTTGGCTTGTACGAGCACTTTGAGAATAATCTCCTGCCACTCGATGCTCCTATTCAAACTGTTCAACAGTATGTCCGCATGTATATATTGATGTTATTTGGTGGGCAATTATTTGTAGATACGTGTGAGAATGTCATATTTACCACATGGCTAAATATGCTGGTTGATTTGGAGGCGTTGGGACAGTATAGTTGGGAGAGCACTGTGCTCGCCTCTTTGTACAGGCGTATATGCTATACATCGCTTACTAGCACTAGGACCATAGCAAGACCATACATGCTATCTCAGGTAAAAAAAATATTCAATACTTACCTCATATAGCGAAATATTATCAATCAATTAAATTATTTACAGTCTAACAAGTTAATTGTCGTATTTTAATAGTTTTGGGTATGGGAGCGTTTTTCGACCATTCGACTTCAGATCACTTAGGCGCGACCGCTAGGTGATTATCTTAGGGGAGGTAAATAGGTGACTCGGCGGACTATCCGAAATGCGACTCAACATGTAGCGAGTTATTATAGAGATCAGCTGTCGCTGTTACATGTCGATCAGGTAGTTTGACTTTCATATTTTTAAAAAATTATCTATACAATATATGATTTCTTATCTGTCGATGATGGTTGGAGTTTCGTTGCAGTTCATATGGATGTCATACATCGATGATGTGCTGGCATCTCTACTCCAATATTGCACAGTAGGTGCACATATTTGAAGGTCGAGAGTCCTACTCATATTTTGACAGATTGTTGCATTTGATTTTTTGGATTGTGTCATGAGATAATTCGGAATGCGTCAACATATTTTGAAAGAAGTCGACACTAATTTTGATAAATTGCATTCACTTTGCCTATCGGAACGTGGATGACATGATTGGAATTATTATCTCAGATCTTGGATCGGTTACTGGCATTTGCATGCAGGTTTGATTGTTACAAACGAGATTACGAATACACTCTAACCGTCGACCAAGTATCTGTATTGGTAATATCGTCGTACGATCTTATATATTACTTCTCTTGTGCATTATACTCAGTGTGATGGCTTTCAGGACATTTTCGGCCAGCACGAGTACATGGTAATGATAATATATCTTTAACATTCTATCTTTTATATCATAAATTGTGTAACTGAATTACTGATAATTTGTATATATGTGATTTACAGATGAGCAGCTTGTATAGAATCGGGGACGCGTCAGCGGCCTGCCTCCGTCATATTGACCTGAATGATATTTTTTATCCTAAAGGGTCAACGATCAGGGACGAGACATTTGGTCTATACAGTATTTAGGACATTCAAATCATATGTTTTTTGGTCCAAATCCACGACAGTACGTTGGTGCCTCTATATCTTACACTTCCCAATATCAGAGGCCAATCAGACACGTCTTTAGTCAGGCTGGCACTTCGTCTAGTAGACACCGACCTCGATACCGGCATGGACTTCAAGATGAAGCCGTACACCAGGAGCAAGTTACTCTTACTGAATACCACACTTATACGATGCATGGTAGTGCGCAGATCTCACCTTCGAGGAGCACAGTTAGTTGTACGATCTGTGCTACTCTATGACTATGCATGTAGGTGGTACTTTTGTTACTGGGCACAGGCACATTCGGCTTCACTTTTTGCTGGATTTAAATTACACCCTATATTCTTGTTTTTTAGTGGTGATGCCGGTGGATTTCATGATGGAGTCGTGTCCACATATTTCACCTCGAGTCCTCGTTTACACATGCCTACCTCAAGTTCATCCACCTCTACCATAGTCCATCATCATATTCAAGATGCTCATGATGCTGAAAAATCAAATGATGATAAGACTGATGAAGATGAACTGTCAGCACATCCTGAGGTGTGTGCCCGACGCGCGATTAAGAGAGCTAGAAGATTTTACTGCTCATCGACACCTCGAAACCCAAATCAATAACAATTTCGTCAGCGTTAGGGGCATTTGATAATTTTTATACTTGTACATTCGAATTTTTTTTACACAATTTGATAAGCAATTGTAAATTTGATAAATTTTCATTTATAAAGTATTTTACCATTTTATTCCTACAAAAATTAATTTTCATATAATTTTTAAAGCAGCCACATCTAAACCCGACAAATATCAAAAATTAAGAAAATATTAAAAATGTAAATTATGGTATATTATTAACAAATTTCTGTCGAAAAAAACCATTGTGTGTCAAAATATAATTCACCTCAGAAATTTGTCTAAAAACACAAAAATTCGGATTTAAGAACCAAAATAGTGTTAAAAGACATTTATGTACCAAAATAATGGTTTTTCCCCTGACACGTTTGTCACGAAAAAAATATTTTTTAACTCCAAAAAATTATGATATATTTGGGAATATGCTTAAAAATATGAAATCTAAATTTAGGATTAAAAATACCATTTTGTCCTTTAATTCACATAATAGACGGAAAAAAATAGCATTGCATTTCACCTTTAAAAAATGACAAAAAATTGAGAATCCATACAGGGGTGTAAAATTGGAATTAAAAAAATTTGTAAAAAATGTGTTTATGTTCTAAAATTTTCGTTTTCCATATATAACTGCACATTCGCTGTTTTTATCTTAAAATCGAATTTTGACATCGAAAAATATAAAATGAGGAGCCAATTTTTAGTATTAGCAATACTCCTATAACTGCACATTTGCTATTTAAATAAAATATTCTACAACTCAACCACAATCTTTGTACATTATATATAAGATTTGAACTATCTCAATTATTTTGGACAATAATACCTTGAAACTTACCAAAAACACTAAACTTCTAACCCCTAAAACCCAAAATCCAAAACCCTAATTCTAAACCTAAACCTAAACCAAAACCAAAACCCTAACCCTAACCCTATCCCCACTCCTAAACCCATGGACACGGCCACAAAAAGGAGAAGGGAGAAAAAAAAATTAATAAATCATGCGTCGCGTTTAAGAAACGTGGAACATGCGTCGCGTTTCCTAAATGTAATGCATGAATAATTTTTAAAAAAAAAAAGTCAGCATTGCGTTTAACAAATTTGCACTCTGACACCCTCAGTTGCCGAATTTTTTTTTTTTCCTAACAATACTCTAACAAATTTGCCTGCTTCCTTAGTAATTCCTTTACGACAGCATTTAAGTATGGCATTTGCTCCATATCTTTTTCCTCAACCTTCCTATCTCCAGCAACACTTCGGATCTCTTCATATAATCTTGTCTGGATGGGGGGGTTTTCTATTATCCTAGCGATGGCCCACTCAATAGCGGTCCCAGTAGTGTCGGTCCCACCATTCAAGAATTCAGAGCAGAAATGACTTGGGCATACTTTGTGTATTTAGACATGAAAATGCGAACTTAAATTGTTAGATGAAACTGAACCTACAACTAAACTATTGGATGAACTAAAAGAAGAGAAAGTGTTGTAAGTTTCCCTCGTTTTTTTTTTTTTTGTGAGAGTTTAACAAGAAATGGAATTATATTTTTACTCATTGGTGTATTAATATTTTGGGGCTAATTACACATATCTCCCCTGAGGTTTATCGTAATATACCTAGCTTCCCTTAGGTTTCAAAAATTACACTCACATCCCTTATTTCATTAGTTTTGGTAACAAAAAAACCTTTTTTGCTAATTGAATATCTTAAAATGCCCCTAGAATTTTTTTATTAAAATAAAAAAAATAATTCTTGAAAAATAACAAACTAACTAATTCAACATAAAGTAAAAAATAGCGATAATATTGTCCAGTATTACCACCAATACTCAACAATTATGTAGCCCAATATACCTCTCCCACTTAGTGCTCTAATTTCTACATCTTTATCATCTTTTTTATTATCCAAAATATGTCATAAATAAACAAGATAACTATTAAAAAAAATGTGATGATCATAACAATTTGAAAAATTTGTACTATGTGAACCCACGCTCTCAAGAGTAAATTAAAGTAAATGTTAGGTTTTTTTTTCCTTATTTTCCGTCTTTTTTCCCTTTCTATTTTTCTATAATTTTTCCTGAGGTAATTATAGTGACATGCAAGGGTATTTTAGTAATCCTAAGTGCTCAAGGAAGGTAAGTGTAATTTGTGAAATCTGAGGAGAGCTAAGTGTAATTACAATAAAGATCAGGGGAGGTATTTGTAATTATCCCTAATATTTTGTTTCTTAACTTCTAATTGTACAATTTGCATGTTGGAAAAGTTTATATGACTTTAATACTCTTTCTCTCCATTTCTTCTCAAATTAGGCGAGAAAATGTTTAACTATTCAATCTCTCCATCTCACTTTACTTTTCTTCTTTTCTATCCATTTAAGGGGAATCTGGTTTAGGGGAATCAATAGAGACGGTAGTAATGACATCCATTATTTATATTTGGAAAACAACTATCACTATTATTCAATCGGAATGAAAGTAATTAATTGAAGTCTCTATGATTCTCTCCAAAATACTACTCTTTCAAACTCATTAGCCGTCATACCCATTGCATTATTAAATTAAACATATTAGGAAAAATCATCAAAAACCATACTCATAGTGAGGTTAATAATATTCATAGTGATAGTAATTGAAGAATTTGGATCAAATGACTCCTAAGTTTCTCAAACAAGAAAAGCATTGTCCTTTGTCTTCTTTTCTTTCCTAATTCCTCTATCCAAACAACGCTTTAGACTCGCATCTGCAATTGAATTAGTTTATAGTTTTTTCTTTTTGGCTGGTAACTATAATATTTCAAAATAAAAAAATCATATAATTAGAAAAATTCAATTCAAACAATCTAGTCCTCCTCAATTTGCAACTATCTAATACTTCTCAAATTCAAGGATTACCGATTTTAATCAATGCTTGCCTAAATCGAAGTTTAGGCATTAATTAGTGCAAAAAAGAGCTTGAAACAATTTCCGATTGGATAATCAAACTGACCAATATGTTAGAATTTAACATTTTTTTTACAGATATTAAATATCATGCATGATTTTTGACTGAGCTCTAAATTTGTAAAAGCTTTTGATGTCATTATTCACGTGGAAGGAGCTATTTCGAATAGAGAAATGATTTATACACCTCACTTTTTATTTTTAGATAAAAAAACTATTATCATTTGAGCTAATTATTTTTTGTTATAGAAATTTAAAATTTGTTAGTATATTAATCTAATAAAGTGTACAAAATCAAAGCGTGAAATGCATAAACCATTAATCATTGTTGTTTTAAAATTATATGATACAAGCTTAGATGTCTAATACTGCTACATATGAAACAGATAAAAATTACACCAAGAAAAAGTCGCAAAAGAAAATATCGAGAGACTAAAAACAAAAATGGAGAAAAAGTCGCAAAAGAAAATATTGAGAGACTAAAAAAGAAAAATGAACTTGGGTTGTCTTTTTACATTTCGACTAGCATCATGGGCCCAATCCATTTGCTCCTGATACCGAATGGAAAAGGTTTTATGTGTTCCTACTTTTTAACAGGCCCAATGCATATTTTCTTTTCAAAACACGGTTTGCAAATGTTGGCTCAATATGTACTTCTCTGTACTTGTATTAGTTTTTCTTTTTGGATTCGAGAGATTTTTTTTTCTTCCTTTCTTCTTCTTCTTCTTCTTCTTCTTTTTTCTTTTTTCTTCTTTTTTTTGGGTGGTAGGGTAAAGTTTAGAAGGAGAGATAGCTCACCCATTTCAAGGGCAGTTCAGGTTACAAGTATATTTTAGCAGTTTATAGTAACTCTGACATATTATAGTTTATAGTAATTCTTACAGATCGTCTACTAATAGAAGTTTAACTGGTGCTAAGACTTGAAAGTGCTCTCTAACACAAGGGACCAAGACCTTTATCAGCTGAGTCACAACACAATTTGAGACACACTTTGGACTTACCAGAAAAAGGAAAAAATATGAAGGGAGACTTGTAGTATCTACCAAGAGTAGAGATCAAAAGAGCAATGATCAAGGCAAAAAGAAAATAAAAATAATAATAATGGGAATCCATTAAAATGTGTTGTGGACTTAGGTCTAAGCACACAGGCTTATGTATGGTGGGTAGCTCTGCAAAAGAGGCAAACTAGGGAATCACCCTAATCCGGCCACGCCCACAGCTATTGTAATGAAGTGTCACCTATTTGGAATTGCAAATTGTAGCCCAATCTTAATTTGTTGGATGTTAATTTAATAGAAGTAAAGGAATATGATGAGAGAATTTAATAATTTTAATACCATGGTTTGACTTCTAAGAACTAAGATATATATTGGGTGTGTTTTGATGGCATTATTTGGAATTTTTTGGAAAATTTTTTTTCAAAATGTGTTTGGATAGTTGAAAAATTATTTGGCCATAAGTCAAGAAAATTTTGACCAAAAATTTTTTCCCACCTTTTTCAAAAACAATGGTTCAAATTTTCCCACCAAATATTTTCATTTTAAATTTCAAATGTTTTTCAAACTTTGTAACAATTTTAGTAACTTTTTACACAATTATTCACAAAAGCAAGCACATTTGCAGTTTAAAATTTGTTTAGAAAAATTGAAAAATCACGAGTAACAAAATGAGATCCATTGTCGGTGGGTTTTATTGTAGGTTTTGTAAATCTGAGCACTGATATCGGACGCTAGTAATTTTACGAGCGTCTCGATACTGTTGAAAGTTAAAAATTTACCGAAGCACTCGTCGTTTTACAAGCATTCAACATCAGTGCTCGTTCCACAAAATCCATCACAAAACCTACGACAATGGATCTCATTTTGTTACTTGCGATTTTTTCAATTTTTCTAAGTAGATCTTGAATATAAACGTAATTGCTTTTGTGAATAATTGAGTAAAAGTCCCTAAAGTTAGTTACAAAATTTTTAAACAAACCAAAAACTTTTCACAATTCAAACACTTTTCAACTTTTAAAAAAAGTCAACAAAATAAATTATTCACTATCCAAACACAATCCAAAAATTTTTCTCTAGTCAAACACTTTCAAATTTTCTTATTTGGTCAACAAAAATTGACCAAATAATTATTCTAAATAATTTGACCAAATAATGCCATCCAAACACACCCATTGTGATCATTGGTCCCAACTACAAAGGCCAGAGAAGTCTATTAAGAGACTTGAAATTGTTCATCTTATCCAGCATATTTTAAGTTAAAGTGCATGTATAGGGCCGACTAAATATAGGGTTGGGAAGAGTTTATAGTGGTCATTATGTAAAGCATGCCAATCCCACTTTTGGCCATTAGTAATCTAATATTTGTATACACTAATTATGACCACAAATTGCATTGGAAGATACTCTTTTGGGAAAATTTTTTGAAAAAAATAAACAAGCAACTGGAGTAGTTTTATTTTGGTAAAAAGGACCGCCACATATCTTCTTACCTTCACTAGTAGTATTACAAAAGTTATACATATCCTCATATGTGTCTCAAAGCTTTCCATTTTCATTTTTTAATACTCTAAATAAAGATCATCCAGTGTTTGGCATGTTGGTCATGTCAAATGCAGCACAATTTTGTTTGCACCTTCGGACTTTTCCAGAATTCAAGAGTTCATACGTAAGCGACAACTTACAATGAAATGTGACTCATTCAATTGTTATATCACGTCTACATATGTTAGTTGTATTGTCCTCGTAAAAAAACTAGATGCTATAATGTCCTGATTTATATTATACACCTAAATTACAAATGCATAAAAAAAAAAAAATCAACGTGTCACTCACCGAGTCACGACGCTGCCGGGTTTCTGTGCAACATCTTGTGTTAAACTTGCCATTTTTTGGTGCACAAGTGCGTCCAGTGTCTTGTATCTCTCACGGGATAGGGAAGCATTTTATCCGGCCATTGCTGCAACTTTTTGAGGAGAAATTTGTAGTTTTAGTACTAAATATTTGGGGTATCGACAGTTTTGGTATTTAAAATTGGATAAAAACAAACCTAATATCAAATGTTTTAATCTTTTAACATATTTAGTTCTCGTGAGGCAATTTTAATTTTATGTGCCAATAACCAAATTTTTTAAAAAAATACTTTGATCTGATACCTATCTCATCTCCTTTGTCCCGAATAACAATTACAATAGTCAAACTGTTTTAAAAGAAATTTTCCAGTGACATTGAAGAACAAAATTTTCTCTTCGATGTATGGTTTTAGGGTTTTCTTTTAAGAGCAGATAGAGAGGGTGGGAGTAAAGAGAGAAGGTAAATTAATTGATTGCCTATTTGAAGATCAGAGCTTTTTCCAAGTTTTATTAGCTTGTTCTCCTTTTTTTTAATTTATTTTTGAGTAAAGACTAATTACTTAAATTAGCGTCTTTAATTACAAATTATGATTATTAATATTTTTTTTAATTTGGTTACTGGCACATGAGTATAAGTACCAGAATTCAGCAATGATTAAATGTGTAAAAAAATGAAACATTTAATACTAAATTTATTTTTATCCAAACTTTAAGAACTACAATTGGCTCAATAAACTAAGGGCATGTTCGCAATAGCCTTTTTCTATCCGATTTTAGCTTGTGATTTTTGAAAAATCTATATTGCGATGTTCTCAATTGTTTTTTTTTTTTTACTATATTTTTAGAATTTTTAAACTAAAATTAGGAGCAATTGATTTTCAATTTTTTTAAAAATAAGTTTTTATAAAAATAAAAAACTATTAAGAACAAGTCCTAAATATCTTGAAAAATTAAAAAAATTGATATTACATTTGCTTTCGTCTTAATTTTAAGGATTAAAAGTGCGATTCTTCAAAAGTTTTCAATTCTCTGTTTTTTGAGTATTGATTACTTCAATATACCACTTTTTGTCTCTTGTTCTTTTTATCATGTCCTAGTCCTGCACCTCAATGATTCAGAAATAATCAGAGTCTTGTACAAACATAGTACAACTACAGATTATCCATAATCGGATATCTTTTCGATCTAGAGGCTGCATTTGCTTACTCTAAGAAGCTTCTGAGTGAAACTTGCACTTGTCAGCAAAGATATTTGTAAAATTTTTATCAAGAATAGTAGTAGTTATAATGAAAGAGCAACTTGCAGCCAGATCTTCATGTATCTACCTTCTCGTTATCTCTATCACGGCAATCGCTATTAGTCATGATCACAAGAAAATCATTAATGATCACATCAATTCATCATCCGGGGCAACCCGTTGATTTCTTTAGAGGAATCTAAAAGCTGTCCAAAACGGTCAATTACAGATTTATTTGTGCAGTCACATAAAAAAACAATTTATTCTTACCCGTGTTTATTTACAGCTGTTCGATCCTTTTTTTTATCTTGGATTTGCTTGCTAGTAAACTTGAAGCATTGTTCTCAATAGACAATATAACGTACGCAAAACATTATCTCTAGCCAGGATAAAGACAGGAGGAACTATATAAGTCATCAATATGTTCCGTATCTTAAAGAATTACAAGTTTCTTATCTAGTTTTTAGAAGTTATGTTTGTCGTTGAGTTTTTAGTAGTTTATATGTTTAAAATATTAAGTATTACGCGTTAGTTTCCTATTATAATTATATTATCTATTTCTTATTAATTTTTTCTTATTCAAAATTTATGAGTTATATGTAGATAACTTTGTTATTGAGAAAAGTAGTAGAGTTGAGAGTTTAGATAAATTATAGATGAAGTTAAGCCTATTCTGTCATAGGTTTATGCCAATCACAAACAAACAGTAAAAAATGTTATATTTGTAACTTCTCATATACCACATATTTTTATATGTGTTAAATAATATAAGAGTTAAAAATGTTATATTTGTAATTTCTCTTCTTTTACATATTTGTATGTGTGCTTAATAGAAATTTTGCTAAGCGTGTGTGTTTCTTGTGCCAATAAAAACATTTTCTCATGACAAGGCCAAAGCATTACGCTGTATCCCACCTGACCCTCCAAGGCTCCATCACATCATCTTCCAAAAAAAGAGAAGAAAAGATGTTCAATCTTCCCTAGTCAACAATTATCAACCAACTTCTAACAGGTTTTTTCTTAAAATTTCTTGAAAACAGCACGTGGGTGTCACTTGAAATGATATTCAAACTAATGAAAAACAGAAACTGGGTGGATATTTATTTGTTTATAATATTTGTCATGCCTCCTTTTTGTTTTTTGTTTTCTGTGCTGTTTATCATCAGCAACATCAACTAAACACATTGATCTTTTATAGTTATGATATTCAAGAATGCTATGTGGCAAGGGACAGCATATTTAATATTCTTATTGTGTCGATGGATAGAGTTTAAACCTAATCACCATATCTCGATATATAATTAGTGACAAGAAGAGAAAGAGAAAGAAAGAGGAAGGGGGGGGGGGGGGTGCAAAAAAATTGATGTCTAGACAAATTGCCATACGTACATGTGTAACGAAAGATGATTTCAGTGTCATAACTCTGGACGTGCAATGACAGTAGAAATTTTACCAAATCAAAGCAGTTAATAAAAAATATTGTAGGCACAACGTGCTAAGACATTTTTTACGGGAGATATGGAATAGGGTTGACGACATATTTGTGAGAGAGAAAATAAAACGGGATCTGCAATTATTTGATAGGAAAAAAAAGTTCAAATTAACCTCCCAAGAGAATAACTCACATGGATAGTTATAAAAGACCAATTTACAATGGAAAATTTTAGAAAGATGTCAAATAAAAATAAATAGAATTATGATTTGTCATATACTGATTGATGTTCTATATTTGTAGCATGCTTTGATTATGCAGGTGTTGATTTGTCTCATCTTTCGTTTGGAGAAAATGTTATGGAATTGCTTCAGAGTCAACTTCTAACACACCTCCTACAATGTTTCGTCGGTAGTCATTTTCGGAATGTTGTAATACCATGCAAGTGGTAAGATGCTAGTTTATCTCAAGCTATTCGGGCTGCTGCCAAAAGAAACTTTTTCATAATCAATTTTTATTTTATCAGTAATTGCGTCCTAGATGCTTACGCACAATAGTATTTTGTTTTCTCTTTTCATTTGTTTAACTTAAAAGAACAAATGGTTTTAGTTGATGAAATGAAGCAAAATCTATTTGAAATTGCCAACTTGTATATGCAATTTGGGTATTGTCGAAAATATATTGCGATCACGCATGCTAAAATGACAATTTAGTATTATTAAATAGCTGGCGATTGTGCTCATATGTCGGGAGCCCCGGGGGGGGGGGGGGGGGGGAGACTTATGCAACGTTAATGATGTACACGTGTATAACAACTTATAGTCTCCGTTTTGTCAATTTGTATGGCGAAAGATAACTAAACACCTTTTCGTTGATTTTTTTAATTTTTTTTTTGTAATAAAACACCTTTTTGTTGATTGTAATAACGTTTGAAAAATCGAAGACTAAACAAAGGGTGTTTGTCATTGAAGTCATTCTGCAACATAATTGGATTGACCATGAAGAGTAGGTACGTGTCCTTGTGAGGGAAACAGAAGAAACATTGGAAGCTGGAAACTAAAGCAAGAGAAGATAAAAGCGGACCAATTGGACTTGAAGACCGGGTGGTAGGTGGGCGGCTGGTGACCAACATGCAGTCCAAGGTTTACTTGTCCAAATATCCTGCGCTTCACTTTCATGTATGCACACCCGTGGTGTAGGCAAGATACATCTGTTCCACACTCGATGAATTGTGCGAAAGGTATTCTGAATGCAAAGATATTACTCACTGTATTTAAATGGTGTAAAGTGAATGTAATATCGCAAAATATAACAAAAAATTCCAAGCTGTATGAAGATTATCATTCACAATTAGTTTGACAAGGGTTTTGGCCTTTCCTAATTAACTTGTCTTTTTTCATTTCTTTGCATATTTTGTTTTTCTTTTGTCAAATAAGTCATTTTCTCACAGTAGGAACATATGATAATGCATGACTCTTGTACTCAACACAGGGAAAAATATATAACTTACTTGGAAAATTGTATGAGATATTTTATTAGGTTATGATGTAACATTCACTAGACATGTAATATATTTTGTAGTATCCTTGAAAGGGTACAATTTTCTCAAGATGGGTGAGATAGACTCAAAGAATTTTATTTTTTATTTTTATCTTTTGTTTAACATTATTCAATTTTGGATTAACCACATTGACCTCCACAAAAATTTTGTCCTGACTTTAGAGATTTCCATTCCAATTTATGATATTGTCATCATTATCCCAAAGTTTATATCATATGTTACATAAAATATCCCAGATGCTAATATCGTTTTTTTCAAAAAAAAAATCATTATAAACATATTTGTAATTCCACATATACTCTCATGAGTACCATATAGAAAGGAGGTCATTCAAATTATTAGTATGTTACATCTCAAAATGATAATAACAACTTGCATAAGTTGTAAAAAGGTTAGATTTGATCCAAAAGTAGGAGGCAGCAGGGAAGATAATGAAATTAGAACAATAGTAGCATCAAAGACGGTGTGATAATGAAATTAGAACAATAGTAGCATAAAAAACGGTGTGATATTCAATGTGACGACACCTAACGTAATATGCTGCTTTTGGATTAATACTAATCTAACCTAATTTCAAAAGAGTCCTATATTATTGCAAACTTACTAAAAAGTATTTCTCTAAATTAATACTAATTTAATTTAATTTTAAAAGAATCTCATATTATCCTAACTTACTAAAAAAAATCTAAAATTATTTTTAATAAATAAAAAATTAATCGTGATTTTCCTTAACAAAAAGAAAGCCATAATTAATTAAAATCCTAAATTCTAAAAGCATAAACTCTACACTCTAAATCTTGAATCCTAAATCCAAAATCCTAATCCTAATTTAAAAGTAAACATAAAAACTAGTAATGAAAATGTTAGCAAAAGTTTTTTTTTCTAGGGTTTATGTTGCAATAATAATAATAAAAAAGTGATACTTACTCAAGAAACCAGTATTTCAGATTACAGATAGAACAAGGATTAGAGTTTATAATTGATAATGACTCTTAAATGGTCAAATTTGTCTGTAACTAAAAATTTATTATAATATTTGATAGTGTTATTTTTCATGAAATTATGCTAAACTCTATAAAAAGTAGGTGTAAATTGCTCTTAACTTGTGCTGCATCAGACTTGCTCTATTTGCAAATTGCGTCCTTTGTCGAGACTCTCTGGAAACTGGAAAGGTCCACCCATTGTTTTCCTGTGACAGTGATTCCGAATTTGATGAAATCTCTCCTTTAATCTGTTGATTATATTCTAGTAGTAGCCTCCTCCTCTTTCTCTCTCTCTCTCTCTCTCGCGGATTCACACCCTCTGACACATACAGCTAGTAGTCTCTCTCTCACACACTCTTGTTCCTCTGTCTTTTCTACACCTGAGCACAGTCAAACTTTGCGCAGCCTAATTCTACCCGGGCCTCACTCCAACCTCTACAACACTGCCACACCACCACCCCTACACAAGCCTTTATCTTCAGTGCCATATAATGCATTTCTTCATAGATTCGTCACCTATACATGCAGGGAGCGAGATAGAAGAGGAGAGGGTTCAAACCATGTTGATAAAGAAAGATGGTATTTTTGAGTTTTAAATCAGAAAAAAAAAAACAAAGTAAAGTTTTTTATTTAAAGTGAGAAAGAAGAGTTATTTGAGTGCAAATTTAGGTGCTTGGATGTGTTGATGGAACTGTTTTAGGAGGTGGGTGCAGGGCAATACTATGCCTATGGGGTATCAAGTGCAGAGAAAGATTTGAACTTTGTTGAAGGGTAACAATTGTTGGAAGCTGAACAATTATAAGAAACTAAAATTCGACTGAAACTCACAAGAAACTAAGGAAGAAACGTGATGTCTTCAGGGATAAATTTGGTGATTGGATTTACTGTCAGTACTATGTTCATTGTGTTTGTTTGCGCAAGGCTTATTTGCGCTAGAATTCAATTGCTTGCATCAAGACGCTCTTCTGCTAGAGCTCATAGATCTGATCTTAGCATTGTAAGCCCTTTTTACATTATTCTTTGTTGTTTTAGTTTTTGATGCCCCATCTCATTGCTTTGCAACTCTGGCATTTGATATTGTCTCAGTTTCAGCTGGTGGTTGTTTGATTTGTCCTCCTTTGGGTGGGCTGTAGGTAAAGGGTGGAATTGTGCTGAATTAGCTTTTAATAACCCAAAAAGAAAGGGGGAACGAAAATGTAAGGAGTTTTGTTGTGTTTCTCAGGTCCAACTGACCAGGCTGGCTCTGGGTCCGAAAAGCCCAGATGAATAATAGGTGCAATGAATTATACTGGCAGATAATCAAGGACAGAGGCCATCTAGTCAAGGAGAGAAATTAATTACGTCTACGTTTCTTCATTGTTGAGGTGATTGGAATTTTTTTTTTTATTATAATAAGCAATGAATAGACATGGGGTATTGTTTGTTGAGAAGGTGTGGAATTGAATGCTCCATGTGTGAGATGCTGCAATTTGCAAATCAAAGTTATTTGAGTATTACTATTGTTGGTTTTGTATTGATTGGAGAGGGAAAAAAATTTTTTTTTTTGGGTGTTATTAGTTTGTTCTTGTTTTGGGGTGAATCTTTAGATGGGAATTTGAAGGTATGGATCATTGAATAGAGATTTTTTTGTTCATTATTTATTTTGTAATAAACAAGCTCTGACTTATTCTTTTATTTTTTTTAATAATTTTTGAATGTAAAGTAAACAAGCTCTGAGTTATTCTCTCAAAAAAAAATTTTTTGAATGTAAGAAAAATTTTCCAAAAAGTCCCTGGCATTTAATTTTTAACTCTTTTTCGTCTACCACTTTCTAAATTATACGTTTCCATCTCTTACAGAATTGAAAAGGAATAAATTTGGTCACAAACTCTAATTCCGATCACATCTTTCGTCTCAAAGACTCAAACGATCAATAATAAATTTTACAAAAAAAAAAAAAAACTAAATTGACTTGTTCCTCCATCTCCAATCCTTAGCCCTGAGTCTGTGCCTGGCCCCTTCCTCCGCAACCAGTTGCAAGTTGCTGCTCACCCCACGTCTCTCCCAGTCCCAACCCGAGTTCTGTTGTTAGAATTTTAGTTGTTTATTTAAATTGATAGATACTTAAATGGAGAGAAGAGAAGTTTTTTCATTAATTTTTACATTATGTTGTTCAATTGCATGCTCATCTGTTAAGAAGCTCAAGGTATTCTACTAAAACGGTTAATACCTTGCCAAGCAAAACCAGGTTTGATGCAACGTTTGCCAAACAAAATTTTGAAAACACATTACACAAAAGTCAAAGGGAACAACTTTTTTGACATGTGTAACTGTGGCAATTTGGGAAGTTCTTGAATTTAAACAGATAAAATGTAGCGTGTGAATCCAACACTCTCTCAAATATTTTGCAATATAGGACATTATAAATGCTGATAAAGAACAACGTGGCTGCTTAATCACCAACACCATGAGACTAATACTCCAATTCCTTGTTGACACTGATATAAACCAAAATGCAATGACTTTTTTTTTTTTTTTTGACATACCAAACTTGCAATCAAAGAAACACCGTATCATTTCTTAGCTTCGAGAAAAGCATTGAAATACTAATAGCAATTTTCATTGCCTAAGAAGTTCCTTGCACGGCAATCATATAAAGGTTCTCCAAAATTTCACCCTTTCAGCACCAAGAAACATTTGACAATTAAATATGCAGACAAGTCATTAATTAATAAATCATAAGATATAGGCCTAAATTTGTCTCTCTTTTTCTGCTATGTCCTTTTTGATGAAAATGGTCTGAAAATGAGAAATTAAGAAAAACTATTAGGTGGAAAAGTAAGTTACGAAGCAGTTACCACTGGCCATTCGCTGCTAAGAAATGTTTTTGTTTGAATCTTGAATAGTAAATACACGTAAATACGTCAACCACTCTGGCATATTTTAGCTCCTTCCATGTATAAGTAAGATTCTAGATTGTGCCTAGATTTTCAATCTTCCATTACTTATTTTCAAAAAATATTTATTACAAATGTATACACAGTTGATCGAAGTTTCCAATGTCTTCAAAGCCTTTGAATTCTCAATGCCTGACCTATACCAGCCCAGTCATTTTTTTTTCCCCTTATTAGTTCAATTCATGATTTCAAAGAAATCCATTTAAATTCATGTATATTTGTATTCTTCCAGAAGGCATCCCAAGATCATGATACTAAATATATTCGCCTAGGTATTTCTCCCCCAAGTATATACAAATTCTAATGTATTTGAAGACGGCCTAGATGAACACTTCAATAATGTACCATTTTCTCCTTCATCCCCTTCTCTTTTTTCTTTCAGCTGTTATTTTCTTCTTGTTTTCTTCCTTTTCTTGTCAAATTTAAGATGCGTCTTATTCGTTTCACATTCTCATGACGCAGACGTGACATTTATATCAGCTGTAAAATACTGGAAGAAAATTGTTGCTGAGCCAATAAACGTGTTACTTAAGAACTCAGAAAACGATCAAGAAAACTGCCCTTAAAAGAATTTCTTTGACATTCTTTAAACAGACATGTTTAAGCAACTAGAAAACTTGATCACCACTATATAAATGAGCCCCTCGAAGCTAAATCCCACCAAAAAAAAAAAAATCACATTACCAAATTCTCAGCATTATCAAATTTAGCATATTTGAATCGATGGATGAGGGTGTTATGCTTCGTTGGAAATCGGGGAAAGAAGTTGATGAGAGGTTGATGAATGTGCTGAATTTATTCAAGGAACTCTTTGTCAAACGGGGAGAATTTTTCAAGCAAATATTTCCAAGGCTTCATCCAGAATTTGTACATGTTTTCAACAAAATTGATGCATTGGTTACAAGGAAGAAGAATTATGATCAAATCCAAGTCATGCAAAGAAGCTTAAGCTTTGGGGCACGGCAGCCTCGGGCACTGGGACAAGTTGATGAATCTGATGAATTAAGGCTCAATCTCTTTAAAGTCCGAACACCTAATCTTGGCGGGGTGCAGTCTGGTGGACAAGGTGATGTGATTGATGTTTCTAAATAGATCAAATTAAAAATCAAGGTCACAACGATCATACTGATATTGTTTTCTTCTAGATCTCATGTATATTATTGTATGCATCAAGTATGTAAAAGGAATGTCGTTTTTGGATTTGTCTAATTTTTAAGGTGTAATTGACATGATTCTTTGGCTTAATGTTTGATTATTTTATTTCTATGAATATTTTTGCCCAAATTTGTCTTATTTTGAGCAAGCAGAATTCAACTACTCAAACTCTTTTTCGTCGCAATTTGCACATTAGAGTCCTTATCAGCTGCATCTGCATTAAGAGAAATGACTTGGGCATAGTTTGTGTATTTAGACAAGAAAAAGAGAACTTAAATTGTTAGATAAAACTGAACTAACAACGAAACAATTGGATGAACTAAAAGAAGAGAAAGTGTTGTAAGTTTCCCTCATTTTTTCTGAGAGTTTAACAACAAATGAAATTATATTTTTACTCATTGCTGTGTTAATATTTTGTTTCTTAACTTCTAATTGTACAATTTGCATGTTGGAAAAATTTATATGACTTTAATACTCTTTCTCTCCATTTCTCTTCTCCCCAGAATAGGCGAGAAAAAGTTTAACTATTCAATCCCTCCATTTCACTTTACTTTTTTTCTTTCCTATCCATTTAAGGGGTGTTTGGTTTAGGAAAATCAAGGAAGGGAATGAGTATGATTAGTAATGATACCTAGGGGTAAGCAAAACTCCGATTTTACCTCCATATTCGATTTTAATTCAGAAATTCAAAATCAAAAAATTAAAAAATTGAACGGAAAATGGAAAAACCGACATCACAATAAATGAATTCAAATCGAATTAGGTTTCGATTTTGAATTCGTATGACTATTAGTCTATTAGCCAATCAGGTAACAACTTTTAAAACTACAAGGGCTTAATGATAAAAGACCAAAATGTAAAATGTTAAACCAATGAATGAAAGCCTAATTCCTTACCATTACAAGAATTAGTGTTGCTGCCATGGTTCATAGACTGATGGTGTTTTAAACTGATGAAAAGTGTAGGTTGCCTTTTTTTTTTTCAATTCAAATTTTTCGAATTCAAATTCGAATTTCTGACTAAATTGAAATTGAATTCAAATCGGATATATGAATATTCGAATTTGAAATTGGACGGATTGTGATGAGATAAATTTTCGAATTATTCGATTTCATAGTTTTGAATTTTTGAATTTGACTCCGATTCTCACCCTTAATGACACTTTTGCTGATGTTTGAAAAATAACTATCACTATTATTCAATCGGAATGAAAGCAAATAATTGGAGTCTATATGATTCTCTCCAAAATACTACTCTATCAAACTCATTAACTCTTTTGAGGAGAATAATATCCATCGCATTACTAAACTAAATATATTAGAGGAAATCATCAAAACCCATACTCATAGTAGAATTAATAATATTCATAATGATAGTAATTGAAGAATTTGAACCAAACGACACCTAAGTTTCTCGAACAAGAAAAATATTGTCCTTTGTCTTCTTTTCTTTCTTAATTCAGCAATTGAATTAGTTTATAACTTTTTCTTTTTGACTGATAGCTATAATATTTCAAAATTAAAAAAAATATCATAGAATTAGAAAAATTCCAGTTCAAACAATCTAGTCTCCTCAATTTGCAACTATCTAATACTTGTCAAATTCAAGGATCACCGATTTTAATCAATGCTTACCTAATCGAAATTTAGGCATTGATCAGTGCAAACAAGAGCTTGAAACAATTTTTGATTGGATAATCTAACTGACCAATATGTTAGAATTTAACATTTTTTTACATATATTAAATATTATGCATGATTATTGACTGAACTCCAAATTTGTAAAAGCTTTTGATGTCATTACTTACGTGGACGAAGCTATTTTGAATAGAGAAATGATTTGTGCATCTTACTTTTTTTTTTAGATAAAAAAATATTATTGTTTGAGCTAACTATCTTTTTATAGAAATTGAAATTCTTGTTAGTATATTAATCTAAATGAAGTGTACAAATCAAAGCGTGAAATGCATAAATCATTGATCATTGTTGTTTTAAAATTATATGATACAAGCTTAGCTGTCGAATACGGCTACATGTGAAACAGATAAAAGAATTACACGACGAAGTCGCAAAAGAAAAAATCAAGAGACTACAAAAAAAGAACTTGGGTTGTCCTTTTCACATTTCCAATAGCATCATGGGCCCAAACTATTTGCTTCTCATACCTTTTTGTAAAGGTTTTGAAGTGTTCAGACTTTTTATTAGGCCGATTGAGGCCCAATGCATCTTTTCTTTGCAAAACAGGGTCCGTGCATATTGGCTCAATATGTACTACTCAGTATTTGCACGGCTTTCTTTTACGGATGCTAGAGATCATTCTTTTTTTTTTTTTTTTTGTAGGGAAAAGTTAAGGAGAGAAAGCTCACCCATTTCAAGGGCATGACAGGTCACAAGCACATTTTAGCAGGTTATAGTAATTCTTACACATCGCTTATTAATCACACTTTAACTAGCACATTTTAACAGTTTACAGTAATTCTTACAAATCGCCTACTAATAGCACTCTTTAACTGGCGCTAAGACTCGAAAGTGCTCTCTAACCTGGATTTGAGACACACTTTGGACTTACCAGGAAAAGGCAAAAAAAAAAACAAAAAGGAGAGAATTTGATTGTAGATTGAGGACCTCTCAAACACTACTTGTAGTATCTACCAAGAGCAGAGATCAAGAGAGAGATTATCAAGGCAAAAAGAAAATAAAAAATAATAATAATGGGAATCCATTAAAGTGTGTTGTTGACTCGGGTCTAAGCACACGGGCTTATTTATGGTAGGTAGCTCTGCAAAAGGGGGCAACTAGGGAATCACACTAATCCTGTCGGGCCCACAGCTAGTGTATCGAAGTGTCAACTATTTGGAATTGCAAATTGCAGCCTGTTATTTCTTTTTTTTTTTTTTTTTTTTTTTGATAATTGGGGCAACTCCAATTGAAAAGAGAAATGGAAAGTAAATCTAAATTGAACTCCACGAACCCACTCCAAAAGCTATGGTAACTTTTAGAGGAGTTACAGGAGCTTAAATCTATAACCCTAACAACCAACTAACCTTATGCGGGACGTTATGTTTTTTTCTCATTCCTCCTTTCAATTGGAGTTGAGTGGTTTCCCAATCTATTTCCTCCAGTTGTCAAGAAAACAGCCCGTTATTAATTTGTTGGATATTAATTTAATAGAAGTAAAGGAATATGATGGGAGAATTTAATAATTTTAATATCATGGTTTGACTTCTAAGAACTAAGATATGTGATCATTAGTCCTACTACAAAGGTCAGATAAGTCTATTAGGGGACTTGAAATTGTTCATCTTATCCACCATATTTTAAGTTAAGTGCATGTATAGGGCTGACTAAATACAGGGTTGGGAAGAGTTTATAGTGGTCATTATGTAAAGCATGCCAATCCCACTTTTGGCCATGAGTAATCTAATATCTGTATACACTAATTATGACCACAAATGGCATTAAAGATTCTCTTTTGGGACTTTTTTTTTTTTAAATAAACAAGCAACTGGAGTAGTTTTATTTTTGGAGAAAAGGACCGCCACATATTTTCTTGCCTTCTCTAGTAGTATTACAAAAGTTATACATACCTCATATGTGTCTCAAAGCTTTCCATTTTCATTGTTTAATAAAGTAAAGATCATCCAGTGTTTGGCATGTTGATCATGTCAAATGCAGCACAATTTTGTTTGCACCTTCGGACTTTTCCAGAATTCAAGAGTTCATACGTAAGCGACAATTTACAACGAAATGTGACTGATTCAATTGTTATATCACGTCTACATATGTTAGTTGTATTGTCCTCATAAATAAATAACTAGATGCTATAATGTCCTGATTTATATTATACACCTAAATTACAAATGTATTAAAAAAAATCTAATGTGTCACTCACCGAGTCACGATGCTGCAGGGTTTCTGTGAACTTGTTATTTGTTAAACTTGTCAATTTTTGGTGCCCAATGTCTTGTATCCCTCGCGGGACAGGGAAGCATCTTATTCGGCAATTGCTGCAATTTTTTAAGGAAAAAATTACAGTTGTGGTACTCAATGTTTGGAGTATTAATAATTTTGATCTCTAAAGTTTATATGAAAGTAAATATAGTGTCAAATGTTTCAATTTTTTTAACACATTTAATTCTATTGAGATTGTTTTAGTCCCTAAAGTTTGGATGAAAACAAATTTGGTATTAAATGTTTCAATTTTTCAACACACTTAATCTTATTGATGCTAAAATCTTATTAGAATTCAGTCATGTGATATTTATGTGCCAATAACCAAATTTTTTCAAAAAAAATATTTTTCAATCTGCTACTTATCTCATCTCTTTTGTCTCGAATAAAAATTACAATAGTCAAACTGTTTTAAAATAAATTTTCTAGTGATATTGAAGAGCAAAATTTTCTCTTTAAAGTACGGTTTTAAGGTTTTCTTTTAAGAGCAGAGAGAGAGAGAGTAGGAGTGAAGAGAGAGAAGGTAAAATAGCTTATTACTTGTCTAAAGATCAGAATTTTTTTCAAGTTTTATTAGCATTTTTTCCTTTTTTAATTTGTTTTTGAGTAAAGACTAATTACTCAAATTAGTGCCTTTAATTACAAATTATGACAATCAATATTTTTTTTCTTTTTTTTAATTTGGTTACTGGCACATGAGTATCACGTACCAAATTCTGGTAAGAATTTGACAAAACCAGTCAATAGGACTAAATGTGTAAAAAGTTGAAACACTTAAGGACTAAAACTGCCTCAATAAATCTAAAGACATGTTCTCAATAGCCTTTTTTTTTACCTAATTTTAGCTTTTAATTTTTAAAAATCCATTTTGCGATGTTCTCAACCACTTTTTTTACTATATTTTTGGATTTTTTAAACTAAAATCAGGAGCAATTAATTTAAACTTTCTTAAAAAAAATAGTTTTTTTAAAAATAAAAAATTATTGAGAACAAGCTCTAAATATCTTAAAAAATTAAAATATTTAATATTAAATTTACTTTCTTCTAAAATTTAGGAATTAAAACTGCTGACTGTTCAAAAGTTTTCAATTTTCACCCTTTTGAGTATTGATTACTTCAATATACCAGTTTTTGTCTCTAGTTCTTTTTATCATGTCCTAGTCCTGCACCTCAATGATTCAGAAATAATCGTAGTCTTGTACAAACATAGTACAACTACAGATTATCCAAAATCGGGTATCTTTTTGCTCCGAAGATTGCATTTGCTTACTTTAAGAAGCTTCTGAGTGAAACTTGCACTTGTTGTCAGTAAAGATATTTGTAAAATTTTTATCAAGAATAGTAGTAGTAATAATGAAAGAGCAACTTGCACCCAGATCTTCATGCATCTACCTTCTCATTATCTCTATCACGGCAAATCGCTATTAGTCATGATCACACGAAATCATTCATTATCACATCAATTCATCATCCGGGCCAACCCATTGCTTTCTTTGGAGGAATCTAAAAGCTGTCCAAAACAGTCAATTATAGATTTATCCGTCCAGTCACATAATAAAACAATTTATTCTTACCCGTGTCTATTTACAGCTATTCGATCCTTTTTTTTTATCTTGGATTTGCTTGCTAGTAAACTTGAAGCATTGTTCTCAATGGACAATATAACGTACGCAAAACGTTATCTCTAGCCAGGATAAAGACAGGAGGAACTATATAAGTCATCGATATGTTCCGTTATCTTAAAGAATTACAAGTTTCTTATCTAGTTTTTAGAAGTTATGTTTTTCGTTGAGTTTTTAGTAGTTTATATATTTAAAATGTTAAGTATTATGTGTTAGTTTTCTATTTTAATTATATTATCTATTTCTTATTATTTTTTTCTTATTCAAAATTTATGGGTTATATATAAATAACTTTGTTATTGAGAAAAGTCGTAGAATTGAAAGTTTAGATAAATTATAGATGAAGTTAAGTCTATTCTGTCATAGGTTTATGCCAATCACAATCTAACAGTAAGAAATATTATATTTGTAATTTCTCATATACCACATATTTTTATATGTGTTAAATAATATAAGAGTTAAAAATGTTATATTTGTAATTTCTCTTCTTTTACATATTTTTATGTGTGCTTCATAAAAATTTTGCTCAGCGTGTGTGTTTCTTGTGCCAATAAAAATATTTTCTCATGAAAAGGCAAAAACATTACGCCGTCTCCGACCTGACCCTCCAAGGCTCCATCACATCATCTTCCAAAAAAAGAGAAGAAACGATGTTCAATCTTCCCTAGTCAACAATTATCAACCAACTTCTAACAGGTTTTTTCTTAAAATTTCTTGAAAACAGCACGTGGGTGTCACTTGAAATGATATTCAAACTAATTAAAAACAGAAACTGGGTGGATATTTATTTGTTTATAATATTTGTCATGCCTCCTTTTTGTTTTTTGTTTTTTGTTTTTTGTTTTCTGTATTGTTTATCATCAGCAACATCAACTAAACACATTGATCTTTTATAGTTATGATATTCAAGAATGCTATGTGTCAAGGGACAGCACATTTAATATTCTTATTGTGCCGATGGATAGAGTTTGAACCTAATCACCATATCTCTATATATAATTAGTGACAAGAAGAGGAGGGGGGGGGGGGGGGGGGGCGCAAAATAATGATGTCTAGACAAATTGCCATACGTACATGTAACAAAAGATGATTTCAGTGTCATAACTTTGGACGTGCAATGACAGTAGAAATGTTACCAAATCAAAGCAGCTAATAATAATAATAAAAAAAAAGGCACAACCTGCTGAGACATTTTTTACGGGAGATATGGAATAGGATTGACGACATATTTGTGAGAGAGGAAATAAAACGGGATCTGTAATTATTTGATAGAAAAAAAGTTCAAATTAATCTCCCAAGAGAATAACTCACATGGATAGTTATAAAAGACCAATTTAAAATGGAAGAATTTAGAAAGATGTCCAATAAAAATAAATAGAATTATGATTGATCATATAATAATTGATGTTCTATATTTGTAGCATGCTTTTATTATGCATGTGTTGATTTTTCTCATCCTTCATCTGGAGAAAATGTTTTGGAATTGCTTCAGAGTCAACTTCTAACACACTCCTACAATGTTTCGTGGGATGTCATTTTCGGAATGTTGTAACACCATGCAAGTGGTCGGATGCCAGTTTATCTCAAGCTGATGGGGCTGCTGGCAAAAGAAACTTTTTCATAATCGACTTTTTTTTTTTATCAGTGGTTGCGTCCTAGATGATTATGCATTATAGTATTTTGTTTTCTCATTTCATTTGTTTAACTTAAAAGAACAAATGGTTTTAATTGATGAAATGAAGCAAAATCATTTGAAATTGCCAACTTGTATCTGCAATTTGGGTATTGTCGAAAATATATTGTGATCACGCATGCAAAAATGACAATTTAGTATTATTAAATAGCTGGCGATTGTGCTCATATGTCGTGGGGAAAAAAATTTTATGCAGCGTTAATGATGTACAAGTGTTTAACAACTTATAGTCTCCGTTTTGTCAATTTGTATGGCGAAAGATATCTAAACACCATTTCGTTGATTTTTTTTATATTTTTTTTGGTAGTAAAACACCTTTTTGTTGATTGTAATAACGTTTGAAAAATCGAAGACTAAACAAAGGGTGTTTGTCATTGAAGTCATTCTGCAACATAATTGGATTGACCATGAAGAGTAGGTATGTGTCCTTGTGAGGGAAATGGAAGAAACATTGGAAGCTGGAAACTAAAGCAAGATAAGATAAAAGGAGACAAATTGGACTTGAAGTCCGGGTGGTAGGTGGGCAGCTGGTGACCAACATGCGGTCCAAGGTTTACTTGTCCAAATATCCTGCGCTTCATTTTCGTGAATGCACACCAGTGGTGTAGGCAAGGTACATCTGTTGCACACTTGATGAATTGTGCGAAAGGTATTCTGAGTACAAAGATATTACTCACTATATGCAAATGTGTAAATTGTGTAACATGAGTGTAACATCGCAAAAAATAACAAAAAACTCCAAGCTGTATAAAGATTATCATTCACATTTAGTTTGACAAGGGTTTTGGCCTTTCCTAATTAACTTTTCTTTGTTCATTTCTTTGTATATTTTGTTTTTCTTTTGTCAAATAAGTCATTTTCTCACAGTAGGAACATATGATAATGCATGACTCTTGTACTCAACACAAGGAAAAATATATAACCTACTTGCAAAATTGTATGAGATATTTTGTTATGTTATGATGTAACATTCACTGGACATGTAATATATTTTGTAGTATCCTTGAAAGGGTGCAATTTTCTCAAGATGAGCGAGATAGACTCAAAGAATTTTATTTTTTATTTTTATCTTTTGTTTAACATTATTCAATTTTGGATTAACTACATTGACCTCCACAAAAATTGTCCTGATTTTAGAGATTTCCCTTCCAATTTATGATATTATCATCATTATCCCAAAGTTTATATCATATGTTACATAAAATATCCCAGATGCTAATGTCATTTTTTTTCAAAAAAAAAATCATTATAAACATATTTGTAATTCCATATATACTCTCATGAGGACCATATAGAAACGAGGTCATTCAAATTATTAGTATGCTACATCTCAAAATGGTAATAACAACTTCCATAAGTTGTAAAAAGGTTAGATTTGATCCAAAAGTAGGAGGCAACAGGGAAGATAATGAAATTAGAACAATAGTAGCGTCAAAGACGTTGTGATATTCAGTACGACAGACACCTAACGTAATATGTTATTTTTGACTTAATACTAATCTAACCTAATTTCAAAAGAGTCCTATATTATTGCAACTTGCTAAAAAAGTATTTCTCTAAATTAATACTAATTTAATTTAATTTTAAAAGAATCTCATATTATCCTAACTTACTAAAAAAATTTAAAATTATTTTTAATAAATAAAAATTTAATCATGATTTTCTTTAACAAAAAGAAAGCCATAATTAATTAAACCCTATATTCTAATAGCATAAACCCTACACTCTGAATCTTGAACCCTAAATCCTAATTTAAAAGTAACTATAAAAACTAGTAATGAAAATGTCAGCAAAAGTTATAGGTAGAACAAAGATTAGAATTTATAATTAATGATGACTCTTGAATGGTTAAAATTTGTCTGTAACTAAAAATCTAGTTACAATATTTGACAGTGTTATTTTCTATGAAATTATGCCAAACTCTATAAAAAGTAGTGTAAATTGCTCTTAACTTGTGCTGCATTAGACTTGCTCTATTTTGCAAATTGCTCCTTTGTCCAGACTGTGTGGAAACTGGAAAGGTCCACCCATTGTTTTCCTGTCACAGTGATTCCGAATTTGATGAAATCTCTGCTTTAATCTCTTGATTATATTCTAGTAGCCTCCCCCCGCCCCTCTCTCTCTCTCTCTCACGGATTCACACCCTCTGACACATACAGCTACTAGTCTCTCTCTCACACACTCTCGTTCCTCTGTCTTTTCTACACCTGAGCACAGTCAAGACTTTGCGCAGCCTAATTCTACCCGGGCCTCACTCCAACCTCTACAACACTGCCACACCACCACCCCTACACAAGCCTTTTTCTTCAGTACCATATAATGCATTTCTTCATAGATTCGTCACCTATACATGCAGGGAGCGAGATAGAAGAGGAGAGGGTTCAAACCATGTAGATAAAGAAAGATAGTATTTTTGAGTTTTAAATAAGAAAAAAAAAAACAAAGGAAGGTTTTTGATTAAAAGTGAGAAAGAAGATGATAACGAGTTATTTGAGTGCAAATTTAGGTGCTTGGATGTGTTGATGGAACTGTTTTAGGAGGTGGGTGTACGGGAATATTATGCCTATGGGATATAAAGTGCAGGGAAAGATTTGAACTTTGTTGAAGGGTAACAATTGTTGGAAGCTGAAGAATTATAAGAAACTAAAATTCGACTGAAACTCACAAGAAACCAAGGAAGAAACGTGATGTCTTCAGGGATAAATATGGTGATGACAGTGATTGGATTTACTGTGAGTACTATGTTCATTGTGTTTGTTTGCGCAAGGCTTATTTGCGCTAGAATTCAATTGCTTGCATCAAGACGCTCTTCTGCTGGAGCTCATAGATCTGATCTTAGCATTGTAAGCCCTTTTTACATTATCCTTTCAGTATCTCTTTGTTGTTTTAGTTTTTGATGCCCTATCTCATTGCTTTGCAACTGTGGCATTTGATATTGTCTCAGTTTCAGCTGGTGGTTGTTTGATTTGTCCTCCTTTAGGTGGTCTGTAAGTAAAGGGTGGAATTGTGCTGAATTAGCTAACTATTTTGTGTTTAATAACCCAAAAAGAAAGGGGGAACGAAAATGTAAGGAGTTTTGTTGTGTTTCTCAGGTCCTGTGTCTGGTTTGTTTCTTTCTGCATTTTGAGGACAGAATTCCATGCTTTAAGAGAACTTTTGGTTGGATATTCGTGTAGGATTTTCTTGTCCGTTGTCCTAAAGCGTGTGATTTCCTTCAAATTTCTTTGTGCTTTTACTTTTAGGTCTCCTTCCTTTGTATCCCTTTTTGAGTGCCTAGCTAAACCAAAGCGTTAAGGGTAGGTGGGGGTGCACATATTGTACTTGTATTGTTGTACTGATGCTTTTCTGCTTGTTTAATTCTTTTCATTTTTGTCATGTTCGTTTGTTCTTTTTCTGTATGTCAACTGTTTGCTAGACTAACTTGAGGTTTTGGACCTCAACTTCTGTGTGGTATTTTTTCCTTCTGGATCATCTTTTGTACTTGAATCGAGCAAATGCTACCCTTCTTGTTGTACAGTTGGAACGCGGTTTCCGTGGGCTTGAACCTATTATTTTTGCCAACTTCCCTACAGAGAAGTATAGTGATGCTTTTACCTCCTCTGGGGACAATAATCTGTAAGTTAATATTTTTACTTGTACTGCTTTTTTTTTAAAATTTTTTTTATCTTTAATGATGCTTGCTACATCCAGTTGGAAAGTTCTTTCAACCATTGTAATCTTCCTTCTTTTCTCCTCGTAAATGCAAAAACGAAGTGCGTGGTGTGAGGAAATTTGTTATGTATTTGTTGAATGTTGTATTAAAATTTTCCAAAACACGCAACTAAATAGATATTAGTTGAATTTGTACGAGGGTTGATGTCGTTTCATCAAGTAATTTGTCTTCATTCTAGGAAAGTCTAGTTCAAAGTATTTGCTGATGTGACTTCATGATGTTCAAACTTTCCAAGTTTGGATCTATTAGAACTTAGCCTGAGAGGTAAAGAAACAATCAGTAAGCTAAAATTTTATCATTATGATGCAAGTAGTCTGATGTCTCAGTTTTTTTAGTGAAAGTCATCATGGTACAAATAAAATTTGAATGAGAATAAGTGAAAGGTAAAATACTGTGTTTTTGGGATAACAAGACGTTGAAACCTCTTGCTCAGGCAGGGTATTTTGCCGCACAGTTTTAGGAAGTACTTGCATTTTTGTGAATAGAAAAGTAGAATTACGAAGAGATGAGACAGTGACGGTTGATCAACTTGGGGATACTTTCTAATTTGTCTCTAATACCAGTTCATGATGCCAATGCTAGTCAAGTACTTGATGGATTGTTACAAGAGGGTGTAGAGAGTGCTGCTAGAAGTTTCTCTGATATGCATTGTTTCTTGTTCTTCTCTTAATTTTTCGACTGTTTTCTGGTTATAGATGGAAACTTCAATTCAGGAAATCTTGGTGTCCTTTTCCCACGAAATTTTAATTATTGTATTCTCTATATTTTGCTTTTGTCCCTGCCACAAGTCACATGGTTTGCCTCACTAAACGAGCAAAACCCTTGCTAGACATTTGGCCCAGAGGCACATTGTAAAAATAATGCTTCTGAGTTCTGTCTGGTTTAAATTTGCAGAATTATAGGATGAAACCTGTATCTAAAGCTTTATTCAGTTTTTCCAGCCTGTGAAATTATCCCTGAAATTCAATGAGATCAAGCATCTAAATAGTTGTGCTGGTTTTCCCATAGGTCTTGTCAAGTTTCTTTATCTGTTTTGCTGCATGTTTTGTGGAGCAGTGGGTCAACAAACAGGCAATCTGTTCAATCAACTTCTATAGAAGTCTGACTAGAATAACGTTATTATAACTTTTAAGTTCTTTGGAAGTGTATAAGATTCAATTGCTTTGAGGGCCCTTAACATATCTGGCTAAACTTTGTTGCAACTCTTGCGCATGCTCTGTCCTGCACATTCTCCTGAAATTTTATTAATTTACAGCTGGTTGAAACAATTAGTTCATCCATTGTGAAATTGACGAGCATTAGGTCTGTAACTTCTTGTTGTTCAATGAACTCATTGGTATCAAGTCTATCTGCCACTTGACTGACGCTTCTAGCCCTTTCTCGGTTCCCAAGCTCTTGCTAAACTGTTGAATCTGCTAATCCTTCTTAAGTTTGGGGCACAAGAAACTTTTATGATGGTTACATGATAAATCTTAAAATTGGTTCCCTTCTTATGTTTGGTTACATTGCATAGTGATTAAAAAGACACCTCTAAGAAAATTCTATTACAGGCAGGAAACATGTGTTGTACAGATAACTTATGTCAGTTGCATTCTCAATATTTTGTTGGATTAGTATGATAACCGTGTGAGACAAATTACTTTGAGAAATGGTAATGGAAACTTGGAACCTGGCCACTTCTGGTTACTGCAATTGCAGAAAAATGTGATTTGGCTGATTTTGGAGTTAGTAAGGTTTTTCTCTGAAAGTTTTAAGACAAATCTGACTACATTATTCTTTGATGTTGGTAATCCAGATTGATGTTTGGAAGTGTGTCAAGTTCTTCAATTATTTCTAAAAGGATTGGTTTGGATAAAAGTGTGCTAGAATGGTAAAAGTTAGCAATGAGTTTTGTGATTGATCACTAGAACAGAAGTTAATACTGACATGGCAACTCTTCTGCTGACAAGTATTGAGTGAGGACTCTCTCTGTTGATGTGCTCTGTCAATTGATTATTTCTTTGAGATGCTGATGGTTCTTCTCAGTTTTAAGTGGTTTTTGGAATGGGATTCACATTCTTCCCTTGTAACTTTCCTGGTACTTGAATCTCTTTCCTTGATGCAGGAAATTAAGAACAATAACTAGCGCTTTTGTTACTTTTGACATTTAACATCAATCATCAGACCACGTCCACTCAGCCAACTGCTTCTAAATTAACTCTCTTAAGCCTGCTCGGTACTTCACTCACTGCTGAAGATATTGTAGTTAAAGCTTTTTTTTTTTGGTGGGTGTTTTTGTGTTTTTTTTTTGGTCTTTTTTTTTTGGGGGGGGGGGGGGGGGGTTGGGGTCGTGCTTGTTCCTTGATGTTCTGTAAAAATTAAGTCATATGCTCTCTATGATTATATTACCTTAGTATGGTAAAGCCCATTACAGAACACAATGGGTAGTTTTTTCTTCTTTGTTACTACTGGGCAAGTAAGTAGCTTTATTAGAATGATTTCTGGAAACTTCAGAAAAACTTTTTGAAGCTTGTTTTGAAGTAATCTTTATCGAGTGCTTGCAATGTGGTAGGTTGGGTACTCATTTAAACGTGTCTTTAGACTATTGAAAACTTACAACAATACTTCTGTATTGCAGGTGCCCAGTTTGCCTTTCTGAGTATCACAAGGAAGACACATTACGGATACTGCCTTCGTGTGGACATTTTTTCCATGCTGCATGTATTGACTTGTGGCTGCATCAGCACTCTACATGTCCAGTTTGTCGTGTATCTCTGCGTGAGCTTCCTGAGAGAAGACGTTTCATGCAACCTTTGTTCAGTTCAGCCGTCAGAGGTCAATATAGCACACAACCCTCAGATGTGAATGGTATTCGCTGCTCATCAAATAGTCCCAGAATAACATCAATGCCTCATGACAGTCAGAGAATAGAACCCAGACAGGAGGAGTGTTGTCACCCTGACAGAGGTAGGGTAGAAGGTAGAGAAAGCAACAGGATCCTGATTGATGGTTGTCAAACAACCAAAAAGTTAGCGGACAAACAGGTGGAGAGCCCATCAAATGCATGAAATTCTTCTACTTCCCTAAATGCCAGACAAGTTTTCAAGTTCGGAAAGATTTTGTTCAACAAGTTTGCATTAGCAGGCATAGGAGTAGTATGCCAGGAAATGGAGTGTTTTCCTTATGGCTTTCACTGTGCATATAATCAAATGTTGTTTTCTTTTGTTCTTTCTTCTCTATCTTTGTTATTTGGTTTTTATTCGCCCTTTGATAGAAGCTGGTTTGATGGCATTGTTGTTGGTTCTGTTGTATAGTTAAAGGTTTGTTAGTTCAGTTGTAAAACCAAAATCCTAGATAGCTCTTTGATATAGAATGCAGGCTTCGATCGTTTACTACATTTATCATCTTTTGCACGGTCACATTGCTGACTAACTAGTGTTTCTGGTCTTTCTTGAGGTGCAGAGTCCACCCCACCAAAAAAGCTTTAGGTCCAAGAAAGTCCAGTGCATGTCCAAACTTACCTCTTGGTAGTTGCTACCATTTGATAGTCCAGAATTAAACCAGATTATGAAACGAGCTAAATTCTTTACCGCCGATCCCTACCCTTCAAAAATTTGGGTTAACAATATGTGGCATGAATTTAGATTGGCAGTCCATTTTAGCTAAACTTCTGGCAAAAGGATGTATTATGTTATACAAGTACGGCGATTTATTATTTTGTTATGAAAATTTTAACAATAAAACATTTGCTTATTTCACCGGAATAGTTACCATAACACTTTTTTTTGGTTAGTAATTGTTTTTTTCCAGAAATTATTTGTCACTTATTCTTCAATTACCTTTTTACGTTTGTTGTGATGTGTTCTCCAATAACGTTTGTATGTTACAAATACATTTAGGGATAATTACACGTATCTCCCCTGAAGTTTATCATAATTACACCTGGCAAGATTTTAAAAATTACACCCACCTCCCTTATTTCAATAGTTTTGATAACAAAAAAAACGCCATTTTGCTGATGTCAGCAAAAAAACTATTTGAATATCCTAAAATGCCTCTAGAATTTTTTTAATAAAAATAAGAAAAACAAATCTTGAAAAGTAACAAAGTAACTAATTCAACATAAAGTAAAAAATAGCCATAATATTGTCCAATATTACCACCAATGCTCAACAATTACGTAGCCCAATATATCTCTCACACTTAGTGCTTTAATTTTTACATCTTTATCATCGTTTTAATTATCCAAAATATGCCATAAATAAACAAGATAACTATTTAAAAAATTAGATGATCATAACAATTTGAAAAATTTGTGCTATGTGAACCTACACTCTCAAGAGTAAATTAAAGCAAATGTTAGGCTTTTTTTCCCTTCTTATTTTCCTTTTTTCCCCTTTTTTTCCCTTTCTGTTTTCCTAGAATTTTCTTGAGGTAATTTTAGTGACATGCAAGGGTAGTTTAGTAATCCCAAGTGTCCAAGGGAGGTAAGTGTAATTTTTGAAACCTGAGGGGAGCTAGGTGTAATCACGATAAACCTTAGGGGAGGTATGTGTAATTATCCCATACATTTAATAAAAAAAATGCTGAAGTAATATGTTTTTTGAAGTAATATTTATCCTAAAAAAAAAATTACTTGCATAAGCTTGAGCTTGAATTTTAAAGCCAAAAAAAGTATTTCTTTCCATTTGATAAAAATTCTAGTTGTTCATCATGTTTATTTGATTTCTCAGACCAAAAAAAATTAAAAGTAAAAATCACTTAATTTAATTAAATGGAGAAAGATCTGACAGAAGTCTCGGCAACCGCTTTATGTCTCTTTAGACTTGAAGTCGACACATTACCGAGCCTTCACTGTACTCTGACGGCTTCTTAGAAGTTCATTATTACTGATCCTCAAGATTTGGTGCGGATTAATTACAACAAAAACTCATTATGGGTAACGATTTTGTTTGGTTTAATATTCCATCTCTCCCAATATCTCTTATCATCAGTTTCTTTGGTAAAGTGATCCTTTTCACAATCTACAAATATTTATTCATCTACTTCTTGGACGAATTACTTACTCATATCGAAAAATTTACTAAGGTTACCATGAAGAGAGTCGAGAATTTTTTAGAAATAAGTAAATAAATATGTACTAGAAGTAGAGCTTCAAAATTCAAGATTCTAACAAAACAATAAAAAAAGTTAACTGTGACAATCTTAATTAGGTATCGAGAATATTAAATTATCTATTTAGTAATTATTTTATTTACTAATTTTCAACCTATGCAACACACGTTATACTTCATAAATAACTAAAAATAAATAAGATTATTATTCAAATATGGTGTAGAATCAAGTAAAAAAATAAAACATGTAAAGTTAATATGTAAGAAAACATATGAGGGGTACATACATACATACATACATATAAATATATATATATAATGTAAATAAAAAATAAAAATTCAACATTGATTTTAGGTGACTAAAATTGATCATAGGACTTAGTATTTGTCTAAATTAATAAATAGTATAGACTGCAAAATCAATATATAGAATTGGAACAGTTATCTACTAAAGAGATTTTTGTTATTGTTTGATAAATATAAAAAAGTATAATTGAAGAAATGACAAAATTAAGAAATCAATAAAGAATTTACTTTTAAAGCCAATAATAAAAGAATTATAGAAGAATGTAGATATATGAACTTTACTAATATAGTTTTTTCCCTTAAAAATTAATCAAATAATAAAATTAATAAACTAGAAATTAGAGAATATAACTTAGAAAAAAAAATTTGTCAAAATCAGAGTCATATATGCATGACGCAAACATATTATTGCTTCTGTTTCTCAACAACGTCATCCAAATCTCAAGAGAACACTCTCCTTCAAAAAAAAAAAAAATCTCAAGAGAACACCCCAGAGAGAGAGAGAGAGAGAGAGAGAAGGGATCTGCCAAGGTTTCCCCAACAAAGATGCTGAAAGTACTGGTTTTCTGACTTTAAACACAGAATTGAGATGATCAAGTACATTGCCACTTCCATTTCAGGAGTTCTAACTAAACTAATTAATTTCACCAATGGAAGTTAGAATTTTTTGAGCACACAATAACGTGCTTGAATCCGTGTAAAAGGCGTAAACAAGCGAGACCCTATTTGAGTCAGCGGAGTCCCAGACTCCTGACGAAGATGCCGTGCCCCAACCAACTTGTATTTAATGCAAAATTTATGAGAAATCAGAGAGAACAGGTGATCTGAATGCAGTGGTCTCCAGTCTCCACCGCAGAGTAAATTGTTCATGGATTTAGCTGTTCATTAGTAACTGGAAATGAGCTGTGTCCCCGAAGGGACCCAATTCATGTGCATTCTGGCATGTGAATGTTCATTGAGCTGATCGCTACAGGTCCAGTTTTGAAGTGTTACCTCATGTGCCCATGCAAGTAGCTTATTTTCTTGGCTGACAGGAACAGAATGATGACAATATTTGAAAGCCTGACGAGTAAATCTCTCCCCGTACGTACGTGTACCTTTTGATGGTAAACCACAGATTTAAAATTTATTTAATTCAAGTTATTAGTAACTCATCTATTTTATAATAACATGCCGGCAACTAAAAAGTTATAGAAATAAAAATGGGGTTGATATTTAGGTAACATTTGATAATATTTTTTTTGACAATTCGGGGAAAGGGGGAAGGGAACCCAACCTTGATAATATTTGTATGGCATAATTATGTTTTTCTGATGCAAAATTAGGCTGTTGTCGACGTGATTTCTACAACTACATTTTCAAGCTTCATATTGCACAACGTTGTCTATCCCTTTTCTGCATTAAATGTGAATGTTAATGTTTTGATAGTCTACATCTTATTTTGTCCAAATTGACTTATATCTGATAAAAGCAACGTTTGTATTTCAAAAACTCTTAACTCACACGTCAAATAGCCATTCAACGTAAATACAAATACAATTGTAGCTGTCTACATGCTATCTGTCTAGGCTGATATTAATATGGTCGTTGAAGAAGTAGTGAGCAATTAAGTCATCAAATAATTCATGGAAAGTGAGTCTTTTTTATAAGGAAATACTAGGCATCAGGCCTCCATCATGTTAGAATATTTATTTCGAGCAGGACAGTTTTCTTGTAATTGCGGTGATCCAGTTCACCGAACAGTATTACGTACCCATGTTGCCCGGTCGGAAGGGCACTTTGAGTCCGCGCCTAAAGCCTACCATCGTTCCTCAACTCAACTCATCTAATTCTTCTGCCAATTCCCTTTGGTACTCTACTAAAAGGACTTTTTTTTTTTCTTCTTTTTCTGTCCCGGAAATGTCATTTATTTGTTTTGTCCCTGAATGACATGCTGTTGACGCATTGGGTACCAACCATATGAAAATTACAAGACAGAAAACTAAGCAAGTGAACCAAAAATATACGTTATAAGTGTTTACTCAATTGTTGTTCTAGAGACACTCAACAACAGGAGCTTTTAGTGTTAATATTTTTTCTAAAAAAAAAAGAAGTGAAAGTAAATTGCGAAAGTGCTTAAATGTAAAGGGCTTAAAATAGTAAAAAATTATGAGCAATATCTACTAACACTACATACCATTAAAAGGATCGTGTTGTAATGGGGTCAACTCTTTCTTTGTTTATATTTGGTATTAAATACTATTGCCAAGTGAAATCCAAGGAGCATTTAGGATTTTACTTGTCTTTTGATACAATTAACAGAGTTGAATCTCCCACACCTTTCTTTACTTTGAACATGACACACTCGAGGCATCCAAAATTCACATTAAGTTATTAATTTTGAGAACACATTAAATATTCTTCCTTGAAGCAATTGAGAGCAATGACAAAATTCACAGAATAAGCCATATCAGGCAAGAGAAAAAAAAAATACTGCCAAAATATTTAAAAAAAAAAAGAAAAAAAAAGGAGAACAAGAGCAAGTCCAATGTTTTGAGTAAAACTATGAAGAAATATATGTTCTAGATATCTATAGACCTTGCAACTCAAATCAAACAGCCTCACTTACGTCACATCCTTGGCTTGATATGGGCTCTTAGAGTATTCTTCATCACCACAGTAAATTCCAATTTCTCACTAAAATCCACCTTGCTATTCTTCGGGTAAGCGGACCACTCGAATTCTTGGACCATCCGGGCCAACATTAAATTGACGTGGACCGTAGCCATGGTCAACCCGGGGCAAATCCTCCGGCCAACCCCAAATGGAAGCATCTTCACTCCGGTGACTCCGGTTATGTCGGCCTCCTCCCGGCCGTCAAGGAACCTTTCCGGGTCAAACTTCTGCGGGTCGGACCATAATTTCGGATCCTCAGAAATACCCGGCAAGAAAATTTCCACATTTGTATCCGTTGGGATATCGTACCCACCTAATTTGGCTGGCTCAATTACTGCATGAGTTAAAGAGAAGTACGTTGGAGGATGCTTCCTTAGTAATTCCTTTACGACGGCGTTTAAGTACGGCATTTGCTCCATATCTTTTTCCTCAACTTTCCTATCTCCGGCAACACTTCGGATCTCTTCATATAATCTTGTCTGAATGTGAGGATTTTCTATCATCCTAGCTATGGCCCACTCAATAGCGGTCCCGGTAGTGTCGGTCCCACCATTCAAGAATTCAGAGCAGAGGGTCACAAGTTCAGGATGGGAGGGTGCTGATTTTCTACCCTCAATTTTGAGATCAAATAGAGTATCAAGATACGAAAATGAAGCTGCAGTTTTATCTGATCCTGGATTTTGAATAGCATTTCTTCGCTTTTCAATTAATGGGACAAGAAGTTCAATTTGTTCTTTCCTAACTTCTTGAACTCTTTTTCTCTGCTTAGAGAAAAATGGACTTAAGAGTGGGAGATAATCATCTAACCTTGGATCAAGAACCATCAAGACACTCTTCATCATTTGATCGATTGTTTCAATCATCTTTTCGTCCATTTCAATTCCAAAACACATCGCTACTAGTATGCAAAAGACCGCGAATCGGGCATTCTTCAGCACCCAAACAGCACCATCGTTTGCCTCAGCCTCAGCTTTAATCCTTTCAATTAGTTTATCCATTGCGACCTCTCTTGCATTTTTGAATTCTTTAAGTTTGGTTGCACTGAGCATGTTCTGGACCATATTTCGCCTCAGGGACCGCCAAACAGGGCCGTACAGCGCTGCATTAACTGTAAATTTATTACAGCTAAAGATAGTTCTTGTGGGATTTTCTCTGGGCCGGCTAGCGAAGACTTGACCCTTTTCGATGAGTGCTTCACGGACCAAATCCGCACTGCTGAGGATGATCATAGTTCTGGTACCCATCCTGAGAGTGAAAATTGGACCATATTTGGGCAGAAGGTCTCTAACATATTGGAAAAATGGCTTCCCAGATTGAGCAACCTGGAAGAGGTTGCCTACCACAGGCCATCCAGGCGGCCCTGGAGGTAACTTTAGCTTCTTGGATTTTGATTTACGTGATAACAAGAAAACCAGGCCTGATAAAAAGAAAGCTAGTGCTGTGAAAATGATGTGATAGTAAGGAGAAAGTGAAGAAGATGATAGAGAATCCATTTCAGTAGGAGGAAAAGCTACAAAAGCGATGGAATGAGATAGTTGTTTGAGATTCTGAGGAGAGTTGGAAAGGTAATATATAGGGATATAAGAATGGAGAAGAGCTGTAATTTACAGGTGAAATCAATTATGACTATACAGAGACTAGTAGAAAACTGTGGGTGTGTTAAATGCGGGTCATACAAAATTCCAAGGCTATAGTCATCCTCATTCATGCATCCGCAATGAAAATTGTAACGGTAAATTCTTAGGTAGATTTGATCTACAAGTTTAAATAGATTCAAAAGTTATATCAATTTTTACATCATTATTCATTTTCATCATCAATTTTTTTAGTACTATTATACATCAGTATTACGATGTGATTTTTCTTGTATAATTATACATCACCATTACGATTTAACCCTTGAATAGACCACATACTGTCGTGAACTTTTCTATCCAAGTATTTTTCCAATTGTAATAGGATTAGAACTTACAACATGTGATATCAGAATGTTAAACTAGAAGCTAAAAGGAAAGGGCCAGGAACGGTGGGATCAGGGACAGTTGGGTGTTTTAATCAGCTTTTCAACCACCCATTCCACCATTAAATTCTAATCCGAAAACAGCTAGAGAAAGCCATGACTTGAGTCAAGTTGCCACAAGAACAATACCAAAATTTCTTGCTCATATATGGGGGGGAAGACGGATGCAGGGGCCACAATTTATGCCCCTAACTCTCTCATATTGACACGAAATTGTTTTTTAACAATTCCGAGCAACAATGTACATCTAATGGATGATGTTAAAAAAAGGTAATTATGAAAAGTGTGAAAGGCACAAGTCTGTGTTGTAATAATTGGTAAAAAAAAACTACCGCAAAGGACGGGCCAAGAAGAAAAGGAAAAAGAAAAGGAGGATTGGCCATTTAGTTTAATAGATTTGGCTCACTGTTCAATAGATGAGAAGATCGAGACAACAAGATTGGCATTTGGGATGGAGCGAAGGACGAAAAATTGGAGTTACTGAGGTTTGGTAGCAAGTAACCAAAAGAACAGGGGTTGGTAGTAAGTAAAACGATGGTAGGATTAAAAAAAAGCGGCCATTTAATTTCCTGTTGTAACAGTTGGATATTGGACCAGGTAATGTAGAAAATAATGAAGCTGTTGATTTCTTACAAGGTTGCATGGGCAAAAGGTAAATTGATCTATGTAAACAGCCGTATGAAGAGCGTTAATTTGTTAGTAATCTGGGCCACATAGAGCAGATCTGGCCGATATTTGCTTGACTTGAGTTAGCAAGAAAGACTTAAGATTTATGTTGGGAAAGAAAAAGTCAATTGGATTCAGGATTTAATTGGACCATTCTATTGTTGACAGCACTCTGTAATTAGTATTTCATATGAAGTGTGAGACAGACTTGTGCGTGAAGTCCAAATTTTATGTGAGATGTGATCCTAGAATTCAGATAAAATTTCCAACTTAATGTGAATCCTATTAGAAATGTGTGGCACGCTTTAAGAAAATACTTCTCATCAAAAAATTAGTTTTTTTTTTCCCCTCAAATTCTGTTTGAATTAACGGTTTTCCTCAAATTGATTTTCAAAATCTTTATACATATCTTTTTAATTATCTTTACATCTCACATCACATTCAAATGTATCCCATTAGTAATATAATACTCCCTCCGTCCCATTTTGATAGGCTCACAGGTTTTTTCACACAGTTTAAGAAAAGTTAGTTAACTTTATTGAAAGAATCAATTAATCTATGATGTTACTAAAATACCCTTATATTTATCATTAAATATTTACATTAAATACAAATAGGAAATTGCACCACAAGTCAAATTAATTCTATTTGATGTGTGAATGCACGGTTTGCTAGTGCACCTTCACTTATAACAAAGTAATTAAATAGGGGCATTTTAGAGAACTTGAAAATTAACTACATTCTTCAATTGGAAAGCGGACTATAATTTGGGACGGATGAAAAAGGAAAGTAAGCCTATCAAAATGAGACAGAGGGAGTAATATATTTCACGTGCACTCAAAATTTTTGACGGATTTTGTTCTAAGAAACTAATGATCAGTAGCTAATGGAACGTCTAAAACATCAATTTAAGCTAATAAGAGCGTTAACAAAGAGATGTTCGTTTACTACCATGATTCACGATGGAATCAATAAGTGGGATAACAAATTAATGACACGATACGGTGTTTGACGGATTACAATGGTGAAATGAGAGCAAAAATTGTAAAGTCAACCTCATGAGGTTTAAGCAGCAAGATTTGAAATCTCCGGATAAATATCCTCCAGATTGAAAGCATTCTTACCTTTGCCCTTGATATGCAACTTGCTTTTGCCCTTGGTATCTTGCTTAGCTGCTTGTGCAACCTCCTGTAACTCTAGTGCAAACTTTAGTTTCTCAACAACATTAGCCATCGCGGGCCGTTGTGTTGCCTGAACATTCAAACAGCTAAGAGCAATCTTCAAAAATTCAGCCAGACATGCTCCTGCAATTTGCCCTTTCAATTTTGAGTCAATTATTTGTTGAAGTTTTTTACGCCTGATGTTTCTTTTAACCCAATATTCCAGATGTTTTTCATCATGCTTCAATTTTGAACTGCAAATCAGTGGCCTTCGGCGACAAAGGACTTCTAACAATATCAAACCAAATGAATACACGTCTGATTTTTTTGATGATTTCCAATCAGGAATGGTGTCTTCAGGAGACATGTACTCAAATATCTGTGGCACGTGATTAGATGTCTTAGTCTCTGAGAAAAGACGTTTGGGACTTACTTTAGACAACCCAAAATTTGAAACTTTTGGAACACAATCCTCATCCAGAAGAATGATTGTTGGCTTCAAGTCCATGTGGAGTATTTCGTGTCCATGAAGATAGTCTAGTCCTTGTGCAACACCAATGCAAATTTGAAGCCTCTGCTTCCATGAGAGATGATTTTCTTTTACTGTTCCGTAAAGATTGTTGTGGAGGGTGCTTTTGCCAACATAATCATATGCGATGAAAATCTGATCCTCATGGTAACAGTGCCCAATCAAGGACAGCAAGTTGGGGTGTCTCAGTTGGGAAAGCTTCTCAATCTCACTGCGAAATGCTAAAATCTCCTCGTATTGTACCCTAGTTTTAAACAAGCAAAAGCATGCATTTCTTTGCATATGTCGGACAAATCCAACGTACACAATCCTCAGTTCATCTTCAATGATGATATTGCCAACACGGCAATTGTCTGTGGCATCCCGGATTTCATTAATTGAGAAATGAAAACAAGGTCCATCTGGCGAAAGCAAAAACTTTTTTTTCATGGACTTCCCTCTATTCCATGGTGCTTCAGACTGTAGAACCAAGGATGGTTTTCTGACAGAAGTGCATCCCATTTCTCTCTGTGACAAGGCTTTTCCTCTGGTTGACAAGTCTAAATTTTGAATGAGTTCAACCTTTTTTCTTTTCTTTGGAAGCGACACGATACTTTCCTCATTAACCGAGAGCATTAATTCTCCTCGATTATATTGAAATGGATGGATGGGTACTGGCTCCCAAGGCTCCGACACCAAAAAAGTTGCGCTTTCCTGGTGCTCCAATGCATCCTCCAGTCTTGACACCACTTGGGCCATTGTAGGCCGTTTCTTTGGTTGATGCAGCAAGCAGCTTTCAATGGACTTCACAAAAATTTTCAAACTGTCTGATGAAAGTTTACCATGCAGGCAAGGATCAATAATCTCGTCAATTTCACCTTTTCTGAGGCATTCTTTAAAGCACAACAGAGGACTCTTCCAATCTCCTGGGACTTTATTGTCCACTGCTGGTCTCCCACATAAAACAACCAACAACACAACACCAAAGGCATATACATCGGTTTTTCTCGTCAGTTTACGAGTCATAAAATATTCTGGATCCAAATAACCAAATGTGCCTTTAACTTTTGTGCTAACATAGCTCTTTGATTCGCTTATCATCTCTAGTTTGGATAACCCAAAATCTGAAATCTTAGCTACAAAATTCTCATCCAACAGAATATTTGAATCTTTCACATCCCGATGTATGACTCCAAATTGAGTTCCAGTGTGAAGGTAGTCAAGACCGCGGGCAGCACCAATGCAGATTTTAAGCCTTTGCTCCCAACAGAGTGGAACAAAATCAATCTTTTCTCTGCCAATTTTGTAGATGTTATCAGCAAGTGTGCCATGCGGCATGTACTCATACACTAGGATCATCTCGTCGGACTCGTTGCAGTAGCCTATCAATGAGACAAGATGAATGTGCTGGAGCTTGGAAAGTGTTTCGATTTCAGTCCAAAACTCATGAGCCCCTTGCTTGGAATTTGAAGTCAACCGTTTTATAGCAACAATCTCTGAATTGCCATGAATGAACCCTTTGTACACTTTTCCAAATCCACCCTTTCCAATGACAAATGCATCACTAAAATTTTGAGTTGCTGACATGATCTCGGCAAGTGAGAAGTAAGGGCAACATGGTTCTGTTGAGGTTGATTGTCTGTCTTTCTCCTCGTTGATGTTCTTATTCCAAACTTGCCTCAATTTATAAACGATGACATTCAACAAAGTACCTACAATTGTCAAAACGGTTGCAGTTGCATTTCTAAGGCCAAAAGCTCCCCGCAATTTTTTGATCTTCGGAGTCCAAAACCTCAAATTTCCTTCTGGAGATACAGAATGTGGACTTGCAAGAATCGTGTGGGGGTTGAATTTGAAGATCTCTAATCTATTGAGTTCAATTACTAACTCATTAGCTGACTTTACTGCTGTCAATATATCACACTTGCTGCTTTCTATGTGCCCTTTTATCAGCACCAAATAATCTCCATCCACCTTCTCAGAAATATGATTCTTTATGAGGACAGTGAAAGGCTTTGGGCCACTTTCACTTGTCCCGTGATCGAACTCACAGAAATTAAGCTTGAGTAAGTATTCAAAGCATGGATCAACGGGAATTTTAAATGCAAACTCACCTGTCACATCCATTCCTACATCTAATCTTATTATTAAGGCTGGAAGGGATGCGGGATGCCACACCAAGTCGCCTTGAGAACTATGACGACTGCATTCCAATCCTCTGATAGCCCTCCTTCTATTACCCCTCCGCCGGAAAAAGGCTTCTTCCTTGAACCTTTTGGGTATTTCAAGTAAGGTGATATTGTGACTGTGGATTAGATTATTCTGGCAGGCCATACACGTATCATAATAAGGCATGAAATAAAAAAGACCAGATGGAATGTTTTTGTACTTAATTGTAATCTTGAATTTACCACTCAGAGCAGGAGCACGAGAGAGAGTCATATTCAAATTTTTGTTTTTTCCTACAATCAGACAAAATTCCTCTACAAAATATTTTAGGAATGAAGCATCAACAGCAAGTGAAGCATTAAAGTCCCCAGCTTTCGTGGTAAAAACATATTTGTACGCGACAAAACCACGATAGGAAGCAGGGTAAAGGAATAGGCGAATGAGTTTCAGACCTCGGTTGACTTGAAATGAGTAGTAGTATGGAGTCAAAGAGATTCTTGAAGGCTTATACGGAACCGGGCCAGAGATTGATTTGTCAACAGCAGTTGAGCTAATAGATTTGCCTTCTGATCCTGTAATCCATTGACGACCATCCAGAGCAGTTGAGATACCAATTGGAACATCACCGGAGTAATCAGGCGCTAGAGGAGCGCAAGTAACTGCAGTCATAGGGTGAAGAAGTAGTAGGACGTAAGAAAATAGAGACAAAACATAAACTTGGGTAATGAACGTGGCTTCCATCCTATGATAATTAATGAAAGTCTGGAATTCGGCCAAGATTTTGTTTGTTGTTGTTTGATGTTTGTAGATTCAGAGCTGAAATGACAAAAACCTTAATAAGTTCACTGCCTCGTTTTTGTCTTTTATCTAATTTGGTGCTAAAGGAAAATGACATAAATAAACAAAATTCTTTGTAGCTCCGCGTAATCAATGGACATCAATGGATTTGCGGAGAGCTAACTAATTTTTTTTTTTTTAGCGTAAATCATGAATTTACAAAGTGCTAACTCAATAACTTTTAATTATAGATTATTACGAGGCTAAATGTTTACATCGTATTATTAATAGTTTCAGCATAAACGACATATTCAAAATGTTTTAAGTAAAATTATTAGTAGTCCACTATAAAAGGTGCTAATTAATTTTGTATTTAAGTTATTAATGTAGGATGCGATGGATTATAATTTTGAGTAGTGCAAAAAAAAAAAAGAATAGAAAAGCAATACTGTATCAAAATTTTCTTTTAATTTTATTTTTTGGGTTGGGTTACAAATGAAGTCTTTGATCTCAGCCGAGTAACAATACCGTTTCCTAGATATCCTCAATTGATTTTATCAATTTCTTTGTACAATACAAAAGAAGAAAATACCATTAATTATACTAGTTGAAAGTAAGTACTTGAAATACCCAAGCCCAAAGTACCAACACTGCAATTTGTGAAGAGTTACTTTTTGGGGCCTTTGAAGAGTTTTGGAAATTTTGAGAGGTATTATAACAAAAAGAAAAAGAAATAAATAAAAGCTCCTCTCTTGAAGAGAAGGGTAACAGACTTTCGTTTCTTCCCCTAGCTGATTAACTTTCCAGGGTAAGTACAAGAATGGGAAAAGGTTGAAATTCACGTATCTAGAGACTACAAATGGCTTTCACAATCCGTACCACCAACGAAGTGAGTTAGTTCTTATTTTCAATTTTAATTATGTCTAAAATTGGAGTTTGAATAGTTAGGTTTAGAGAAATTGGGGTTTACGATAGGTGTAGTAATTTGTAAAGATTGAAGAGTTCTTTTGATTTGGTTTATTTAAAAAAAAAAAAAAATGATGCCGGTTGGCAATTGGGCCTTGACGTAAGTTCGGAAGTCCTTGAATGACCGGAGAAGATGACGGGCATCATGGGTTATGTTATTTTATTCCGGTAGTGGCACACAACAAGTTTGCTTTTGTTGCACTGTATAATATTTGCCAAAGAAGACAAGTTCAGTTATCTCGTTTTCAAAACACAAGATCCATATTCAAGCCCAGATGGACATAGAATCAATTAAATAATCATACTTCAATCAACTGTAATTGCTTGGGTTTTATGATAAGCCACCTCTAATTGGCTGTGGTTCGCAAGCAAGTGGCAAATAGCTGGTTACACAACATGGTAAGAGATTTTTCTGCCAAATTCACTTGGTATATTTTCAAATGTGGTGGGATAAATCATCCTGTTTTGAAGTTTGACATTACACGAGAATATTAAAGCAATTGAAGATTGACAATAGAATCCATCTTCTTGGTTTACGGTAAAAGACATTTTCAAACACTAAATTGACAACAAAATTAAGTGAAAACCGATTTTTTTTTTTTTTTTTTGGAAAAAATCAAAGTTGGATTAAAAGGAGAACGACTATTAACGGAGATTGTAGGTATGATTTTGGTATTTGACCGTGTGAGTTAGTGGGTAACAGTGGTGGTCCACAGCACAATATAAATATATAGGAATTGTCTAATTAGGTGGAGTTCTTTTGGTTAGTTTCTTTAGTTTAAGTGTCTATTTAGTAGATAATTTACAAAGTCAATTCGATTAAGTGTTTGTTTATAGTTTGTTATTAAGTAGTCAAATAAGAATAATCAAGGTATAATAATAAATTGGGATTTTAGAATTACTCGTAAAATAGGCCTAAGAGCTGTCAGATTTTATTGATATAACTGTTAGGTGGGAATTGTATTTTTCTTCTTTTTGATGATAATTAAATGGTGAATATTTTGGGGATCACGATGATTTGAGTTAGTGCCATTGGATTTGGACTTTGAGGTAAACGATTCTCACTCTTTTTCATGTTTTGAAAAAAAAATTGTTTATATATGTACATTTATTTTATTTCTTTCATGAATATTTTTATAATTTTAAACTCAGAATGAGCATATAATACGTGCGTGAATTTTTTATATTGTAGCACCTTGTTTATTTATATGTATATATATGCATGTATGTGATGTGTGAATGCTTGATATGTATGATTTGGCTCTGATTGTTCTTTTTACACCAAAGAAAGTTAGTTCTCGATATACCTATATGACGGTGAGTAATTAGGTCATATATGTACGTTTTATGATCCTTCTAAGTGGGAAAAAGTTACGCTAGATATCTAATATGATTGATTCCTACATTGAAAAATCCGAGCCTATCTATGTATGATTATGTATGTATGGATTATGTTTAATTTGATATACCACAACATTGTTACATATTATGCATTATTATTTTTGCATGGCTATAAATCGTGCGTTATGAAATGAATGCATGCTGGTGAGAAAAGGGATAGAATTGCTTACTGAGTGTGTTAGTTGCTCATCCCACGTATATTATTTGTTTTAGAAGTATGGTGAATTTTGGATAGGCTAACAAGTGTTTTAGCTTATGAACAATGGAACAAATTTGAGGATCAATAGTTGGTAGGTTTATGGCTATGAATCAATGACAATAGTTAATTTCATGTTTTGCGTTATTAGTTTCTACTAAAAGGACTTGGTGATTTTATAGATATTAAATTTTATTATTCAAAGATATTTGTAATAATTAGAATATTTGATATTTATGATTTAGTAGTGCTGTGGTGATTTTTAGAGGATTGCGCTGCGCATTAAGTGAGTTTTATACGTGGCATGTCAATGCCTGAGCACGTGGTGTGATAGTAATAGTATATCATATAATTTCCCGGTTTGACTTCAAGGAAAGGAAGATGGGATTCATCGTTACCCAAACGAAGTTAGATTTGAGCATTTGCAAACTCGGAAGCCCACTATTTACAACGAAAACACAGGAGGAGGGGGAAACAAAAAAAAAAAAAGGAGCCAACAGTACTATTTCCTAAGCACAATGTACATCTAACAAGAAACAAGTTCCAGCCAACAATGCTATCCTCACGGACATCGTGCCGCTGCCATACAGTTGTTACGGCACTGGACGATAACTGCCTACAGGTACGATATGACCCTAAACTTGTTTTCTCCCTATGAAACTGACTTACCAATTCTTTTCGATTAATAATTATTACTACCTTGTAGAGAATTAATTTGGGTTATGTCTTATTGGAAGTAGGAAATTTAAGAAATTCCAAACTAAGATTGACAAATTTATTTCGATGGGGAAGTGCATAGCTGATAGCAATAAATTAACGGTCATTTTACTGTTGATGGTACAAATGGCTTTTGGAAGAAGCAATTTTGCCGACAAGTACCTAAATCTAGAACGTTAAGTCTTCTAGGTCACTTGATCCAAATGTCTCCTGGCTGATTCCAGAATATTCATTTGTTTGTGGATTGATGATCTTGAACATTTCATCAGGGGCAATGTTTTCTATCTCGTAAATATCTTCCAAATTGAAACCACTATAACCTATGCCACTGATGTTTTGCTTTGATGCTTCTGCATTTTCCTGTAGTTGTAGGGCAGCTTCTAGACTCCTCAGAACGATACCAATCGTTGGCCTTTCATTTGCCTGAATAAACAAGCACCTAAAAGCAATCCTTAGGAATTCTGTCAAAGATGCTGTTGCAATTTCCCCTTTCAAATTTGGGTCAATAATCTGATGAAGGGTTCTAGATTTGATGCTGCTTTTGACAAAATGGTGTAGATGCCTTCCTGCCACATCCACCTTTAGAGGAAAATCAATTCGTCTGTGACAGCATAGAACTTCCAAAAGCACCAAACCAAATGAGTATACATCAGATTTTGAGGTCAATTGTAGACCATCAACCAAGACATCTGGAGACAAGTACTCCGAACATGACGAGAGTATTTTCGTTGAGGCAAATTGTGCAGCAGGGCCTACTTTAGACAACCCAAGATTTGAAATCTTGGGAATTGAATTCTTATCCAACATAATACTTTCCAGCCTCATGTCCCTGTGAATGATTGTTTGCAGAGTACCGTCATGAAAATAGTCTAGACCATGAAGATAGTCTAGACCTTGTGCTGCTGCAATGCATATTTGGAGCCTGTGCTTCCATGACAGGAAAATCGTATCTGTGTCATAGAGATGGTTGCGAAGGGTGACATTTTGTGCACAATCGTAGATAAGGAACATCTCATGTCTGTGATAACAGTATCCAATTAATCGTACTAGATTTGTGTGTGCCAGTTGCGCTAGCATCTCAATCTCATTGACAAATTCTGAGAACTCCTTATTGTGCACTTCACTCTTAAATTTGTGTACTGATATCCAATCCTCAAACAGTCCCATATATACCACCTTGTAGTTGTCATTTAGGATGATGAGATCAGCACGGAAATCATCAGTGGCTTCTCGAATATCAGTAATTGAATAGCGATGACAAAGTCCATTTGCTGGAATCAAATCCTTTTTCTTCAATGGCTTCTTCCGGCTCCAAAGTGTTTCCCACGGCCAGCCCCACAGTGGTTTTCGATTTCGAATAGGATCCTTTTGCCTTGACTTCAAATTTTTTCCAATGTTTGGCGATGTAGCATTGGGTTTTGGTTTGCTTGTGATGCCTTCCTTTGGAAGGGATATGTCACCCTCCTCATGTATTGGGGGCAACACGTCTTGATTAAAGTGGAATGATTGGTTGTTTTCTGCCTCCCAAGCCTGGCCAACAATAGTCTCTTTCTCTAATATGGGAAACATTGTGCTTTCCTGCCTCTCCAAAGCATCTTCCAAGCTTACGACCACCTGAGCCATTGTAGGTCGTTTCTTTGGTCGATCTTGCAAGCATTGTTCAATAGATTTTACAAATTCTTTCAAACTCTCTGATGAAATTTTGCCCTGTAGCTTTGGATCAACAATATCTTCAAATTCCTTTTTCGTGATGCAATCTCGGAAGCATGACAGAAGACTTCGTGAATCTCCTGAAATTCTCGTGTCCAGCACTGGTCTCCCACTTAAAACAACTAACAGCACAACTCCAAAGGCATATACATCGCTTTTTCTTGTCAGTTTATTAGTGACAAGGTAGTCTGGATCCAAATACCCCCTTGTGCCTTTAACCTTCGTACTAACATAGCTCTTTGACTGGCTTATCTTTTCCAGTTTGGACAGCCCAAAATCTGAAATCTTAGCTATGAAATTTTCATCTAACAGGATATTTGAATCCTTTACATCCCGGTGTATGACTCCATAGTCAGATCCAGTGTGAAGGTAGTCAAGGCCACGAGCAGCACCAATGCAGATTCTAAGCCTTTGCTCCCAACTGAGAGAAACATAGTCCTTGTTGTTTCCGCCAAGTTTGTAGAGATTATCAGCCAGTGTGCCACGGGGCATGTACTTGTATACTAGGATCATCTCCTGACTCTCATTGCAATAACCTATCAAAGAAACCAGATGAATGTGTCGGAGCTTGGAAAGCATTTCAATTTCACTCCAAAATTCACGAGGTCCTTGCTTGGAGTATGAATTCAAGCGTTTTATGGCAAGAGTCTCTGAAATGCCACTAACGAATCCTTTGTAAACTTTACCAAATCCTCCCTTTCCGATAACAAATGCATCACTGAAGTTTTGAGTTGCTGATTCTATTTCTGCAAGTGAGAAGTGACGATAAGATGGTGCAGTTGATGGTGATTCCATGTCTTTCTGCTCATGGATTTCCTTGTCACAAAATTGTCTCAGGTTATAAACGATAACATTAAGGAAAGTGATTAAAATGGTCATGCTTGTTACTATAGCATTCTTTTGGCCTAAAGATGGCAGTAGATATTGCATCTTTAGGGTCCAAGATGTTGACACTGGTTTTCCAAGTGCAGGGTTTGGACTTGCTGCAAGACTGTTTTCAAGGTTGCTCAACTTGAAGATCTCTAGTCCATGAAGGAGGCCAACTACTGACTCATCAGCTGACTGTAAGACAATCAATAGATTGTGCTTGCCTTCTTCTTTGATTCCCTTCACCATCACCATGTAGTCCCTGAATACTGGGATCCCATCACCGCCACTCCATCTTATTACATTAGCTCTAGTCTCAGCAATTTGATTGTTTATGAGGATTCTGAACTCTGTTTGACCACCTTCTGGCATCGTGGGGCTGAACTCACAAAAATGAAGCCTAACTAAATATGCAAAGCCTTGATCCACTGGTATTTTCCAGGTCAAACTATACATCTCACCCCTTGTTACTCCTCTTCCTGCTTTCCAGGACGTATGGTAAAGTTTAAGTGGTGCAATATATGGCAGCATGTTTGTATATTTATTCATAAGTGCTTGATTAGTTGATGGACTAACCAGGGATTCGAACAAAAAGTTTGCATCTTCGTACCATCTCCTAAACATGCCAAAATCCTCTGCTGATGAAACAGAGCTTCCTCCGATGTTCAGCCTCTGAACCAATTCAAGTGCAGTGTGGTCCTCAACAGGCACAAAATAATTCCGGCCAACCATACGTGCCCCATCACCACCATCTGGGGTGAAGTAAAGACCATCAGGCATGGAAATGATCTCAATTCCATTTATAAAAGCATAAGTCATTTCATTTGACTTACTACTTTGAGCAGGAAAGAATTTTATGTCTAATTTTCCATTTTCTTCTACTTTCAAGCAGAATTCCTTGACAATGTAGTCTACGCCCAAAGCTTGAGCAACAAATGAAGCGCTAAAGTTTCCAAGGAGGGTGAAAGGACCAGCTTTTACAGTGAAAAAATCTTTAGAATTCTCAAAACTGCGATAAGAAGTGGGGTAAAAGTGCAGGCGAATGAATTTCTGACCTGGGTTGACTTGAAATGAATAGCAGAACTGATTGGCAGAGATTCTTGCAGTCATATATGGAACTGGATCAGCAGAGATTGATATTTCAGCTGCAACTGAACTTCTTGATTTTGCTTTTGGTTGCTGCAAGGACAAGTGCGGTATGCCTGTATCTCCAATCCACCGACGGCCATCAAATGCGACCGAGTTTCCAATGGAACCACAGCTTATAGCAACGTCACCCAAGTAACGTGTGGGAGCTAGAACGTTTCCACCATAAACACAAACACTGAAATCACTGTAACAGAGTAAGATGATAGCAAGTAGAGAAAACACTGATATTGGATTATTGTGCATCGGTTGATTCTTTGCTTTGATGAATAATGATAGATTGAAATTGCACAAAGGTATTGGTTTGTTGGTGTTTTATTGGTTTAGACTTCAGAGGAGAAATAGCAAAACTGATTGTTGTAATGGACGGGGGTTTTCAGCTTTGCATTGGTTGACTTCATGGAGTCTTTTCTGGTTAGAAGCAATGTTTTCAGAACCGGACCGGCCAATGAACCGGAGGAGGTCCAGTTTAAGGTCGGACCGGTCGGACCTGTGGTTCAACCGTTTTTTTCACAATTGTACAAAAAAAATCTTAAAACTCATACTTGAAACTTAGTGAAATATCATCACACGTTTTTTTCATAAATTCATTACAAATATAAATAATATTAATAAGTATAATTCAAATACTAATTAAAGTACATGCTTATTTTTCTTTCACATATTAAAGAGGTTCATAAAAAAATATCACAGAATCTAACAACTAATTATATTATATTTATCGTAAATTTATAACTGATATCGAAGGTAAATAATTTCAATTACAAAATTCCTTCATTGTCACCACAAAGCATCAATACCCATGTGAATATCACTACCTTGACAACTTTTTCAATTTAACCTTAAAAAGTCAATACAAAGATATAAGTCCGATCATCAAATTAAAAAAAATCAATTAACAAAATAAATAAACACGAAAAAAAACTTTAAAAAAGAAAAGAATGCAACAAAACACATAAAAATTTAATTACTACTAATTATCACTTATAGTTAAAATATTAGAATTACCAATCATTATTTTCACCACTATCCAAAAGATAGCTACATTGAAATACTTCCAAATCAATACGTTCCCCAACGTAGAGATTTTTTATTCGATGGTAATTCACTACTAAAAAATAAAAATAAAAGGGGTAAAAATATTGAAGATATCGAATAGGTTTTGCACTAGTTAACGTTGGCAAAAGTGATAAAAAAAATACAGTCAAAAGCCTAGAATATTAGTAGTAAAAGATAGATGTTTCATCACATAAAAAATTAAAATGTTCATAATATTTAAAAAAAAAGTTGTAATTTTGGTTCCACTATTTAGTTGTGCATGAAATTGGTCGCTTAATGCCTTTATTAAAACAAATATGTGTCTTAAAATCTTTGACACTAGGCAAAGTAAGACAACCGACAAAATTTTAACAATTACAGATATAATGTATTCATGTGTAGTTAATACAAAAAATACAACTTAGTCACGTGCATGGTACGTAGCAGTCATATTGAAATTTTGAGTTTGAATTTGCATTTTAACTTCTTGGAGCCAAATGCTAAACTTCTAATTCGGAAAATATTTTAGTCATAAATTAATAATTAAACAATTTTGATAAAAGGACTAGTCTTAGTATGAGAGATTTTAATAAAAGTAAATGCAAGATTTCTTTAATGTAATGAATTTAGATGCCAAACTAAAAATATAAGAATCAATTAATATTATTAAACATGACTAATAAATGAAACAAAGAAACAAAAACAATAAGCATCAATTAAATTTATTAAACAAAACAAAGAAACTAGAAAAGTAAGAAACAATCAAATTCATTAAACATGATTAATAGAAATAAAGAAACTAAAAATGTATGAACCAATTAATTTTGTTACAAATGATTAATAAAGGAATTAAAGGAAAGAATAAATAAAATGATTCATAAGTACAAAACAACAAAAGCGATGATGGCCTGGTGGTTGGGAGCTTGCAATGAAAGTGAGAGGTCCCTGGTTCGAAGCTCCACGGGACCTCTCACTTCATTCTTCCCAAATAAGAATTTTGAAATTCAAAATTCAAAATTCAAAAACCGGCGGGTTCAACGGTTCAGGCGGTTCGCATGGTTCAACCGGTTCTAGGCGGTTTTTTGAACTCTTCCGGCTTTCATGGTGGACCGGACCGGAGGCCTGGCCGGTTCGCGGTTAAACCTGTCGAACCGGCCGGTCCGGTCCAGGTTTGAAAACACTGGTTAGAAGACGAGACTTTGTTCTTTCCTTTTTAAGTGAAAAAAAAAAAGACAAAATAAAGGATTGCACAAACATGAAAGTGAAAGTTTATTTGCTGATTGTTTGAAAAAAGTTACTGCATCTCATTGCTCAAGAAAGAAGAGGGTTTATATGGCACATGAATTTGCAGAATTCACGCTGTGCAATATTGCCAATATATTTGGTATTTTGTTCAGTGGCATCAAGAATATGACATGTAAAACGAATATGGGGCCTGTTGGTATTTACTCGATGTGTTTTAATTTTATTTAAGTGATATGGAAAAAGTTGTTTAAAATTTTGAAAGCGTGTGTTTGTTATTAAAAAAGAAAATCGAAAAGCGAAAAAAAAAAATTTCAAAAGTAACTTACGGTTGATTTTCGGGATTAACTTTTCTTTTTTAACTTAAAAAAAAGTTGAAAATACATCAAAAACAATATTTAGTTTTGAAAAAGTTTAGTTAGAATCACGACGTAACAATATTTTTAACCAAAAGCAAGTCTACAATGTTGTTAGATATAAATTTTCAAAATTACACAAGATTTGTAAAGCATTATTAGGTATTAAATTTTAACTTCGTATATATTGCCGTTAGTTTATCATCCTGCAGAAACAAAAGGGGGACTTTTGATCTCTCCGTGTCACCCAGCAACTCAAGAATTTTCCAAGACACTTGAACCTTGCCTCGGAATTGAAAACATTTTGAAGTACTTCTTATCCTGTTTACGGGTTTGATGCCGACCCGTGAGACAATTCATGCAATTATGATCAGCATAGGACTTGCTAGTTACTAGTGCAAGCACCAAGAAACTTTTGCTTCTCGATTTCCCTCTTGGTTGCAAGGAAGAAATGAATTTTTGAGGGTGCAGATCCAATCCATTCACGGCCATCAACTGCGGTCGAGTTGGCAATAGAGCCACAATTAACAGCAGCATTACCTAATATATAACATGGAGTAGATGGCTTCTTTCTGTGGTTGCTGCTGAGAACTAAAAGTCGGCCACAGTTTCGTTTTTCTTTGTTCTGTGTCATTGCTTCATACTTGGTCGAGTTAAAAGAAAAAAAAAATATATATATATATATATACACACACACACTTTATGCTGATGTTTGTTTGTTCATACCAAGCTGATAATTGTTGACTCTATGGGCGTCTTTTGTTGACTTTGTGGGCCCTTTGTTTGGTTCAACGTTTGATAAAAGGACTTCCCCCTCAAAATAATTGGCAATCACAGAAGGGTCCAATATCTCTTATTGGCTGGAGCAGAATTAAGATAGATACAAGTCAAACTAAAGATATTAAGAGATAATTGCATTTTGTAAACTAATCGAATCAAATCGAATTTTAAAGCCGGTGAGGTTGATTCAAAATTTTGAACTTGAGTTTGATACGAGTTTAAAATCTATGCTTGAGTTCAGTTCAATTTTATATTTAATAGGCTCGAGTTTCATTCAAAAACTTGAATTTTTTATTTTATTAATTTTTACATTATTTGGCAATAAAATATGTATTTTATATAAAATAAACATTATTTGTTAATAAAATATGTTTTTTTATATAAAATAAATATTATTTTATATAAAATAATTACTATATATTAAATTAAAATTTATTCGAGCTTGCCGAATATATATAAACTCGAATTCGATTGGATAATATAATCAAATTTTATTTTTTGTTTGAGCTCGTGAAAACTCAAGTCCGAATTGAACTCTTAATAAATTGAGTTCGAACTATTCGTTAAGGGCTTGATTCATTTATAAACCTGGTGCGGGATACTTTTTCTTAAGACCTCCTCTCATTTGCAACATGGTGATTAGTCACTCTAAGATTGAACCCAAATGAATTGGATTGGCAAGCCAAAAACTAATATACTTGCTCAAACTAACTGAACAAACTACTGGCATGGGCGAGACTAATGAAGCTAAGTCGCACAGAGCCCAAATCATGTGCGAATCCGTGAAGGGTAAACATTTTTTAAAAACTGCATGACAAAAAACTTCCAACTTTCGAGGCGAGGTCCAAAATTTTCTTAATTAGTAGCTCTTGGCTGATCAACGTGAGATTTTTCCTTTTTAACTTTACAATGCTTATGATTATTGAATACTTTTTCATATAAAATAGAAAAAAAGTTTCAGAAAACATCGCCTGGAAATTTTAGAGAATTTCAAGTCCGTGTAATATGAAATGAATGGTGCTATTTGCTTATGGTTTTGGCTTCAGCAGGAATTTACGAAAAAATTATCAGCAGACCTATTACTCTCTCTCAATCTATTGCCTACATACACAAAGATCATTTGAATGAAAACCTGCTCCATTTGGATGGAGTATTTCTAAAAATTCTAAACATATTTTTCAAATACATATTGTTTTAAAAAAAATAAAAAAATACTATGGTTATTTTTTTCAAATTATAGGAAAATGCAAATCAACACGGGAATAAACCCATCAACACCAATGCGGTACCAGGGGCAGATGCAAAGTGGGGGCCCTGGGGCATGGCCCTCACTGGTTCCTCTTATCTTACTTTGATGGCCATGAGTTTTAAACAAATTTTTAAATGTGCCCCACTATCTCCTTTCAAAATTCTTTGATATTTTAGCAGCTGTTCCTTTTCTCTTTCTTACGAATTACAATGGGAGGCACTTGAATGAATGACTTAGTTATTTACATTAAAAAAATATTTCGTAAAGTTAAAAATGATAAGGTTGTAAGCCGTTATTAAAAGATAAAAACTTATTGCGAACAATTGTAAATGGTTTAGTTTACTTCTTAAAATAAAATTATTGTTACATTAATAATTTTGAGTATAAATTTACTTACGTTTTATGTGAAATATATGCATTGTTTATTCTTGTCATGTGAATATTGATGTTCTTTTGTTTAAACAAAAAAGTAAAAGAGTAACTAAAAAATTTTAATGTTAGGTAAGAAATTTTAATATTGTTTTTACCTCCGCTAAAAATTTTTTCTAGCTCAAGCAATACCATATATGTATCGAGTTTGATTACCGTAGTATTGTTACATGCACATCAACGTCGGAAGTAGACCCAGGGGCGCCAAGGCTAGTCTAAAAAAACCTTTTGCACTAGACAATAAGAAGCCAAATTTCAGAAGCAAACAGCAGCGACTACTTTGTGAGAGGCAAAGCCAGGACTGGCCACAAGAAAACTAAAGAACCCGAGCTTACCTTTTGCATATTTTGTTAGCAGAATGCAACTCAAACAACGTTTCTCCCAAAAAAGAAACAATTAATATTGCCGATGAATTACAATTGTCACACAGTTTATTTGTAAGGATTCAACGTGACGAACGAATTTATTCTTATAGGACACTTCCTTAGTATGCTTTTTATAATGTATATCTTGTCATACTAACGTTAGTAACCTGAGAAAAAGTGTCCATAAGACGCTAATCACCAAGGTTACTTCTAAAGGAAACAAACTTGATGTTTGACAGGTAAAATGAAAATTTCTCACGGTCGAGAAATGTGGATCATGTATTTTACGTCACTTTGAAAATTGCTTTTTTTTTTTCTTTCAAATATAGACTATTTATTTTACAGAAGAGATGGTCAGAAGGGATAAGTAAGAGCTGAACAAGACATTTATTCATTCTTCAATCCGTCTGGGAGATCACAAACAACAGATCATAACAGGTAGTGATTATTAATTTTGTATGACCATACTTCAAAACTTTCAAAGCACAAACAACAGATATACAACACATGTATGATGGGAGTCATGAAACAGGTTCAACTCAAGTTGAGTTTAGGTTGAAGCAACTACAAACATGATTACCCATTCGTAACAGTACAAATGGGAAATCTCCGCAACAGTTTGTTTGCTGTAAAGTCTCCTGGTCCATTTACTTACTCTTTAAATGAACCTGATTCGAAAATGCTCTCTCAGATTTTGACCGACGATGGCATCTAAAAACCCCAATTAGGGTCAAGATATGGTGTGACCTGGTAAATATATTCCAGATTGAAGACATCACTAGTTCCTTTGCCCTTGAGATCTTGCATCATTGCTTCCGCTTCCTTCTGTAACTGCTGTGCAAATTTCAGTTTCTCAATAACTTCATCCATTGAGGGACGTTTTGTTTCCTGAAAATGCAAGCAGCTAAAAGCTATCTTTATGAATTCAGCTAAACATGTTGCTGCAATTTCTTCTTGCACCCTTGAATCAAGAAATCGATGGAATTCCTTGGTTTTGATGTTTTGTTTAACCCAGGTTTTTAGATGCCTTTCATCCTCACCACGAGACAGGTGAAAGCTCTTTCGTCTTTCACTGCATAGAAGCTCCAACAACACCAAACCAAATGAGTAGACATCACACTTATGCGATGATTGCAAACCAGAGGGCATTGCTTCAGGAGACAAATACTCCAGCCTTGCCAATTCGATCTTGGTGCCGGCATTTTCAAGCTTATAAATAGAGCTTAATTTTGACAAACCATAATTCATAATCTTAGGAAAGAAATCCTTGTCCAATACAATATTTCTTGGCTTTAACTCGTTATGGACAAATGTTTGCCCAGTACCCCTATGAAGGTAATCTAGTCCCTGTGCTACTCCAATGCAAATACGGAGCCTACACTTCCACGAGAGATGATTGTCACGATAGCTATAGAGGGTGCCAAAGCCTATGTGGTCATAGACAAGAAAGATCTGCCTAGCAGGTTTATCATAACAATACCCAATCAAGGAGAGCAAGTTTGGATGTCTCAGTAGAGATAGCCTCTCAATCTCACAGCAAAGTTCTAAAATCTTCTCCTCGTGCATGTTTATGCCATACTTGTATATAGCAACTCTTTTTCCTGGAAGCTGTGTCAAAGAACCTATGTACGCCTTCCTGTGTCCATATTCACCGTCTACATTAAAAGGACCATCAACGAAATAGCACGTGGCAGCTTCGATATCCTCAATTGAGAAACGACAACTGAATTCCTTATTAGGCTGTTGAGTAACTGAGCAGCTAGGACTGTCCTTATTCGGTTGTTTATCAAGTGAGGTGCTTTTCATTGGCTTATGTTTGTTCCAAAGTGCTTTCCGCAGCCAACCCCGTACTGGTTTTAGGACTGAAGCGTAGTCATTTCCCCTTGATTGCAAGCCTTGACCTCCAGTTGGTGAGGTAGGTGGATTCTGAGTCAGTGTGCTTGTGATTCCTTCCTCGGGTGGAGATATGATACCCCTCTCACGTACTTCTGATTCCTGACTCTGACTAAATTGGAATAACTCAATGTTTCCTTCCTCCAAAGATTGGCCAGTGGCATCCTCTGTTATGGAAAACATAGGCCTCTCCTGCTGCTCCAGTGCCTGCTCAAGGCCTGCCACTACTTGAGCCATTGTAGGTCGTTTCTTTGGTTGCCGGTGCAAGCACTTTTCAACAGTTTTCACAAATTCTTCTAAACTTTCTGGTGAAATTTTGCCCTGTATATTAGAATCAACCATCCTACTTATATCCCCTTTTGCAATACATTCTTGGTAGAACAATAAAAGAATCTCTTGTTCCTCTGGCTTTGTAGTGTCTACCACAGGTCTTCCAGATAAAACTACCAATAACACAACACCGAAGGAATACACATCGCTTTTTCTTGTCAATCTCCGAGTTGTAAAATAGTCTGGATCAAAATACCCAAATGAGCCTTTTACATTTGTGCTAACATAGCTTTTTGTTTCGGTTATCTCTTCAAGTTTGCATAGTCCAAAATCTGAAATCTTTGCCTGAAAGTGTTCATCCAACAGGATATTTGAATCCTTCACATCACGGTGTATGATTCCATTTTTAGCGCTGGTGTGAAGGTACCCCAGTCCTTGAGCAGCACCAATGCAGATTCTAAGCCTTTTCTCCCAACTAAGGGGAGCCCAATCCTCTGCTTTTCTGCCATTTTTATACAGATGATCAGCAAGCGTGCCACACGGCATGTACTCGTATACGAGGATCATCTCCTTGCTCTCGTCACAATACCCTATCAAAGGAACGAGATTAATGTGCCGGAGCTTGGACAGTGTTCTGATTTCAGCCCAAAACTCTTGAGCTCCTTGCCCAGTAGTGGAAGTTAACCTTTTTATTGCAACAATCTCCGGAATGCCACTAATGGACCCTTTATACACTTTACCAAATCCGCCCCTTCCGATTACCAATGCCTCACTAAAGTTTTGGGTTGCTAACCTGATCTCAGCAAGAGAGAAGCAACAGCAAGATAATTCAGTCGTGGTTGCTCGTGCATCTTTCCCTATCTGGAATTCCTCTTCCCAAACTTGCCTCAAGTTATAGACCACTATACTGACTAAAATAATGAGGATTGTCATACCAGTCGCAACAACATTGCTTTGGCTGAAACTTGGGAACACTTTATGGTTTTTCAGATTCCAAGACGTTGACACTCTTTCTGGAAATGAAGGATTTGGAGTTGCAAAACTATTCTCAAGGTTGCTCAACTTGAAGATCTCTAGCCCATTCAAAAGTCCAAAGACTGATTGATCACATGATTGTAGGGCAATCAAGAGATCACACTTGCTGCCTTCTTCGTCTGCTTTCATTATAATCACATAGTCCTTGTATACTGGGATCCCAATGCCACCACTCCATCTGATCACATTAGCCCGAGTCTTAGCGATCTCATTATTTATGAGGACACTGAACTCCCTTTCTCCCCTTTCTGTCATCGCCACATCAAGCTCACAAAAATGAAGCCTGATTAAGTATGAAAAGCCCAAGTCGATGGGTATTTTCCATGTAAAGCTATATATTTGGCTTCCTGCTATATTTCTCCCTGTCTTCCAGGATGTCTGGTGTAGTTTTGGTGGTGCAATGAATGCTGGTACATATTTCATTTTAAGGACCAGATGATTCACTCGATGAACATTAGATTCTAGCAAGAATTAGTATCCTCATTCCACCTCCGGAACGTGCCAAAATCTTCTACTGATGGGATAGAGCTATGATAGCGTGTCAATTATGCATATTATTTGTTGAGATCTTGTCTTAATTATGGCCAAATATTATGCTAAATGATAAATTTTATTATTATTTAGTTTTTATGCTGCAAATAGGATTCAAACGAGGAAAGTGATCTTTTAAGGAAATTTTCCAGAAGATTTGCTGCAGTAAAGCGCGCCCACGCCCTATCCAGATTGGAAGTGCAGATTTTGTGAGATTTGGAGTATCGTTGATTGAAGTTTGATTGGCAATTGGAAACTAAAATTAGTTTCCTAATTTTAGAAGATTCTTTCAGCAGTAAATTCCTCTATATGCTTATTTGGCAATTAAATGGAATTAGATTTAAAGAAGGAAAGGAAAATCTTTCCTTTCCACCAAACGTGGCATGAGATTGAGAAGGAAACCAAGAAGGAAAGACATAACTTCCTTGGACTGCGGGGGAATAAATGAAGGGAGGCAATATTCAACATGGATGACTGTTTTTTGAGTTAAGAACGACTCTCGAGTATTCTCTAGTTTTAGTTTTTAGGGTTTTAGTTTTTTTTCTCTCTTCTCAAGACTTGTAAGCACTATTGTCATGGATACTTTTGGCTGCGTTTTCTTCATGGATCGTAGCTAAACTTCTTTCTGGTTGCGGAATAATCAAAGCACGGTTTCATAACAATTGTAAGATCTTTCCATATTTGTTTTAATTGCAATTCATGTGTTCATGGGTATTTAGTTATTTTCTGATTTTCTATTTATTATAATTGTTCTGATTTAATTGAATAAATATGGCCAGTTATTCAATTGTCTGAATGATTTATTGCTAATTGAAACATCTGGTCCGTATGTATTTGGATGTTTTGATATCAGTGGCGAATGACACAATTTCATTACCTCACAAGTAGTCTAATCTGTGTCATGAAAATAACTAATCTAGTTTAAATGAACCCGCATGTGTGTTTGTTAACTAGAATTGGGTCTTTCTAGTTTTAAGGCTGCAATTAGATTAAATCCTTTGAACGTCTCTAGGGTTATCTATTTAGTAAGCGAAAGTAGTCTAAGAGCGTCTCTTAACTACCGGGTAATTAAGGAAAGATTGGTGGTACAGCGGTTGCTGGACTGCTATAACTGATTTATTCGTAAATACATGAGTTATCTTATGTGTCGATGATCAATTGGATGAACCGTTGCTGAGATTATTTTCGTAACCAGAGCTTGTTATTCATCTATTTTATTACTTTAATTTCATTTTAATTATTGCATATCTGTCTTTATATTTAATTACAAATTGATAAAAACTCTCCCCCCAATTTTACTGCATTTTTCTTGAAAGCAATAATTCTACCAGTTTTCCCTGAGGAGACGACCCTACTCGCTACTATACACATTCACTTTGGAGAGTAGGTAATTAATAAAATTTAATTTTTGGCTGGTTGACATCCGTCAAAATTTTGGCGCCATTGCCGGGGAATAACTGGTGCCTCAAGTGATTTATTGCTTTCAATTTTTTCTTTTCTTTTTGGCATATGACTCGAACTTCTCGTATAGGAAAACTTGAATTTGATCCAGAGATTGAGAAAACAGCTAGGAGATTAACAAAAGAAGCTAAATTGCACAGGCACCAGGCCACTTCATCCTCTCCCGGACTCAACTTGGTTGTCGACTTAGCTAAACCATCTAGTGATTCGGAAGAAGACGTGAGCTTACTGGAGGAAGGAAATGGAAAATCAAAGGACTTTGAGGGAACTTGCTACTCCGAATGTGAACCAGCAACCATTATGCATCACATTCCCTGATGTACAAGAAGCTTTCGAGTTAAAATCTGGTTTAATTCACTTATTGCCTACTTTTCGTGGTATTGCAGGTGAAGACCCGCATAAACACCTGAAGGAATTCCATGTAGTGTGCTCAACCATGAAGCCTCAGGGTGTTACAGAAGAGCAAATCAAGCTTCGTGCTTTTCCATTTTCTTTGGCTGACAAGGCTAAAGACTGGTTGTATTATTTGCCATCGGGATCTATTACCACATGGGAAAGGGTTAAAGCGACAGTTTTTGGAGAAGTTTTTCCCAGCTTCACGGGCTGCTAACATCAGAAAGGATATTTGTGGTATAAGGCAGGCTAGCGGAGAATCTTTCTATGAATATTGGGAGAGATTCAAACAATTATGTGCCAGTTGCCCACATCACCAGATTCCTGACCAGCTTTTGATTCAATATTTTTACGAAGGACTGTCATCGATAGAGAGAATGTATGGTAGATGCAGCCAGTGGTGGGGCTCTTGTCAATAAAACACCGGATGAAGCCACGAGCCTAATTCTATTATGGCTGAAAACTCTCAGCAGTTTGGAGCTAGAACGGATGGAATGATCAGAAGAGTCAATGAGGTAAGCACTTCTAAACTTGAAGGTCAAATTTCTGAATTGACTTCTTTGGTTCGTCAGATGGCTGTAGGGCAACTCCAAACAGTTAAAGCATGTGAGATTTGCACTGCTATTGGGCATCCAACTGATATGTGCCCGACTCTTCAAGAAGATTCTCATGAGCAAGCAAATGCAATGGGCAGTTTTCCACCCCCACCGCAAAGGAAAAATGATCCGTATGCTCCTACATACAATCCAGGATGGCGACAACACTCCAATTTCAGCTATGCTCCAAGGCCCTTAGGATTCCAACAACCAATCCAAGCGAGACCTACCAATACAACAACCATCGACGTCTAGTCAAGGTATGTCTCTTGAGGATATGGTTAAATCTCTTGCTAATAGCTACTTGTCAAATGCAACAGGATTCACAAAGATTTCAACAAGAGACAAGAAGCTAGTATTCGAAATTTGGAGACACAAATGTTCGCAACTTGCGTCTTCAGTGAGCAATTTGGAAAGTAATAAAGGAAAATTACCAGCTCAAATTATTCCAAATCCAAAAGAAAATGCAAGTGCAATGACTCTTCGAAGTGGCAAGGAAGTGCAAGGCCCAACGCTTCAAATGAAAGAAACTAATGAAGATGAAAGCCTTGATAAGACAGAGCCAGTAGTTGAAAAGGTAAATCACAAATTTGATGCTTCTAAGAAAATTGAAATTCTACCTCCTTTTCCTGGCAGGTTGGCTAAAACAAAGAAGGAGGAGACTGAGAAAGAAATTCTGGACACATTCCGAAAGGTTGAAATCAACATCCCCTTGCTTGATGCCATTAAGCAATTACCGAAGTATGCCAAATTTTTGAAGGGGTTGTGCACCAATCGGAACAAACTTAGCACTGATGACAAAATAAAGGTTGGTGAGAATGTATCAAGCAGTCCTCCAAAGAAAGTTGCCTCAGAAATGCAAAGATCCAGGTATGTTCACAATACCATGCATTATAGGCGACAAAAGAATTGAAAGAGGTATGCTTGATTTAGGAGCATCTATTAATGTATGCCTTTGTCAATATTTAAAATCCTAAATTTAGGACCTCTTAAAAGCACAAGGGTAACTATTCAGTTAGCTGATAGGTCTAATGTTTATCCTGAGGGAGTAGTTGAAGATGTTCTTGTGAAAGTAAATGAGCTTATTTTTTCCTGCTGATTTCTATATTGTTGATATGGATGATGACTATTCTACGAATTCAGCTGTTATTCTATTGGGTAGACCTTTCATGAGAATTGCAAGAACAAAAATTGATGTGCATGAAGGTACCCTGTCTGTAGAATTTGATGGAGAGATTGTTACTTTCAATATTTTTGATTCTATGCGATACCCAGAGGATATTGAGTCTCTTAATTTTGTAGGTGTTACTACCTCTATCGTCCAAGCTAACTTTGAGCAGGATTTTGTTAAAGATGAGTTGGAGTTTGTGTTACAGAACAGTAGGACAGAAGTGGATGTTGAACTTGAGGAAAAAGAAGCTATTCAAGAAGCAATATTTTCATTGCAGTCACTTGCTGAATTTCCTTACAGGTTAGTACAGGCATTTTTACCGTTACCAACCACTTACGAAAAAATTTTGCCTTCTGTTGAACAGGCACCCTGAGTTGGAGCTGAAGGACTTACCTAAACATTTGAAGTACGCCTTTCTTGGAGATGGCAAAACATTACCGGTCATCATTGCAAGTGACTTGACAAATGTCCAAGAGGAAAAGCTCTTACGAGTTTTGCGAGAATTCAAGCCTGCTATTGGATGGACATTGGCAGATATCAAAGGTATCAATCCTTCAATTTGTATGCATCACATTTTGCTTGAAATGGATACCAAACCGGTGAGAGAATCGCAAAGAAAACTTAATCCAGCGATGAAAGAAGTTGTCATGAAGGAAATCCTTAAGCTATTAGAATTAGGGATTATTTATCCTATTTCTGATAGCCAGTGGGTAAGTCCAGTGCATGTAGTTCCTAAGAAGACAGGAATTACACTTGTTCGGAATGAGAAAAATGAGTTAGTGCCTATGAGACTTCAGAATGGATGGAGAATGTGCATTGATTTTAGGAAGCTGAATGCAGCAACAAGGAAGGATCACTTCCTCTCTTCCATTCATTGATGAGATGCTTGAAAGGTTGGCAGGTAAATGTTATTTTTGCTTTCTTGATGGATATTCGGGATATTATCAAATTATTGTAGCCCAAGAAGACCAAGAAAAAACCACTTTTACTTGTCCCTTTGGAACCTTTGCATACCGTCGCATGCCTTTTGGCTTGTGTAATGCCCCTAGGCACTTTTCAAAGATGCATGATGAGTATTTTTTCTGATTTGATTGAGAATTGCATTGAAATCTTTATGGATGATTTTACTGTTTATGGCGATTCTTTCGATCAATGTTTGAATCATTTAATTAAAGTCTTAAAGAGGTGCACTGAAACTAACTTGGTTCTTAACTATGAAAAAATGCCATTTTATGGTAAAAGAAGGGATAGTCTTGGGCCATGTTGTTTCTTCTAGGGGTATTGAGGTTGATAAGGCCAAGGTTGATTTAATTGCTGGTTTGTCTTATCCTACTAATGTAAAGGAGATTCGAAATTTTCTTGGCCATGCAGGTTTTTACAGGCGATTCATTAAAGATTTTTCCAAAGTTGCACAGCCTTTATCATGTCTACTGCAGAAGGAAGTACCGTTCCATTTTGGAGATGATTGTAAATTTGCTTTTAATACATTGAAGGCTTTGCTGACTACAGCACCAATTATACAGCCACCCAATTGGAGCTTACCGTTCGAACTCATGTGTGACGCGAGTCAATATGCCGTGGGGGCAGTTCTTGGACAAAGAAGTGGGAAGTGTAGCCATGTTGTTTACTATGCGTCAAAAAACATTGACACCAGCTCAATGCAACTACACAACCACAGAAAAAGAGCTTTTGGCCATTGTTTTTGCTTTTGAAAAATTCAGATCATATTTACTAGGATCGAAAGTAACAGTTTTTTCTGATCATGCAGCTTTAAAATATCTTTTGGCAAAGAAGGAGTCTAAACCAAGGCTCATTCGTTGGATACTCTTGTTACAAGAATTTGACTGGGAGATCAAGGATCGGAGAGGAGTTGACAATTCTGTGCAGATCACTTAAGTAGATTGGTCCGAGAAGAAGAAGTTTTGCCCATATCTGAGGTATTTCCTGATGAGCATTTATTTTATCTTAAAAGTAAGGAACCTTGGTATGCAGATATTGTTAATTTTCTAGTAACTCATGAATTTCCAAGAGATATGAGTAAGGCAAAAAGGGACAAAATCAAAAGTGAATCTAAGTATTACATGTGGGATGAACCATATTTGTGGAAAATAGGTTCAGATCAAATCATTCGTAGATGTGTGCCCAACAATGAGATTCCTTCCATTCTTACTCATTGTCATAATTATGCTTGTGGAGGACATTTTGGACCAAAAAGAACTGCTAGAAAAATTCTTGATAGTGGATTTTATTGGCCCATGTTATTTAAAGATGCATACCAATTTTGTAAAAGTTGTGAGAAATGCCAGAAAGTGGGAAGTTTATCCCATAGGGATGAATTGCCCCAGACTCCGATTTTGTTCTGTGAAATTTTTGATGTTTGGGGTATGGATTTCATGGGCCCTTTTCCTAGCTCTTTTGGTTTTCTCTATATATTGCTGGCTGTGGATTATGTGTCGAAGTGGGTAGAAGCAAAAGCTACCCGAACTAATGATTCTAAAGTTGTTGCAGGTTTTCTCAAATCTAACATATTTAGTAGGTTTGGTGTTCCAAGGGCAATAATTAGTGATCAAGGTACCCATTTTTGCAATCGCACTATTGAAGCTTTAATGCGCAAATATGGAGTACACCTATCGAGTTGCAACAACATACCATCCTCAGACCAACGGGCAAGCTGAAGTTTCCAATCGAGAGATCAAGAACATTCTGGAAAAGATAGTCAATCCAAATCGCAAGGATTGGAGTTCACGGTTGGATGATGCATTATGGGCATATCGTACAGCATATAAAATGCCTATTGGAATGTCACCGTACAGGTTGGTATTTGGTAAGATGTGTCATTTACCAGTTGCAATTGAACATCGTGCTTTTTGGGCAGTTAAGCAATGCAATTTGAATGCGGCTTTAGCTGGAGAAGAAAGGAAACTCCAACTACAAGAGTTGGAGGAAATTCGCCTGGATGCATATGACAATGCTCGACTGTACAAAGAACGCACTAAGTATCTTCATGATAGAAAGCTGCGTAGTAAACAGTTTTCTATAGGTCAAAAGGTATTGTTGTTCAATTCAAGGTTAAAACTCATGCATGGTAAGTTGAGATCTCGTTGGATAGGACCGTATGTAGTAGTGAATATTTTCTCCCATGGTGTTGTTGAGATCCAAAGTTTGGAAACTAACAAAATTTTTAAGGTTAATGGTCATCGCCTAAAACCTTTTCTTGACGTTGCTGAACTTTCTATAGTGGAGGAAATTCACTTGATTAACCCCATTTATGAATGATTTTGCAAGGTGCACAGCCAAGTCTAGCCAAAGACATTAAAGAAAGGCGCTGCTTGGGAGGCAACCCAAAGAATTTTTAGATGTTAATTATTTTATAGCTTTGGTTAATTTTGTGTTTTTATTTAAGTGTTGGGTACAATTAAGTTGTTTATCTTTTTGTAGGAAGCATTTGGTTAGGCATGCCCATCCCTTGTAGACTAGGTTTAAGGTGAAGAATTTCATATGGTGAACAGAAGACTTCCTATATATTAAGCGTGCCCATACCTAGTGGTCACGTTTAAAGGACCAACTTTGAGTACGAAAATCAGAAGACTTCTTGTCAAGTTGGGCGTGCCCACGCCTAACAGTCACGGTTAATGGATCGTTTTAGCGCTCGATGCTCAGAAGACTTCTCATGCGTTAGACGTGACCATGCCTAGTGGTCACGCTTAAGGGCCATTATTGAGTTCAACGATCAGAAGACTTCTTATGACTTGGGCGTGCCCATGTCTAAAATGGTGGTACCCATAACAAAAAAAAAAAAAAATTTTCTTTCCTTTTCAAACTTTCTTTCTTTCTTTCCTTCTTTCTTTTCTCTCTTTCTTCTCTTCTTTTAGCCTATTGTTTATTTACTTTCTTTCTTTCTTGCGTTCTTTCTCCCTTCTTTCTTTTCTCTTCTCCCACTCTTCAACTTCAACCATCTCTCCCTCTCCTTTGTCTTTCCTTGCAATAATACAGAGGCACAAACTCTCTTCTCCTCTAGATCCCTCAGATCCAATATAGTCTCTTATCCGATTCAGTCATTTTTCCTCTTGATCAGTTTCTCTCTCCTTTATTGCAGTTGCACTACTCACGAACTCTCATTCACAACTGCGAGATCATCACCAACACCATTGTCTCAATATGTGAATGGGCTGCTAGGACTATAAAGGAGTATGGTCCCTCTACTTCAACAACACCACTATCACCGGCGTGCTCAGGGAAGTACTATTATTAATTTTGCCTTTATCTATCTACATTGAGGACAATGTAGGATTTAGGTGTGGGGGAGGGACTATTGTTGAAAATTTTGAATTGTTGAAGATGTTGTGCTAGTTATTTTTCATTATTAAAGCTGTGATGATTATTGCCATTAAGATGCAAGTATGAGTAGTATAATTATGCTAGTTTGGGTGTCTTGTTTGCTTAACAATGGAATTGAATGAGGAATGTGCAAGACTTGATAAATTGACAGTTTTTAACCCACCTTGAGAGATTTTGAACCATTTAAAGAGCATCCCATATATACTTGCTCTGTTTTCTTGTTCATTGAGGGTGTAACACACATGGGTGTCATTCTAGAACTTGCTTTGATATGCTTGTCGAGACCACATTTTATGAAATTTGATGCATTAAAATGACAAGAGCATTTAGGTTTAACCCTTTTGACTCTCGTAAAAATTTGCCTCTATTTGATCACTAGTGTACCCTTTTGAGCTATGACTTTTTCTTTGTTCATGAACCACATATTTTAACCAAATACCTATTCGTTTAAACTGTCTTTTTGAACCATATGTCAAGAGAGTGTCTTAATTTCGTTGCAAAAAATAAAAAAATATATATATATATTTCAAGTCTCCTTGCAAATGCTGATTGAAGAAAGCAAGTATAGGGAAGTGTTTATGTTTTCATCTCTTTTGTACATTGCCAAAAAAAAAAAAAAAAAAAAATTGTTGTGAAGTGAATTGTATATATGTGTTGTTAGTTGGGCAAAAGCTCAAGATATGGTTGCACTTGTTTTAGTTGAACAAGTTGTGGTATACACCAATACAAGGAATGCACGCAAGATGGTGACTATGTTCATGCATTGATTTTAGACATTTCTCTTGATACTTATTTACACCTAAATTTCCTTTTTATCCAACCTTTACCCAAGCCCCATTACAACCTTGTCAAAGACCCTTAGATTTTTGCATTCAATTTTTATTCAAGTGGTGGAGATGTGATAGATTTGCAAGCCTATGGTAATGTCATTTCACTGTGTTGTTTTGAGTGTTCAAGGATTCCCACTTTATACTTGAGCTGAGAGAGTTTATATACATCAAGGTGAGAGGGTTGAGTCTTGCATGTTCTTAATTTGATGAAATTGTTAAGTGGATGAGCTACTTATGCTTGTATGAGGGGCTATTTAATGCTTGTCATCTTAATTAAACTTCTGAGCTCTAAAATGCTTGAGGACAAGCATTGTCTTGGTGTGGGGGAATTTGATAGCGTGTCAATTATGCATATTATTTGTTGAGATCTTGTCTTAATTATAGGCCAAATATTATGCTAAATGATAAATTTTATTATTATTTGGTTTTTATGCTGCAAATAGGATTCAAATGAGGAAAGTGATCTTTTAAGGAAATTTTCCAGAAGATTTGCTGCAGTAAAGCGCGCCCACGCCCTATCCAGATTGGAAGTGCAGATTTTGTGAGATTTGGAGTATCGTTGATTGAAGTTTGATTGGCAATTGGAAACTAAAATTAGTTTCCTAATTTTAGAAGATTCTTTCAGCAGTAAATTCCTCTATATGCTTATTTGGCAATTAAATGGAATTAGATTTAAAGAAGGAAAGGAAAATCTTTCCTTTCCACCAAATGTGGCATGAGATTGAGAAGGAAACCAAGAAGGAAAGACATAACTTCCTTGGACTGCAGGGGAATAAATGAAGGGAGGCAATATTCAACATGGATGACTGTTTTTTGAGTTAAGAACGACTCTCGAGTATTCTCTAGTTTTAGTTTTTAGGGTTTTAGTTTTTTCTTCTCTCTTCTCAAGACTTGTAAGCACTATTGTCATGGATACTTTTGGCTGCGTTTTCTTCATGGATCGTAGCTAAACTTCTTTCTGGTTGCGGAATAATCAAAGCACGGTTTCATAACAATTGTAAGATCTTTCCATATTTGTTTTAATTGCAATTCATGTGTTCATGGGTATTTAGTTATTTTCTGATTTTCTATTTATTATAATTGTTCTGATTTAATTGAATAAATATGGCCAGTTATTCAATTGTCTGAATGATTTATTGCTAATTGAAACATCTGGTCCGTATGTATTTGGATGTTTTGATATCAGTGGCGAATGACACAATTTCATTACCTCACAAGTAGTCTAATCTGTGTCATGAAAATAACTAATCTAGTTTAAAGGAACCCGCATGTGTGTTTGTTAACTAGAATTGGGTCTTTCTAGTTTTAAGGCTGCAATTAGATTAAATCCTTTGAGCGTCTCTAGGGTTATCTATTTAGTAAGCGAAGTAGTCTAAGAGCGTCTCTTAACTACCGGGTAATTAAGGAAAGATTGGTGGTACAGCGGTTGCTGGACTGCTATAACTGATTTATTCGTAAATACATGAGTTATCTTATGTGTCGATGATCAATTGGATGAACCGTTGCTGAGATTGTTTTCGTAACCAGAGCTTGTTATTCATCTATTTTATTACTTTAATTTCATTTTAATTATTGCATATCTGTCTTTATATTTAATTACAAATTGATAAAAACTCTCCCCCCAATTTTACTGCATTTTTCTTGAAAGCAATAATTCTACCAGTTTTCCCTGAGGAGACGACCCTACTCGCTGCTATACACATTCACTTTGGAGAGTAGGTAATTAATAAAATTTAATTTTTGACTGGTTGACATCCGTCAAGCTACCTCCTATGTTCAACCTTTGTATAACCTCAAGTGTGGTGGACTTGTCAATAATATACAATTGATTATCTAGGCCAACAACGCGGGCGCCCAAGTCACCAGGAGGGGTGTAATAAAGACCAGATGGCATGGAAATGATCTCAATACCATTAACAAAAGCATATATGTTATTTCCCCGGAAGGGGGAGAAAGTTATTTTCAACTCTACATTTTCATCAAAATTCAAACAAAATTCCTTGACAAGATATTTTGCACCAGAAGCATCAGCATCAATCGAAGCACTGAAGTCTTTAAGAAGGGTGAAAAGGCCAGCTTTAACAGTGAAAAAATCCAGAGACTTTTCAAAACCACGATACAAAGCAGGGTAAAAATGCAGACGAATGAACCTCTGACCTGGATTGACTCGAAACATGTAATGAAATGGAGTTGCAGAGATTCTTGCAGTAATATAGGGAACAGAATCTGCAGACTTGAATTTGCGAACAACAGTTGAGCTTCTTGACTTGCCTTTTGGCTGCAGTGAAGGCAGGAATTTTGAAGCTGTTTCTCCAATCCAATCACGACCATCAAGTGCAGTTGAGTTGCCAAGTGTGCCACAATTAATAGCAACATCACCCAGATAATACATGGATGCTGCTGGAGTATCACCTCCATTAACATCAACATGATGATGACTGACACTTGCAAAGATGTGGTATGAAAATAAAGTGACCACAAAAATTAGCTGATTAAGATTCATGGCTTCTGGTTTCTGCAGGGTGCTGAATAATTAAATAACTAACAGAGCCACAGGAGTTGATTTTTCCAAGAATAGAGAGGAAAGCATCCGGCTATGCTTGCACTTTGTGTTATAATTAGCCCACTAAGGAATTGAATAGTGCCCCATCGTGAACGCGTTTCTAGGTGACGTGAACAGTCATTTCCCACTACACGAAAATTCCAACAAATGATTGTTGATGCATTTTTTTTGTTGACGTGAACAGTAATCTTTTTACGCAAACGTTTCATACGTACTTGGACAAGGAAAAAGCCAGGGAAAAGTTTTGCTGATTTTTTTTTTTTTTTTGAGAAATTGTTGAAGTAAGTTTTGAGACAATCAAACGCAAATATGGAGAGGTGTGAGACAAGACTATAGAAACTTGACCGAAAAAAGGAAACTTAGAATTGATGAATCTAATTTGCTGGCAAAATATTAACGAAAGCTTCCCCAACTTAATTGTTTGAGGAATTTTATATTGTGCATTCGCCAACTATGAAACTCTATAAGCTTCTTATAAGCTACTATTATGTTAAAATCCCCCAACTATAAGATTTTGATTAATAAATAGAAGCTGCTCGTCGGCAATAACAAATTATGCAATTTTTAGTCTTTTTGCTCTGGGAAATACCTAAGAATTTGATACTTTTTTCATTTCTACATATTAAATATACAACAAATGTGCTATGACAAAATTTCCAGTTCTATTTGTTAGATGCAAAAGTTTCATTTACTTTGTTTTTGTAATTCATTAGAAATCAATCAAAATGATGATTCCTCATAATTTTCATATATCCTGTTTTTGTAATTTTTTTTTCTCTGGGATGGGAAATACCATTGCACCAAGCAATTTGGGGTGAGGGTATTTCCATTTGAAATTTGTGTAGTATACAAAATACTGGTTAGGCATATCGTGTCGGCATGACATATAAGACTAATATAGGGCCTGTCGATATTTACTCAATTTTTAAAAAAATTTTATTTAATTAATTATGGAAAAAGTTGTTTAAATTTTTGAAAGCGTGGGGGTTTTTTTATATATAAAAAGATGAAAAGCAAAAAAAGAAAAAAAGAAGTTTCAAAAGTAACTTAGGGATGCTCTTTGGGATTAACTTTTTTTTTTCAACTTAAAAAAAAAAGGCGAAAAATACATCAAAAACAGCTTTTAATTTTGAAAAAGCTTAGAATCATGTAGTAACATGTAAATTTGACCAAAAGCAAGTCCACAATCTCTTAAGATATCAATTTTCAAAATTACACAATATTTGTATAACATTACATTAGTTATTAAAACTTAAGTTCCTATATATCACCGTCAGTCTATCATTCTAGAGAAACAAAAGGGTGACTTTTTAATCTCTCCGTGTCACCCAGCAACACAAGCATTTCCAAGACACTTGAGCACTGCCTGTGAAATTCCTTAGCAATTGAAAACCTTTTTTTTAAGTATTTCTTATCCAGTTTATGCGTTTGATGCTAAACCATAAGAAACTTCTACATATTAAATTATGGGGTCAGCATAGGACTTGGTAGTTGCTAGTGCAAGTAAGTATGAAGAAACTTTTGCTTGTTGATTATCCTCTTGGTTGCAATGAAGAAATGAACTTTTGAGCCACAATTAACAAGCCAATTAACAGCAGCATCACCCAATATATAACATGGAGTAGATGGCTTCTTCTGTGGTTGCTGCTGAGTTCAAAGTTTCGTTTTTGCTTTGCTCGGTGTTATTAATTCATACTTGGTCGAGTGGGGAAAGGAATGTACTTTAGTCTGTTGTTTGTTTGCTCATGCCAAGCCTGACAATTGTTGACTTGTGGGCGTGTTTTGTTGACTTTGAGGGTCCTTTGTCTGGTGCATGATAAAAAACTTTTTGACTTTGATCTCAAAATTGATTGATAATCAGCGGTGAAGGGGAGGGTCAATATCTCTAAACTATTGAAAGTAATCGTAGGGTCCAGCGATTAGAGTAATTTAGAGAATGAGTAAAGAGTCGAATAGTTAGAACTCTATTACTCTACTTAAAAGTTGAGAGTTCAAATTTCATCGATATTATTTTTTTTTCTATTATAATAATGTAAGTTGATAAACAAAAAACAGCTAATTAATTTTGAGATTTTTATATTTCTTTATTATTACTATTTTTTACTTTACAATGCATATGATTGTTGTGTTGAATATTCTCTCCAAAATAAAAAAGTTACGTAAAGATCACGTGGAAATTTTAGAAAATTTCAAAGTCCGTGTAATATGAAATGAATGGTGTTAACCACTTCAGGTTTTGGTTTCAGCAGGAATTTCCGAAAATTTTATCAGCAGACCTGGTACTTTCTGTAATTCTATTGCCTACATACACAAAGATCATTTGAACGAAAACTTGCTTCCTTTGAATGGAGTGTTTCTAAAAAATTCTAAACACATTTTTTCAATATTTTTTATTTTAAATACATATCTTTCAAAAATTGAAAAGTACTACAGTAATATCTTTTAAACACAATCCTAAAAAATGACCATCCGAACATAGTGCAAGAAGCATTGTTATATGCACATCAACACCGGAAATTAGCTTTCATAGTTGTTAGCAGAACGCAACTCAAACAACGCTTCTCCCAAAATATATATATATATTGTCCATAAATTATAATTGTCACACAGTTTATTTGTCAGGATTCAACAAGATGAACGAATTTATTCCCATAGGACACTTCCTTAGTATGCTTTTTATAATGTATATCTTGTCATACTAATGTTAGTGGCCTGAGAAAAGGTTTCCATAAGACGCTAATTGTCACGCCCCGTATTTGAACCGTGGCACTGTCGTGATTAAGCTAAGTTGAGTCACAAGACTCAAATGGTTAAAGCATCTAAACAAATTATCTCAAACATCACATATATAAACAAACATCAATCTAAATTTTCATAAATACCCAAAAATATAAATTAGAACTTCAATTACAAAACTAGAGTTTCAAAACATCTTTTAACAAATTCTAAACCATACTACAAATATGCTACTAATCAAGCCACTGTTTTCAATCCTAACTCCAAGAGCTAATCCACATCCTTGACTCCAAAACCATCAGTCTCTGCATATAAAACAAAAGGGATGAGTAAAACTCATCCAGTATGTAGTACAAGTATCTACTTATTAGCCTAAGTATGTTATATATATATTTACATGATATCATTCAAATAATTATCACTTTGACTGTAATACATATTAATGAATGTAGTCCACATAATATTTCATATAGATATTAAAGAGAGAGCTCAAGTAATATAGCACATTAACTCTAGATATTCAGTTGTTAACTATTACCGGTTAACACGGTCCCAAAACATTATGCTAACTCTCACCGGTTAGTGCGGTCCCAAAACGTTATCATGTCTACCAAATTTAAGGAACTAGTCTCGCTAATAATTACCTTATACAAGAGCTCAATCACAAAACATTTATTCATTCATATTTGACCACATTTACACATCCATGGCAAATCATCAACATATGCATTCTCATGCCACTTTAATATATACAAAATAATTTAAAAAACATCATTGTAACAAATATATTTTCAAAAGCATAAAGGATATAGATACTACTTACCTCGGTTCAAGCTAAACCAGTTAATCCGAATAGAAACAATCCCCCGTCTTCACCTAAATCATATAATAAACTCTCAATCATCTCTTAATTCTATCAAGAATCACAATTGAAGTTTAAGTCTAACTTAAAATGCAAAATGAAACCAAGAGGGCAAAACTAACGCGATCCGCGATCCTATCCGCGGTGTCAATCGCGCGCCGGCTGACACCACGGATGGCACCAGGATCAAATCTTGGTCAAGCCGCGGCGTCATCTGCAGCCTGGCTGGCGCTGCGAATGAACCCAGGCAGCTCGATTTCCCCAGACTGCAACATACCAAACCAAATCCAAAATTTTTCAACTACATCTAGCATAATCCGAGCACTAAACCAACTCTAAAATGACAAGATAAAGCAATAATAGGGCACATAAACATAGTATACTTCACTAATCATAAATCACACCCACAAATGGCACATTATCTTCAAGGTTCTTCACCCATAATTCATCAATGCTAAGAAACCACACAACTCACATACGTCCACACACCACAACTCTAAGCACATACTCATCAAAGTATAAAAACCCAAAAACTTCCTAATCAACCATCCATACTCATTCTTGACACAACCAAATCAAAGGAAGATAAATTTGAGCTCAAGAGAAAATTACCTTGGGTTCAAGATTCAAAACTTCTCCTATTAGCTTCTTCTTGAGAATAGAAATTCTTCACCTTCTTATTCTAGAGACAAAATGAAGAGAACTTGAGAGAGAGAGAGAGAGAGAGAGAGAGAGAGAGAGAGAGAGAGAGAGAGAGAGAGAGAGAGAGAGAGAGAGAGAGAGAAGGAAAAACTGTGAGGGAGAAAAAGTAATTGAAATACAAAAGAGAGAAAAAAAAGGCTTTTACATCTTCCACTCAAAAGTCAAATGACAAATAGCCCCTCCAAGGTCATGGGTATTACACTAATCACCAAGGTTACTTCTACCGGAAACAAACTTGATGTTTGAACGGAAAAATGAAAATTTCTCATGGTTGACAAATGTGGATCATGTAATTTTACGTCACTCAGGAAATTGTTTTTCTTTAACATACACTATTTATTTTACAGAAGAGATAGTCAGAATTATTTTTTTCTAATCAATTATTGATTGTTTTTTTTTTTTACGTAAAATTTGATTTGTGGGGATTAGTAAGAGCTTAACTAGATATTTATTCATTCTTGAATCCGTCTGGGAGATCACAAACAACAGAAAACAACACGTAGTGATTTATGATCTTGTATGACCATACTTCAAAACTTTCAAAGCAAAAACAACAGATACACAACACATGAATGATGGAGGTCGTGAAACAGGCCCAACTCAAAGTTGAGTTTAGGTGGAAGAAAATATAAACATGGTTGCCTATTTGTAACAGTACAAATGGGAAATCTTGTCAACATTTTGTTTGCTGTATGGTCTCCTGGTTCATTTACATCACAACACCAATAAAACAACCAACAACACTACACCAAAGGCATATACATCAGTTTTTCTCGTCAGTTTACGAGTCATAAAATATTCTGCATACAAATAACCAAATGTGCCTTTTACTTTTGTGCTAACATAGCTCTTTGCTTCGCTTATCAACTCCAGTTTGGATAGCCAAAATCAGAAATTTTAGCTACAAAATTCTCATCCAACAGAATATTTGAATCTTTCACATCCCGGTGTATGACTCCAAATTGAGTTCCAGTGTGAAGGTAGTCAAGACCACGAGCAGCACCAATGCAAATTTTAAGCCTTTGCTCCCAACAGAGTGAAACAAAATTAATCTTGTCTCTGCCAATTTTGTAGAGGTTATCAGCAAGTGTGCCATGTGGCATGTACTCATACACTAGGATCATCTCCTGGCATTCATTGCAGTAGCCTATCAATGGGACAAGATGAATGTGCCGGAGCTTGGAAAGTGTTTCGATTTCAGTCCAAAACTCGTGAGCCCCTTGCTTGGAGTTTGGAGTCAACCGTTTTATAGCAACAATCTCTGAATTGCCACGAATGAACCCTTTGTACACTTTTCCAAATCCACCCTTTCCAATGACAAATGCATCACTAAAATTTTGAGTTGCTGACATGATCTCTGCAAGTGAGAAGTAATGGTAACATGGTCCGGTTGAGGCTGATTGTCTGTCTTTCTCCTCGTTGATGTTCTCATTCCGAACTTGCCTCAATTTACAAATGATGACAATCAACAAAGTGCCTAGAATTATCAAAATGGTTGCAGTTGCATTTCTAAGGCCTAAAGCTCCCTCCAAATTTTTGATCTCCGGAGTCCTAAACCTCAAATTTCCTTCTGAAAATACAGCAGTTGAAAAAGGCCAACAGATCAGTGATCCATTGAATCGAATTACTAACTCATCAGCTAACTTTACTGCTGTCCGTATAGCACGCTTGCTGCTTTCTCTGTGTTCTTTTATCAGCACCATATAATCTCCATCCACTGTCTCAGAAATATGATTCTTTACGAGGCCAGTGACCGGCTTTGGGCCACTTTCTATTGTTCCGTGATCGAACTCACAGAAATTAAGCTTGAGTAAGTATCTAAGGCATGGATCAACAGGAATTTTAAATGTAAACTCACCTGTCTCATCCATTCCTACATGATCTAATGTTATTAAGCAGCCTGAAAGGGATAGGGGTTGCCACACCAAGTCACCTTGAAAAAGATCACGATTGTAATTTCTTCTTCTATTGCCCCTCCGCCGGAAAAAGGCTTCTTCCTTGAACCTCTTGGGTATTTCAAGTAAGGTGATATTGTGACTGTGGATTAGATTATTCTGGCAGGCCAAACACGTATCATAATAAGGCATGTAATAAAAAAGACCAGATGGAATGTTTTTGTACTTGATTGTAATCTTGAATTTACCACTCAGAGCAGGAGCACGAGAGAGAGTCATATTCAAATTTTTGTTTTTTTCTACAATCAGACAAAATTCCTCAACAAAATATTTTAGGAACGAAGCATCAACAGCAAGTAACGCATTAAAGTCCCCAGCTTTCGTGGTAAAAACATATTTGTACGCAACAAAACCACGATAGGAAGCAGGGTAAAGGAATAGGCGAATGAGATTCAGACCTCGGTTGACTTGAAATGAGTGGTAGAATGGAGTCAAAGAGATTCTTGAAAGCTTATACGGAACAGGGCAAGAGATTGATTTGTCAACGGCAGTTGAGCTTATAGATTTGCCTTCTGATCCTGTAATCCATTGACGACCATCCAGAGCGGTTGAGATTCCAATTGGAACATCACCGGAGTAATCAGGCGCTAGAGGATCGCAAGTAGCCGCAGTCATAGGGTGAAGAAGTAGTAGGACGTAAGAAAATAGAGACAAAACAGAAACTTAGGCTAATGAACGTGGCTTCCATTCTATGATAACCAATGAAAGTCTGGAATTCGGCCAAGATTTTGTTTGTTGTTGTTTGATGTTTGTAGATTCAGAGCTGAAATGACAAAAACATTAATAAGTTCACTGCCTCGTATTTGCCTTTTATCTAATTTGGTGCTAAAGGAAAATGACATAAATAAACAAAATTCTTTGTAGCTCCGCGTAATCAATGGACATCAATGGATTTGCGGAGAGCTAACTAATTTTTTTTTTTTAGCGTAAATCATGAATTTACAAAGTGCTTACTCAATAACTTTTAATTATAGATTATTACGAGGCTAAATGTTTACATCATATTATTAATAGTTTGAGCATAAACGACATATTTAAAATGTTTTAGGTAAAATTATTAGTAGTCCAGTATAAAAGGTGCTAATTAATTTTATATTTAAGTTATTAATGTAGGATGAGATGGATTATAATTTTGAGTAGTGCAAAAAAAGAATAGAAAAACAATACTGTATCAAAATTTTCTTTTAATTTTATTTTTTGGGTTGGGTTATAAATGAAGTCTTTGATCTCAGCCGAGTAACAATACGGTTTCCTAGATATCCTCAATTGATTTTATCAATTTCTTTGTACAATACAAAAGAAGAAAATACCATTAATTATACTAGTTGAAAGTAAGTAATTGAAATACCCAAGCCCAAAGTACCAACACTGCAATTTGTGAAGAGTTATTTTTTGGGGCCTTTGAAGAGTTTTGGAAATTTTGAGAGGCATTATAACAAAAAAAAAAAAAGAAATAAATAAAAGCTCCTCTTTTGGAGGGAAGGGTAACAGACTTTCGTTTCTTCCCCTAGGTGATTAACTTTCCAGGGTAAGTACAAGAATGGGAAAAGGTTGAAATTCACGTATCTAGAGACTACAAATGGCTTTCACAATCCGTACCACGAACGAAATGAGTTAGTTCTTATTTTCAATTTTAATTATGTCTAAAATTGGAGTTTGAATAGTTAGGTTTAGAGAAATTGGGGTTTACGATAGGTTGATGAAATATCTAGCTGAACAAATATCAGCTGGACAAATGATTGAGTCAGCAAAATTTGACACGTCAGCATAAGTGCCACTTCAGCTGAAATGATCAGCTTAAGCAACGTGAAGCTTGCATGTGCAGACTGAGCTAGTTTTTATTCTTCCTCAAGAAATGGCAGAAGAAGACAAAATCAGTTAGGAAATTTTATCTGTAGATGATAGGACACTTGTCATTCTTTTATTGCTTTTCAAATTGTATATATATAGAAAAAGGCTGTAACATTTTCTCTGAGAATCAATACACAGAAAAGCTTCTCCATATTATTCTTGGTTTTTTCATGGTATCAGAGCAGAGGTTCTGATCCATTGATTAGATTTCTTCTAATTTCTACAAAAAAGGATCAAACAGAAATGGCTGAAGAAGGATATACTCAGTCAAGGGCTGTAGAAAACACAAGCAGCTCAATTTAATGAGGATCCACTGTATCTTCACAGTTCGGATCATCCAGGGATGACCCTGGTTACATCACCATTGATTGGTGGTAATTACTTGAGCTGGAGTAGGTCCATCAAGATTGCATTAGGAGCTAAACTGAAGCTGGGCTTTATCACTGGAGCTTGTGAAAGGCCATCATCGAATTCACCAAGAGCAGAACAATGGGAAAGGGTCAACTGTATGGTAAGATCCTGGATCCTAAACTCCATTTCTAAAGAAATAGTTGAAGCATTCATTTATACTACTACTGCTAATGACTTGTGGAATGAGCTTCAAGAAAGGTATGGTGAATGTAATGGGCCACTTTTGTATCAACTACAAAGAGAAATTAGCAGTATTACTCAGGGAAATCAGAAGGTTGAAAAATATTATACAGGCTTAAAGAAGTTATGGTATGAATTATCCTGTTTGATGCCAACACCAATCTGTACTTGCGGAGCAGGAAAAGAAATTTTGGATTTGGCTTCTTTAACAAGCTAATGCAATTTTTAATGGGACTTAATGATAGTTATGATCACGTTAGGAACCAGATTTTAGTCATGGATCCGCTGCCTTCTGTAAATAAGGCATACTCCATGGTGCTGAGTGTGGAGAAGCAAAGAGATGTACACATTATCTTTCCAGAGAAAAATGACAATACAACAATGTTTGTGAAAGGGCAGTTAATTAGAGGTGAAGCTGGAGGGAGAGGTGGTGGAAGAGGAAGATCTGCTTCAGCTGGTAGAGGAAGGGGAGGAAGATCTGCTTCAGCTGGTAGAGGAAGGGGAAGAAGACCTGGTAATGCTGAAAAAGAATATCAGCATTGTGACCACTGCAATATGGATGGACATTTAAGGGAATCATGTTTCAAATTGCATGGTTACCCTGACTGGTATAAAAATTTAAAGGAGCAAAAGGCAAAGACAACTGGTGGAAATGTGCAAGTGGCAAATATTGCAGAATCTCCTCTAAAAGCAGATACTGAGTACACAACAGCAAGTGGAGTCAAGGATGGCACATTGACAACATACATTGCTTCCATTGTGCAACATGAATTGATGAAATTGCTAAAAGGAAAGATGCCTATTGAGAACAAAAATCAGGTGAATTTTGCACATGTTAGAGACTTTGCAGGTATGAAGTCTCTCTTTCATGCTTTTACTATACTTGACTGTATGCAATTTGGTTCTTGGATCTTAGACACAGGTGCTAGTAGCCATATGTGTTCGGATTTGAACTTAATGAAATCCATTCAACCAATGACTTCATACACACCTGTGTACTTACCAGATGGCACAATGAGACAGGTTAAACACACTGGAAAGATACACTTACATAGGACCTTAACTCTCACTGAAGTCTTACATGTTCCCAGTTTTCAATATAACCTTATTTCAGTCTCTAAATTAACTCAAACACAAGGTATCAAAATAACATTCCACCCAACTCATTGCCTATTGCAGGACCTACAGAATGAAGAAGTTATAGCAGTTGGTAAGCTCATAGGGAAGCTGTATCTACTGGATAGTTCAAGTTTTCTTGAGAGGAGAAATGAATCTTGTAATCAGGTGGAAGAAAAATGTAAAACCTCTTGTACTAATTACAGCTTCATCAATAAAATTTCGAATTTTGTTTTCCTTGATTGGCACAAAAGGCTTGGTCACCCATCCTTTCCAGTTATTCAACATCTTCATTTTTTGAATGATCATTTGAACAAAAGGGATATGGCTGTCATGCAAGAGTGTGAGATATGTCACAAGGCAAAGCAACACAGAATTAGTTTTCCTCTTAGCAAAATTCAAACTTCACATGCTTTCCAACTACTTCACATTGATTTGTGGGGACCATATAAACAAGATTCTCTCACAGGTACACCTTATATGTTAACCATTGTAGATGATTTCAGTAGGTGTACCTGGACCTTTTTTGCTTGCTCACAAAACTCAAGTAGTAGCTACTCTCAGAGATTTCTATGCTATGGTCAAAGTACAATTTGGTAAAAATGTCAAGACCATAAGGACAGACAATGGGACAGAATTTACAAACTTAGAATGTCAGAAGTTATTGAGAGAGCTAGGAATCATTCACCAAAAACCTGTGCTTATACTCTCACAACAAAATGGAGTGGTCGAGAGAAAGCATAAGCATTTATTACAGATGGCCAGATCTCTTATGTTCCAAGCTGGACTTCCTTCAAAATTCTGGCCCTTTTCACTTCTTATGGCCACATATCTCATAAACAGACTGCCTACACCAACTCTGAAATGGCTCACTCCTTATGAGGTGCTGTTTAATCATAAACCAGTTTATTCAAGCTTAAAAACTTTTGGTTGCCTCTGCTATGTTACAAATACTACACCACACAAGGATAAGTTTGAAACTAGAGCATACAGGTGTGTGTTTCTTGGATTCAGTCCTGGACTAGAAAGCCTATAAGGTCTATAATCTTGATACAAACAAGATTCTTGTAAGTAGGGATGTCATGTTTTATGAAGACATATTCCCTTATTTTCACTTAAAAGACCATAATCCCCAAGCATCTTTGCCTCTAGTCCCCTGTAATGATGATTTTGATCTTCCTGTTGAAGAACTTGTTCCTCAAAATTCCACTCTTGAGACTGATGAAAACACACCACATACAGATACAACACATGACATAGCTGAACCTCAACAGGAAATGCAAAGGAGAAGCACTAGAACTAGATCACAACCAGCCTGGATGAGGGACTATGTAGCTGGTATAGCTTCTGAAAAGAGTTTACAAACTGCTATACCTTACTCAGATGCCCAAAACCATCACACATCAAAGCACACTCCAAACACCTTTCCTTTTAAAGGCTCATTAAGTTCAAATACTGCATATATGTCTTTCTTGGCAAATTTGTCTAATGTACAGGAACCAGGATCTTATAGACAAGCTAGTGAGGACATAAGGTGGATTGGAGCCATGAAAAGAGAGTTGGAAGCTTTGGAAACAAATGACACATGGGAATTAACAGAGTTACCAGCTGGAAAGAAAGCAATTGGGTCAAAATGGGTTTATAAGGTGAAATTGAAGCCTGATGGAACATTGGACAGACTGAAAGCTAGGCTCGTGGCAAAAGGATATGATCAGGTGGCTGGAATTGATTATCATGATAGCTTCTCTCCAGTAGCTAAGTTGGTAACTGTCAGGTTATTCCTAGCTATAACTGCAGCAAAGTCTTGGTTTTTGCAGCAATTGGATATTAATAATGCCTTTTTGCATGGCTCTTTGCAAGAAGAAGTTTATATGCTGGCACCAGAGGGTTATGACAGAGTTAAACCAGGACAAGTGTGCAAGTTAAAGAAGAGTATTTATGGTTTGAAACAGGCCTCAAGGCAGTGGAATGAGGAATTTAGCAGCAAATTGAAAATCTTTGGTTTTAAACAGTCTGAACATGACAATTGTCTGTTTATCAAGGAAGGATCAAGGGGATTTACTGCATTGTTGATATATGTTGATGATGTTCTAATTGCAGGTGATGATATGGAGGAAATCAAAGCCTTAAAAGGCTACCTGCATAAATTGTTCACCATTAAAGACCTGGGAGAGGCTAAATATTTTTTGGGATTGGAAATTGCAAGAACAAGAAAAGGAATGTTTGTAAATCAAAGGAAATATGCATTGGATCTCATAAAAGATGCTGGATTGCTGGGAGCAAAACCTGCAAAAACTCCTATGACTAAGGGAACAAAGTTGACACTGGAAGAAGGAGATGCTCTTCAAGATCCTCAACCATATAGAAGGCTGATTGGGAGATTGCTTTACTTGAATTTCACAAGGCCTGACCTTACTTATGCTGTTCAACAACTAAGCCAATTTGTTCAGTCTCCTACGAAGCTACATTGGATGGCTGCATTACACCTGTTGAAGTATGTTAAGGGGGCACCTTCACAGGGGCTATTCTTTCCTGCAGATAATGAACATTCTCTACAGGCTTATTCAGACGCAGATTGGGCAGCTTGCTTGGATACCAAGAGGTCCCTAACAGGATACTGCATTTATCTAGGGAATGCTCTTGTTTCATGGAAAACAAAGAAACAAGCAACTATATCCAAATCTCAGCAGAAGCAGAATATAGAAGCTTAGCAGCCACAGTATGTGAGCTGCAATGGATCAGTTATATACTTGAGGATTTCAAACTGAAGACTAATTTTCCTATTCCTCTGTGGTGTGACAACAAAGCCGCCATACACATAACAGAAAATCCAGTCTTCCATGAAAGGACTAAGCATCTTGAAATTGACTGTCATTTGGTGAGAAACAAGTTTAAGGAAGGTTTTATTGTTCCACAGCATGTCACTTCTCAGAACCAAATTGCATGACTTATTTACAAAAGCATTGGGCGTATCACAGTTTTATGATCTAGTTTTCCAAGTTGGGATTGGCTGATTATCACCAAATACCAACTTGAGGAGGGGATGATGAAATATCTAGCTGAACAAATATCAGCTGGACAAATGATTGAGTCAGCAAATTTGACACGTCAGCATAAGTGCCACTTCAGCTGAAATGATCAGCTTAAGCAACGTGAAGCTTGCATGTGCAGACTTGAGCTGAGTTTTTATTCTTCCTCAAGAAATGGCAGAAGAAGACAAAATCAGTTAGGAAATTTTATCTGTAGATGATAGGACACTTGTCATTCTTTTATTGCTTTTCAAATTGTATATATATAGGAAAAAGGCTGTAACATTTTTCTTTGAGAATCAATACACAGAAAAGCTTCTCCATATTATTCTTGGTTTTTTCATAGGTGTAGTAATTTGTAAAGATTGAAGAGTTCTTTTGATTTGGTTTATTTGAAAAAAAAAAAATGATGCCGGTTGGCAATTGGGGCTTGACCTAATTTCGGAAGTCCTTGAATGACCGGAGAAGATGACGGGCATCATGGGTTATGTTATTTTATTCCGGTAGTGGCACACAACAAGTTTGCTTTTGTTGCACTGTATAATATTTGCCAAAAAAGACAAGTTCAGTTATCTCGTTTTCAAAACACAAGATCCATATTCAAGCCCAGATGGACATAGAATCAATTAAATAATCATACTTCAATCAACTGTAATTGCTTGGGTTTTATGATAAGCCACCTCTAATTGGCTGTGGTTCGCAAGCAAGTGGCAAATAGCTGGTTACACAACATGGTAAGAGATTTTTCTGCCAAATTCACTTGGTATATTTTCAAATGTGGTGGGATAAATCATCCTGTTTTGAAGTTTGACATTACACGAGAATATTAAAGCAATTGAAGATTGACAATAGAATCCATCTTCTTGGTTTACGGTAATAGACATTTTCAAACACTAAATTGACAACAAAATTAAGTGAAAATCGATTTTTTTTTTGGGAAAAAATCAAAGTTGGATTAAAAGGAGAACGACAATCAACGGAAATTGTAGGCATGATTTTGGTATTTGACCGTGTGAGTTGGTGGGTAACAGTGGTAGTCCACAGCATAAAATAAATATATAGGAATTGTCTAATTAGGTGGAGTTCTTTTGGTTAGTTTCTTTTAGAGATGGCAAATGGGCGGGATGGGCGGGATTTAATTGGGATTGTGAAATATGAGTCATACCCAAACAGTCCCATATTTGTCATGGGATCAATATGGGTGGGACTAAAATGGGCTAGTCCCATTTGATACAGCCCAAAAACCCAATTTATTCCATTTTATTATTTTTCTAAATTATCTTTTCCTTATTAATCAATTGTTATTTTTTTAGATTACTTGTTTTTTTTAGTTTAACATGAATATTTATTTTTTATATCATTTATTTTTTTAATTTATTAACCTCAATAAATTTCTAACTTTTTTTTGTTTTTATATTATTATTTTTTTAGATCTCATTTATTAATACTCTTTAATCTTTTAATTATAAACTTGTAGTTTTTAAATTGTTACATGTAAAGAGGATAGATTGAACATTTGCAGATATTTAATTTATCTACACATAAAAAAATCAATTTAGATAGTATCTTATTAAAACTCCTGATACTAAAATCCATTACTAAAGTAATGAAGCAAATTAAAAATTAAAATAAATCAACATTTCATTTGTTCATGGACATTACAAACTTTGATGAAACTAGAATATAAAGACTAATTTTCTCGAGAATAAGGTTGAACTGAAATTAAAGCACTCAATATATAAAATTCACATAATTTTTTTAGTATAAAGATCAGTTTAACCACATAAAATTGATATCAATTAGATAAAATTTAACATAATATTTATAGTAGAAATAGATGAATCGAAGAGGGCAAAATAAAGAAGCTAAGAATGCAAAAATAAATTTCCAACTTGTCCATCATTAAAAAAATGGGTATTCCATTGTTATTGAAAAAAATGTTAAAAAATAAAAAATAAATAAAAAATGAAAGATGTTTTGTTAATGCAGCTTAAAATGAAGGATTTTTTCAAAAGAAAGTATAGAAGAGGTGAATCTGATAAAAAATAAATTATTTCAAGGTTTGTCTATATTTGGATATGGGAATCCCAATCATTTCCCAACCATACCCATATTTAAATGGGTGTTAATGGGTATAATCCCAAATAAGCCCAATCCCATATTATTGATACCCATCCTGCCCAAATAAAATATGGGCATGGGATCCCAATGGAGTTTGGGACTGATTGCCAGCATTAGTTTCTTTAGTTTAAGTGTCTATTTAGTAGATAATTTACAAAGTCAATTTGATTAAGTGTTTGTTTATAGTTTGTTATTTAGTAGTCAAATAAGAATAATCAAGGTATAATAATAAATTGGGATTTTAGAATTACTCGTAAAATAGGCCTAAGAGCTGTCAGATTTTATTGATATAACTGTTAGGTGGGAATTGTATTTTTCTTCTTTTTGATGATAATTAAATGGTGAATATTTTGGGGATCACGATGATTTGAGTTAGTGCCATTGGATTTGGACTTTGAGGTAAGCGGTTCTCACTCTTTTTCATGTTTTGAAAAAAAAATTGTTTATATATGTACATTTATTTTATTTCTTTCATGAATATTTTTATAATTTCAAACTCAGAATGAGCATATAATACGTGCGTGAATTTTTTATATTGTAGCACCTTGTTTATTTATATGTATATATATGCATGTATGTGATGTGTGAATGCTTGATATGTATGATTTGGCTCTGATTGTTTTTTTTACACCAAAGAAAGTTAGTTCTCGATATACCTATATGACGGTGAGTAATTAGGTCATATATGTACGTTTTATGATCCTTCTAAGTGGGAAAAAGTTACGCTAGATATCTAATATGATTGGTTCCTACATTGAAAAATCCGAGCCTATCTATGTATGATTATGTATGTATGGATTATGTTTAGTTTGATATGCCACAACATTGTTACATATTATGCATTATTATTTTTGCATGGCTATAAATCGTGTGTTATGAAATGAAAGCATGTTGGTGAGAAAAGGGATAGAATTGCTTACTGAGTGTGTTAGTTGCTCATCCCACGTATATTATTTGTTTTAGAAGTATGGTGAATTTTGGATAGGCTAACAAGTGTTTTAGCTTATGAACAATGGAACAAATTTGAGGATCAATAGTTGGTAGGTTTATGGCTATGAATCAATGACAATAGTTAATTTCATGTTTTGCGTTATTAGTTTCTACTACAAGGACTTGGTGATTTTATAGATATTAAATTTTATTATTCAAAGATATTTGTAATGATTAGAATATTTGATATTTATGATTTAGAAGTGTTGTGGTGATTTTTAGAGGGTTGCGCTGCGCATTAAGTGAGTTTTATACGTGGCATGTCAATGCCTGAGCACGTGGTGTGATAGTAATAGTATATCATATAATTTCCCGGTTTGACTTCAAGGAAAGGAAGATGGGATTCATCGTTACCCAAACGAAGTTAGATTTGAGCATTTGCAAACTCGGAAGCCCACTATTTACAACGAAAACACAGGAGGAGGGGAAAAAAAATAAAAAATAAAAAATAAAGGAGCCAACAGTACTATTTCCTAAGCACAATGTACATCTAACAAGAAACAAGTTCCAGCCAACAATGCTATCCTCACGGACATCGTGCCGCTGCCATACAGTTGTTACGGCACTGGACGATAACTGCCTACAGGTACGATATGACCCTGAACTTGTTTTCTCCCTATGAAACTGACTTACCAATTCTTTTCGATTAATAATTATTAATACCTTGTAGAGTATTAATTTGGGTTATGTCTTATTGGAAGTAGGAAATTTAAGAAATTCCAAACTAAGATTGACAAATTTATTTCGATGGGGAAGTGCATAGCTGATAGCAATAAATTAACGGTCATTTTACTGTTGATGGTACAAATGGCTTTTGGAAGAAGCAATTTTGCCGACAAGTACCTAAATCTAGAACGTTAGGTCTTCTAGGTCACTTGATCCAAATGTCTCCTGGCTGATTCCAGAATATTCATTTGTTTGTGGATTGATAATCTTGAACATTTCATCAGGGGCAATGTTTTCTATCTCGTAAATATCTTCCAAATTGAAACCACTGTCACCTTTGCCATTGATGTTTTGCTTTGATGCTTCTGCATTCTCCTGTAGATGTAGAGCAGCTTCTAGACTCCTCAGAACGATACCAATCGTTGGCCTTTCATATGCCTGAATGAGCAAGCACCTAAAAGCAATCCTTAGGAATTCTGTCAAAGATGCTGTTGCAATTTCCCCTTTCAAATTTGGGTCAATAATCTGATGAAGGGTTCTAGATTTGATGCTGCTTTTGACCAAATGGTGTAGATACCTTCCTGCCACATCCACCTTTAAAGGAAAATCAATTCGTCTGTGACAGCATAGAACTTCCAAAAGCACCAAACCAAATGAGTATACATCAGATTTTGAGGTCAATTGTAGACCATCAACCAAGACATCTGGAGACAAGTACTCCGAACATGTCGAGAGTATTTTCGTTGAGGCAAATTGTGCAGCAGGGCCTACTTTAGACAACCCAAGATTTGAAATCTTGGGAATTGAATTCTTATCCAACATAATACTTTCTAGCCTCATGTCCCCGTGAATGATTGTTTGCAGAGTACGGTCATGAAGATAGTCTAGACCTTGTGCTGCTGCAATGCATATTTGGAGCCTGTGCTTCCATGACAGGAAAATCGTATCCGTGTCATAGAGATGGTTGCGAAGGGTGACATTTTGTGCACAATCGTAGATAAGGAACATCTCATGTCTGTGATAACAGTATCCAATCAATTGTACTAGATTTGTGTGTGCCAGTTGCGCTAGCATCTCAATCTCATTGACAAATTCTGAGAACTCCTTATTGTGCACTTCACTCTTAAATCTGTGTATTGATATCCAATCCTCAAACAGTCCCATATATATCACCTTGTAGTTGTCATTTAGGATGATGAGACTAGCACGGAAATCATCAGTGACTTCTCGAATATCAGTAATTGAATAGCGATGGCAAAGTCCATTTGCTGGAATCAAATCCTTTTTCTTCAATGGCTTCTTCCAGCTCCAAAGTGTTTCCCACGGCCAGCCCCACAGTGGTTTTCGATTTCGAATAGGATCCTTTTGCCTTGACTTCAAGTTTTTTCCAATGTTTGGCGAGGTAGTATTAGGTTTTGGTTTGCTTGTGATGCCTTCCTTTGGAAGGGATATGTCACCCTCCTCATTTATTGGGGGCAACACGTCTTGATTAAAGTGGAATGATTGGTTGTTTTCTGCCTCCCAAGCCTTGCCAACAATAGTCTCTTTCTCTAATGTGGGAAACATTGTGCTTTCCTGCCTCTCCAAAGCATCTTCCAAGCTTACGACCACCTGAGCCATTGTAGGTCGTTTCTTTGGTCGATCTTGCAAGCATTGTTCAATAGATTTTACAAATTCTTTCAAACTCTCTGATGAAATTTTGCCCTGTAGCTTTGGATCAACAATATCTTCAAATTCCTTTTTCATGATGCAATCTCGGAAGCATGACAGAAGACTTCGTGAATCTCCTGAAATTCTCGTGTCCAGCACTGGTCTCCCACTTAAAACAACTAACAGCACAACTCCAAAGGCATATACATCACTTTTTCTTCTCAGTTTTTTAGTGACAAGGTAGTCTGGATCCAAATACCCCATTGTGCCTTTAACCTTTGTATAAACATAGCTCTTTGACTGGCTCATCTTTTCCAGTTTGGACAGCCCAAAATCTGAAATCTTAGCTATGAAATTTTCATCTAACAGGATATTTGAATCCTTTACATCCCGGTGTGTGACTCCATAGTCAGATCCAGTGTGAAGGTATTCAAGGCCACGAGCAGCACCAATGCAGATTCTAAGCCTTTGCTCCCAACTGAGAGGAACATAGTCCTTGTTGTTTCGGCCAAGTTTGTAGAGATTATCAGCCAGTGTGCCACGGGGCATGTACTTGTATACTAGGATCATCTCCTGACTCTCATTGCAATAACCTATCAAAGAAACCAGATGAATGTGTCGGAGCTTGGAAAGCATTTCAATTTCACTCCAAAATTCACGAGCCCCTTGCTTGGAGTATGAATTCAAGCGTTTTATGGCAAGAGTCTCTGAAATGCCACTAACGAATCCTCTGTAAACTTTACCAAATCCTCCCTTTCCGATAACAAATGCATCACTGAAGTTTTGAGTTGCTGATTTTATTTCTGCAAGCGAAAAGTGACGATAAGATGGGGCAGTTGATGGTGATTCCATGTCTTTCTGCTCATGGATTTCCTTGTCACAAAATTGTCTCAGGTTATAAACGACAACATTAAGGAAAGTGATTAAAATGGCCATGCTTGTTGCTATAGCATTCTTTTGGCCTAAAGATGGCAGTATATATTGCATCTTTAGGGTCCAAGATGGTGGCACTGGTTTTCCAAGTGCAGGGTTTGGACTTGCTGCAAGACTGTTTTCAAGGTTGCTCAACTTGAAGATCTCTAGTCCACGAAGGAGGCCAACCACTGACTCATCAGCTGACTGTAAGACAATCAATAGATTGTGCTTGCGTTCTTCTTTGATTCCCTTCACCATCACCATGTAGTCCCTGAATACTGGGATCCCATCACCGCCACTCCATCTTATTACATTAGCTCTAGTCTCAGCAATTTGATTGTTTATGAGGATTCTGAACTCTATTCGACCACCTTCTGGCATCCTGGGGCTGAACTCACAAAAATGAAGCCCAAGTAAATATGCAAAGCCTCGATCCACTGGTATTTTCTAGGTAAAACTATATATCTCACCCCTTGTTACTCCTCTTCCTGCTTTTCAGGACGTCTGGTAAAGTTTAAGTGGTGCAATATATGGCAGCATGTTTGTATATTTATTCATAAGTGCTTGATTAGTTGATGGACTAACCTGGGATTCGAACAAAAAGTTTGCATCCTCGTACCATCTCCTAAACATGCCAAAATCCTCTGCTGAGGAAACAGAGCTTCCTCCGATGTTCAGCCTCTGAACCAATTCTAGTGCAGTGCGGTCCTCAATAGGCACAAAATAATTCCGGCCAACCATACGTGCCCCATCACCACCATTTGGGGTGAAGTAAAGACCATCAGGCATGGAAATGATCTCAATTCCATTTATAAAAGTATAAGTCATTTCATTTGACTCACTACTTTGAGTAGGAAAGACTGTTATGTCTAATTTTCCATTTTCTTCTACTTTCAAGCAGAATTCCTTGACAATGTAGTTTACACCTGAAGCTTCAGCAACAAATGAAGCGCTAAAGTTTCCAAGGAGGGTGAAAGGACCAGCTTTTACAGTGAAAAAATCTTTAAACTTCTTAAAAGCGCGATAAGAAGTGGGGTAAAAGTGCAGGCGAATGAATTTCTGACCTGGGTTGACTTGAAATGAATAGCAGAACTAATTGGCAGAGATTCTTGCAGTCATATATGGAACTTGATCAGCAGAGATTGATTTTTCAGCTGCAATTGAACTTCTTGATTTTGCTTTTGGTTGCTGCAAGGACGAGTGCGGTAAGCCTGTATCTCCAATCCACCGACGGCCATCAAATGCTACCCAGTTTCCAATGGAACCACAGCTAATAGCAACATCACCCAAGTAATCTGTGGTTGCTAGAACGTTTCCACCATAAACAAAAACACTGAAATTACTGTAACAGAGTAAGATGATAGCAAGTAGAGAAAAAACTGAATTGGATTATTGTGCATCGGTTGATTCTTTGCTTTGATGACTATTGATAGATTGAAATTGCACAAAGGTATTGGTTTGTTTTTGTTTGGTGTTTTATTGGTTTAGACTTCAGAGGAGAAATAGCAGAAGTGATTGTTGTAATGGACGGGGGTTTTCTGCTTTGCATTGGTTGACTTCATGGAGTCTTTTCTAAATAGGAGACGAGACTTTGTTCTTTCCTTTTTTTAGTGAAAAAAATAGACAAAAAAAGGTTGCATAAACATGAAAGTGAAAGTTTATTGGCTGATTGGTTGAAAAAAGTTACTGCATCTCATTGCTGAAGAAAGAAGAGGGTTCACATGGCACAAGAATTTGCAGAATTCAGGCTGTGCAATTTTGCCAATATATTTGGTATTTTGTTCAATTGCCATCAAGAATATGTCATGTAAGACGAATATGGGGCCTATTGGCATTTACTGCATCTATTTTTAATTTTATTTAAGTGATTATGGAAAAAAGTTGTTTAAAATTTTGAAATCATGATTATGGAAAAAAGTTGTTCAAAATTTTGAAATCATGCGTTTGTTACTTAAAAAAATGAAAAGCAACAAAAAAAAAAAAAAAGAAATTCAAAAGTAACTTACGGTTGACTTTCAGGATTAAGAGGGTGTTTGGTTTAGGGGAATCAAGGAGGGGAATGGATTTCATAAGTAATGGTATCCATTGTTAACATTTGTTAAACAACTATCACTATCATACAATGGAAATGATAGTGATTAATTGGGGTGTTAATGATTCCCCTCAAAATACTATTCTATCAAACCCATTAACTCTTATAATTAAGGGCAAAAACACACCCACTAAAAAAACATATATATTTTGAGTTACCCACCTCTAATACACTATTCTTCTCTCTCTCTCTCTCTCTCTCTCTCTCTCTCTCTCTCTCTCTCTCTCTCTCTCTCTCTCTCTTTTGAATATTCTTTATTAGCACCTTATAAATTTTTTAAAAAAATTATTTTTAATAATTTTTTACATTATTTTGATTTTTTTTATAAAAAATTGAACTAAAAACTAAAGATATATAGTATTCTTTGTTAATACAATAAAAATAATCTTTTTAAAGGTTATCATTTGTATAAAACTCAAATTAGAGCATGGTGATATTAAAAATTGAAGAAATTTTCTTTAAAAAGATACAAAATAAGAAATTTAAAAAATATGTACATCATAAATAAAGATTTAAAAATTTAAAAATTTACTTGAAAGTCATTCTAATATACCAAACAAATATTCTTATAATGATATCTATTCTATTATTAAACCAAATATGTTAGAGAGAATCATCAAAACCCATATTCATAGTAGGGTTAATGATACCTATAGTGATAGTGATTGAGGAATTTGAAACAAACGGCCCCTAACTTTTCTTTTTCAACTTTACAAAAAAGTAAAAATACATAAAAAACAACCTTTAATTTTGAAAAAGCTTAGAATCACGTCGTAACATGAATTTTAATCAAAAGTAAGTACACAATGTTGTTAAGTATAAATTTTCAAAATTACGCGATTTGTAAAGCATTATTAGCTATTAAATTTTAACTTCCTATATATTGCTGTTAGTTTATCATTTTAGAGAAGTTTATCATTTTAGAGAAACAAAAGGGTGACTTTTAGTCTGTCTGTGTCACCAAGCAACTAAAGAATTTTCCAAGGCACTTGAGCTTCTTCTGTGGTTGCTGCTGAGAACTACAAGTTAGGCCACAGTTTCGTTTATCTTTGTTCAATGTTATTTAGGAATGTGCATAGGTCGGATATCTGACCTGCATGGGATATTTTTTGACTCGATCCGTTATATGCGGGTTAGGCAAAGTTGTAACCCGTATCCGTATTCGCATATGGAGATATCCGGTGGTTCGGATATTCGCATTTTTTCAGGTCGTACCTGCATACTGTTAAATTTGCTTTAAATCCTAGATAATCTAATAATAATTAGCTCGTCATTTATAACAAATATAAATTTAAATAACATATATTAAATCACGTGTTACAACCCATGAATTTATCGCAAGCATTAAAGAAAATTTCAATTTTTTGAGACCGAGAAACACCGTACACACAAATCTTATAACACAAACACCGACCATATTTTTGAGGCAAAAAATGAAAGAAACACACAAGACAACTAGAGTTTATATTACTGCATCTTCAATTCTTCACATTTTAATGTTGATAATGCAGTACTCTTTACTGCCTAAGATTACAAAATAAGAATAAAATATATTGATATTAATATTAATAAAAAATAACAAATACTATATAGTAATTTCATATAATAATATCTTATAGCATATTACATAATAATATCACATATTAATATTAAGAAACCTTACAAAATTACATCATTACCCCCATATGAGAAGTTGGGTCAGATACCTGTCGAAATTTAAAAATCATGATCCGTATCCGACCCGCTTAATAGAGTAACAAGCATATGACTCGCATCCGCTAAAACTCGACAGGTCGGATATCCGTATTTTTCGGATTAAATCTAAATTAAATCGGTCAGATTTTCAAATTACCGGGTCAACTTGCACAACCCTAATGTTATTGCTTCATATTTGGTCGAGTTAGAAAAAAAAACACTTTAGCCTGATGTTTGTTTGTTGACACCAGGCTGGCAATTGTTGACATCATGGGGCCCTTCGTTTGGTATAACATGTCTGATAAAAGATGGACTTTCTACCCAAAAAAATTGGCTATTACTGAAGGGTCCAATATCTCTTACCGAAGCGAGATAGTGCTCCAACCGAAGCAAACCGAATTTTTAAGCTGTTAAGCTCAATTCAAAATTTTGGATTTGAATTTAAATTCAAATTTAAGCTCAAGTTCGATACAGTTTAAAATTTATGCTCGAATTTGGTTTGATTTTATATTTAATAGACTCGAGTTTGATTTGAAAGTTTAATTTTTTTATTTTATTAATAAAATATGTATTTTTATATAAAATATATTTTTTATATAAAATAATTATTATATATTAAACAAAAATTATTAAGATTTATTCGAGCTTTATCGCCAAATATATATAAACTCAAACTCACTTCGACAATATAATCAAATAATATTTTTTGTTTGAGCTCATGAAAATTCAAATCGAATATTTAATGAATCGAGTTCAAACTATTTGTTAAAGGCTAGATTCATTTACAAGCCTAAAAAACTTTTTCCTAAAACCTCCTCTCATTTTCACTCTTAAGACTGAACCCAAACGAATTGGATTGGCAAGGCAAAAACTAATAAACAAGCTCAAACAAACTGAACAAGCTACAGGCTTGGCCGAGATTAATGAAGCTGACTCTAATGCACAGAGCCCAAGTCATGTGCGGAGCCGTGAATGGGTAAATATCCAAAAATTCATGACAAAAAACTTCAACTTTCAAGGCGAGGTCCAACATCTTATTAATTTGTAGCTCTTAGCTGATCATGATCGACGTGAGATTTTATTTTATTTTATTTTATTTTATTTTATTTTTACGTTACAATGCTTATGATTGTTGACTACCTTTTTTTATATATTTTATGTTCATATTTTACGTTACTAGGCAAGGTCCAAAATCTTATTAATTAGTAGCTCTTATATATTTTATAAGAGTTATTTTCTTTTTTCTTTTTATAAAAGCAATACTAGCTATTTCCTTTTTAGTAGCTCTTATATATTTTATAAGAGCTTACAATGCTTACAACATGAGATTTTATTTTATTTTACGTTACACTCTAAGAATTGCTTTTTTTTTTTTGGTATACACTATTTATTTTACAGAAGAGACTGTCAGAATTATTATTTTTCAAATCAATTATTGAAAAATAAAATTATTTGGCTTTTGTTACGTTGAAATTGATCAGAAGGGATAAGTACGAGCTGAACAAGACATTTATTCATTCTTCAATCCCTCTGGGAGATCACAGACAACAGATCACAACACAGTGATTAATAACCTTGTATGACCATACTTCAAAACTTTCAAAGCACAAACAACAGATACACAACACGTATGATGGGAGTCATGACACAGGTTCAACTCAAGTTGAGTTTAGGTTGAAGCAAAAAGAAACATGGTTACCCATTTGTAACAGTACAAATCGGAAATCTCCTCAACATTTTGTTTGCTGTATAGTCTCCTGGTTCATTTACTTCTCTTTAAATGAACCTGATTCGAAAATGTCCTTTCAGATGTTGACCGATGATGGCGTCTAAAAACTCCTGTTAGGGTCAAGATATGGTGTGTCCTGGTAAATATATTCCAGATTGAAGACATCATCAGTTCCTTTGCCCTTGAATTCTTGCATCCTTGCTTCCGCTTCCTCCTGTAACTGCAGTGCAAACTTCAATTTCTCAGTAACTTCATCCATTGAGGGACGTTTTGTTTCCTGAAAATGCAAGCAGCTAAAAGCAATCTTCATGAATTCAGCTAAACATGTTGCTGCAATTTTTCCTTGCATTCTTGAATCAAGAAATCGATGGAATTCCTTGGTTTTGATGTTTTGTTTAACCCAAGTTTTTAGATGCCTTCCATCCTCACCACGAGACAGGTGAAAGCTCTTTCGTCTTTGACTGCATAGAAGTTCCAACAACACCAAACCAAATGAGTAGACATCAGACTTATGCGATGCCTGCAAACCAAAGGGCATTGTTTCACGAGACAAATACTCTGGCATTGCCAATTCGATCTTGGTGCCGGCATTTTCAACCTGATAAATAGAGCTTAACTTTGACAACCCATAATTCATAATCATAGGAGAGAAATCCTGGTCCAATACAATATTTATTGGCGTTAACTCGTTATGGACAAATGTTTGCCCAGTACCCCTATGAAGGTAATCTAGTCCCTGTGCTACTCCAATGCAAATACGGAGCCTACACTGCCACGAGAGATGATTGTCACTGTTTCTGCCATAGAGATAGCTATGGAGGGTGCCAAAGCCTATGTGGTCATAGACAAGAAAGATCTGCTTCTCAGGTTTATCGTAACAATACCCAAACAAGGAGAGCAAGTTTGGATGTCTCAGTAGGGATGCCCACTCAATCTCACTGCAAAGTTCCAAAATCTCCTTCTCGTGCATTTCTAAGTGATACTGGTATATGGAAACTGTCATTTCTGGATTCCGCTTTAAAGAACCTATGCACGCCTTCCGTTGTCCGCATCCACCATCTACGATAAAAAGACCATCAATGAAATCGTCCGTGGCTTCTCGGATCTCCTCAATTGAGAAACGAGCACTGAATTCCTTAATAGGCTGTTGATCAACCGAGCAGCAAGGACTGTGCTTATTTGGTTGTCCATCAATTGAGGTGCTCTTCATTGGTTTATCTTTGCTCCAGATTGCTTTCCACAGCCAACCCCAAATTGTTTTTCGGACTGGAGCATAGTCATTCCCTCTTGATTGCACGTCGTTACCTCTAATTGGTGTGGTAGGAGGATTCTGAGTCGGTGTGCTAGTGAATCGTTCCTTGGGATGAGATATGGTATTCTTCTCAAGTTCATTTGATTCTTGACTCTGACTAAATTGGACTAACGCAATATTTCTTTTCTCCAAAGGTTGGCCATCTACAATAGCATCCTCCGATACAAAAAGCATAGGCCTCTCTTGCTGCTCTAATGCCTGCTCAAGGCTTGCCACCACTTGAGCCATTGTAGGCCGTTTTTTTGGTTGATGGTGCAAGCATTTTTCAATAGACTTCACAAATTCTTTTAAACTGTCTGATGAAATCTTGCCCTGTAGATTAGAATCAACGATCCTACTGACATCCCCTTTGTCAATGCATTCTTGGAAGAACAACAAAAGACTCTTTCGTTCCTCTGGCTTTGTAGTGTCCACCACAGGTCTCCCAGATAAAACTACCAACAACACCACACCAAAGGAATACACATCACTTTTTCTTGTCAATCTATGAGTCCTAAAATAGTGTGGGTCCAAATACCCAAATGTGCCTTTTACATTTGTGCTGACATAGCTCTTTGTTTCGGTTATCTCTTCAAGTATGCATAATCCAAAATCTGAAATCTTTGCTTGGAAATTTTTGTCCAACAGGATATTTGAATCCTTCACATCACGGTGTATAACTTCATTTTTAGTGCTGGTGTGAAGGTATCCCAGGCCTTGAGCAGCACCAATGCAGATTCTAAGCCTTCTCTCCCAACTAAGAGGAGTCCAATCCTCCGCTCTTCTGCAATTTTTATACAGATTATCAGCAAGAGTGCCACCTGGCATGTACTCGTACACAAGGATCATCTCCTTGTCCTCGTCACAATAGCCTATCAAAGGGACAAGATTAATATGCCGGAGGTCGGACAGCATTTTGATTTCAGTCCAAAACTCTCTAGCTCCTTGCTTGGAATAGGAATTCAACCTTTTTATTGCAACAATCTCTGAAATGCCACTTATGGACCCTTTATACACTTTACCAAATCCGCCCCTTCCAATTACCAATGCCTCGCTAAAGTTTTGGGTTGCTAACCTGATCTCAGCCAGAGTGAAGCAACAGCGAGATGGTTCAGTTGTGGCTGCTCGTGCATCTTTCTCCTTGTGGAATTTCCCTTCCCAAATTTGCCTCAAGTCATAGACCACTATATTGACCAGAATAATGAGGATTGTCATACCAGTCGCAAAAACATTGCTTTGTCCAAAACCTAGGAACACTTTTTGGTTTTCCAGGTTCCAAGAAGTTGACACTCTTTTTGGAAATGAAGGATCTGGAGTTGCAAAACTGTTGTCAAGGTTGCTCAACTTGAAGATCTCTAGACCATTCAAAAGTCCAAGGGCTAATTGATCAACTGATTGTAGGATAATGAAGAGATCACACTTGCGGCCTTCTTTATCTGCTTTCATTATCACCACATAGTCCTTGTATACGGGTATCCCAGTGCCACCACTCCATCTGATCACATTAGCCTGAGTCTCTGCAATCTCGTTATTTATGAGAACATTGAACTCCCTTCGTCCTCTTTCTGTCATCCCCACATCAAGCTCGCAAAAATGAAGCCTTATTAAGTATGCAAAGCCCAAGTCTATGGGTATTTTCCATGTAAAGCTATATATTTGGCTCACTCCTACATTTCTTCCTGTCTTCCAGGATGTCTGGTATAGTTTTGGTGGTGCAATGAATGCTGGCACATATTTCATTTTAAGGACCAGATGATTCACTCGATGAACCTTAGATTCTAGCAAGTAATTAGTATCCTCATTCCACCTCCGGAACATGCCAAAATCTTCTACCGATGAGATAGAGCTACCTCCTATGTTCAACCTTTGTATAGCCTCAAGGGCAGTGGACTTGTCAATAATATACAATTGATGATTCGGGCCAACAACAGGGGCACCCAAATCACCAGGAGGGGTGTAATAAAGACCAGTTGGCATGGAAATGATCTCAATACCATTCACAAAAGCATATATGTTATTTCCCTGGAAGGGGGAGAAAATTATTTTCAACTCTACATTTTCATCAACGTTCAAACAGAATTCCTTAACAAGGTATTTTGCACCAGAAGCATCAGCATCAACTGAAGCCCTAAAATCCTTAAGGAGGGTGAAAGGGCCAGCTTTAACAGTGAAAAAATCCAGAGATTTTTCAAAACCACGATAGGAAGCAGGGTAAAAATGTAGACGAATGAATTTCTGACCTGGAATGACTCGAAACGTGTACTGAAATGGAGATGCAGAGATTCTTGCCGTCATATAGGGAACAGAATCATCGGACTTGATTCTGTGAACAACAGTTGAGCTTCTTGTCTTGCCTTTTGGTTGCAGTGAAGACAGGAATTTCGAGGCAGTTTCTCCAATCCAATCACGACCATCATGTGCAGTTGAGTTGCCATGTGTTCCACAGTTGATAGCAATATCGCTTAGGTAATACACGGCTGCTGCTGGAGTGTTATCACCTCCATTAACATCAAAATGGTGATGACTGAATAAGATGTAGTATGAAAACAGTGTGACCACAAAAGGTAGCTTATTAAGATTCATGGCTTCTTGTTTCTGCAGAGTGAGTTGATGTTGCTAAGAATAAAGTTGAAAGCTTCAGGCTATGCTTGCACTCTGTGTTATAATTAGCCCATCGAGGAATTGTGAAATACCCAAGACCTTGGGGGCCTTAATTGTAATTTAGCAAAAAAAAAAAAATTTGTTCTCTTGCCTAAAAAGAATTACAGCCTCCTTCTCTCTTCCTATTTTCTTATCTTTCTTTCATTTTATTTCTCTTCCTCTCCTCACGGTTCTTCTCCTTACTCTCTCTCTCTCTCTCTCTCTAGAAGAAGAGGAAACTTGAAGCTCAACCCAATATCCTACCAATTAAGGTAATTTCTTAGGAAATCCCATTCTCATCTTTAAGGGTTTTTGCCTAATGATTGTATTATGAGTTGTTAGTGTGTGATTTGTAATGGAATAAGAGGGGTTAAGCTTTGATGGGTTCATTTTGTATTATTAATGGTGGTTATGCTTAAGATTGGTTGTGGGTTTCCTATTTGGTATGTGTAAGCATGGGTAGTTGAAACTTTGGGATAGTGGATTGTGATTTTGGTGGGGGTGATTATTGGGAGAAACTCATGATATATGTTATAGATTGAGCAATGTAGTGTTACTTTGACATATTATGCTATTTTGGAGTTGCTTTGTTGATTGGTTTAAGCTAGAAGGAGATGAATAGTGTTGGGTGTGAGTTTGAGTTGTTGCAGGTCGTTTCTGGGCGTTTCTGGTGCCATCCGCAGCCCCATCCGCGCCGCGGATGGAACCGCGGATGTTGGGACTTCGTCGCTGCCTCGATCCACGACGTGATCCGCACCGCAGATCAGGCCGCGGGTGATCTCTGTGATCCGCGGGTACTGATCACCCTGGTCCGTCCGCGGATCACTCTTCTTTAGTTGGGTTTTGCTTTGTTTTGTGTGTATAAGTTTAGGATTTGGTTTTATGCACGATTTATGGATAGATTAAGGTTATGATTAAGTGCTTAATTATATGTTTAGGTGAAGACGGTGATAGTATCTTGGATTAATTGATTAGCTTGGATCGAGGTAAGTAGTACTTGTATCCTTTATGCTTTTGGAAAATGTATTTGTTACAATGATGTTTTCTAACTTATTTTGCATATGTTAAAGTGGCATGAGTATGTATATGTTGATGATTTCTCATGGAATATGTAAATGTGGTCAAATAGTGAATGAATGAATGTTTTGTGATTCGAGCTCTAGTGTAGAGTAATTATTGATGGGACTAGTTCCTTAAATTTGGTATGAATGATGTGAATCTTTGACCGCGCTAACCGGGGAGTGTTAGCTTATTTGTATTCGAACCGCTGTTAACCGGGTTGTAGTTAACAACTGGATATCCAGGGTCAATGTGCTTTATTACTTGAGCTCCTTTCTTTAGTATCTATATGAAATGTTATGTGGGACCACATTTATTTGAATGAACTATGATTAAAGTGATGATTATTTGAATGATAGCATGTATATGTAAATGTAACGTACTCAGGCCAATAAAGTGATACCTGTACTACTTACTGAGTGAGTTTTCACTCACCCCTTTGTTTTATACGCAGAGAAGGATGATTTTGGATTCAAGGATTTGGACTAGCTTTTGGAGCTTTTGCCTTAGACGATGTGAAGTAAGACTGGTAGTGATAGTATAGTTTATTTTGTTAGTCCTTGGTATGTTATATTAGGAGATGTTTTGGAATTTTAGAATGTTAGAACCTTGACCGTATTAGAAAGTTAAAGGTTTCTTTTGAGATTGTAATATGTGGGAATTGTGTTATCTTTAATTTGGATAATTGAGGTCGATTTCTATCTTTATGTGTTATCTGGGGATAATTCGTTTAGACGCTTTGACCTTTTGAGCCTTGTGACTCAGTTTAGCCTGGTCACGGCGGTGCCACGTCTCGGAACACGGGCGTGACAAATTGACCAATGCCGCGGGGTTGAGGCGTATTTCGTTGACTTGAACATTAATTTTTCACAAGAAGAAAACTCCAACAAATGAAGGAAATAGGGAGTGGGATGAGTTTGGTACGGTTATGTTAGGTAGGTGTCGAATGTCTACCAACGTAATGCACTGCAACTTTTCTAATGTTTTTGTTTAATTTTTTAAGAGAAAAATATGTGCATTACACACTTACCTCCTCTAAAATCTTCTTTTGAGTTCATTAACAGCATCAACGTCAAGGTTCTTTTCTTGTACAATTTTTGGCCAAACCTTCATTGTAATTTGACAATTAGCTACACTTCAGTACATAATGTTTTTGTTCCTAAACTATCATCCTTATTTAATTTACTTTGAAACTCTCATATTGTAAAGTGTTCCAAAAGTTCTTTAACATCTTATTCTAACAAAAAGGTTTAATGAGGATTGTTATACTCTTGAAGACACAGCAAAGAAGTGAGAGGCAGCGAACAACACTAAAACAATTATAGTATAAAATTTAATTAGAAAAAATCGAAACAATTCAAGGATTAAAATTAGAAGCTGAGCAAGATCCCCACTGATGTGGGATATATTTCATGTTTATAGGTTGGAATCTTTTTTTCTATCTTCAATTCCAGGATAACATTTTTCCTTTTCCCTTTTCTCCTTAATTACACTAATGTTAGTATTGACAAAAATTTACTCCCTGTCATGTAGCGCACTGCAGAAGAAGTACAAAAGTTACATAGTCATTATTTCAATCACAAAATTCTCAATAAGTAACAAACAATAATCAATAATTCAGCATGAAACCTGCTCCCACTTGTAACTAATAAAGGAAGCATATGCTTGCTATTTAACCAAGATTATTGTCAAATTGTTTATAAATTAAAAAAAGAAAGATAGAGAAACAAATGTAACACTGCCTACTTGTGTGAAAGGAGACAAAAGTTTGAGGTCATTCATCTATCAAACTTAGAAAATTACAAATCTTCAACAAATTACTCATCCATCTAGAAACTTAAAAAGCGACAAATCTTCAACAAATCATATGTCCGTGTCCTATTGGTGCCCATAAAAAATTCTCTAATTGTCAGTTTCCCAGTCGTTGCCCATCGTAAATCTCTAATTTTATGCATTCATTGGCAAGGAAGTTGTGGTTAGGATAAGAACCGTTCTCAATAGTTTCAAATTTTTGTAAAAATTGATTTTTTCTAAATGACGGTTCTCGTTTGCTTTGAAAAAGTTAATTAAACCTATAATGTTCTTAAAAAAAATTTGTAAAAAAATGATTTTTTAACTAAATCACTGAAATATCCTTATGTATTGAATTTTAAGTTTTTATGTCAAATAATTAAATTTTTAATTACAATGTTTTACTTGTCAAATGAAATTGGAGCCAAAATAATCTATTTCATACAGAATTTTTTTTTATAATATAAAGTATTCTAATTGCATTTTTTTTTTGGTAAAGAGGCATTAATTAATAATTCACTTTAAGTATATACAACACAAAACTTTTTAGACTTCAGAAAAATACTTTAAAATAAAGAAGTATAGGTTAATATATATTCTACAATATCAATGTGTAAAGTACCACACTTGAAAATTATAGTTGATATACAATGTGGATTTGAAAAGTTCATAAGTACAATAAATATCCATATAATGAAACCAAAATCATCCTACTTAAACAATGTAAAAAAGCAAAGAAAGCATTCAAAATAAAACCGAATACTCATAATATATTTATAAAGGAAAAACTATGTACTAGAATTATACCAAAAATTGTTTAAAAAGCTGATCGTATTTGCTATTTTGTCATCCAAACGGTGAAAAAATATTGGTCTATTTGTTGTTTTACCATGACAAGGGCTCCTGTATTGGCAAATGATTGAGAGTTTGCACCAATACAAATGTACAAATACTTGTGGTTTGGATATTTGCTTGGTCACAGCCAGCCAAATCATAAAGTAGCCAAAGAAATTCAGGACGACACCCATTGACAGCACGCCCATGGGGGGGTCACAGCTAGCCAAATCATGAAGCAGTCAAAGAAATTCAGCAAAGCCATAACCATACGCTACTATCTTGTGCTTTTTTAACCAATTGCCGAAGTTATAAGAACCTCACCTCAAAATAAAAAAAAATAAAAAAAAATTAGAGTAACCCTCATCAAGAAGCAGCCAAAACGAGTTTTCATTAGGCATGTAATCATCGACCAACAAAAGCAAAATATCAACAAAATTTGAAAGTTCAGCACTAAAGCCCAACAAAAATCAAAATAGTCGTAAAAAATTTACACAATCTTCCTTCAACATTAGCTACAAAAATCCTAGCATGTGAGATACCTCCAACTTCAATCTACTCAAGTTACTCAATCCACTAATATAATGAGAAAAATAAACTCTAAACCACAAAATCTATTCAACATTCGCTAGTAATAACAACATCTATATATCTCTAGTAATCTCTAAATAGTAGTAATAACATCTATATATCTCTAGCTATCTCTAAAGAAAACAAGAGGTGGAGTATTCTGCATCTACAAGAGCGCGTTTTTGTCATGTAAAACAGGATGCTTAATCAGAAAGCAAAATCACCCATGGAACAGATTTTACTTTTGAGATTTTTTTACTTGTGTAAAAAATTTAAACTCTGATTAGAAATTAGATTGAGAACAATACTGAAATAGATTATTATGACCCTATAATCTAAAAAACTTTATTAAAAAATTTATTGAGACCAGCCCTTAATCTTTTCGTGTCATCTAGCAACTCGAGAATTTTCCAAGATACTTCAGCATTGCCTCTGATTTCTGCTAGCAATTAAAAACTTTGTTTATTTCTTTTCCTGTTTACGCGTTTGATGCTGACCCATAAGAAACTTCCATGCAATTATGGTCAGCATGGGAGTTGCTAGTTGCTAATGCAAGTACTAAGAAACTTTTGCTTGCTGATTTCCATTTTGGTTGCAATGAAGAAATGAACTTTTGAGCCACAACTAACAGCCATTTAACAGCTGCATCACCTATATAACATGAAGTAGATGGCCTCTTCAGTGGTTGCTGCTGAGTTCAAAGTTTCGTGTATCTTTGTTCGGTGTTATTAATTCATACTTGGTCGAGAGGGGAAAAGAAAGTACTTTAGTCTGATGTTTGTTTGTTCACACCAAAGCCTGGCAATTGTTGATTTTACGGGCGTCTGCTGTTGACTTTGTGGGTCCTTTGTTTGGCGGATGATAAAAAGCTTTTAACTTGCATCGAAATTGATTGATAATCAGTGATGAAGAAGGGGAGGTCCTATTGCTCTTTGACTGATCAATGTGAGATTTTTTATTTTTCTTTATTGTTGTTGTTCACTTTACTTTTTTTTTTTTCCAAAAGCGGCAATTTGTATATATTATGCACAGAAATACAGTATTACTGTCCATTTGGGTAACTACCCTGAATCAGTTTGGATCTCTAGAAATCCAAGCAGGAAAAGAATGTTTCCATTCAATATCCTGAGCCAAATTTACAGCAAATTTAGCTAGCCTACTACTAGCACTGTTACTACTTCTATTACAAACACAAAAAGAGCAATCATCAAACATGGACTTCACTGCAGCTATATCTTCCAGCACTATCGCTGCATGCAAATCTTTAGTGCTTCCTTCTCTTGCCTTTTCATAGATTGGTCTATAGCTGCTTCAAAATAGATGATCTTCTTCCATCCTTCCATCATGGCTTTAATTAAGGCGAATCTTACAACTTCCGCTTCCATAATGGATTTATGGCTTTTCTTAGTATCCACAAAAGCCCACACTGACATTACTCTCCCCTGTTCACTTCTTGCGATGATTCCATAACCTATTTTGTTTTTTCCGTTATCCCTATGCACTGCCACTTCCATCATGACTGTATCATTATTTGGCCTGCACCAGCTTTCATTCACCTTTGATCTCGATTCATTCCTGCTCTGTTTATCCTGCTTTTGTTGGCTATTCTCATATTCCTCCCACTCCAAGCCTGGCCTGTTTGATGACCTGATGGCTTGTGATTCTTTCTCTCTGAAATTGCCAGCTGTTTCGTGCTTTCCATATGTGCCATAGGATGTAGCAAGTGAGCTGAATATGCTGTTTACCTTCTTTCCTTTCCAATGCGCCTAAAATGGCAGTCCACCATTTCCAAAAATCTCCTCTCTCCTCTTGTAATCCATCCCAGTTTATAGGAGCTAGCTTCCAAGAGATTGCAGCTTCCTAACAAAAGAAAAACACATGTTCAATTGACTCATCCCCCTCTCCACAGCTCTGACACTTTGCATCCCCTATGCCTGTTCTGTTAACCAACATTCGGTTAACTGGGAGTATCCCATTCAGGCATTTCCAAACAAAATGAATAATCTTGTTCTTTATACCCAGCTTCCATAGGTGCTTCCAACATTTTATCCTTTGGCCTTCTCTACTGGTTTCTCCTCCCTCCTTGTTCTTTCTCCTTGCCTCCGACTCCACTCTGTTGATCTCCTTATACCCTGATCCTACCGTATACTCACCAGATTCATCATACCTCCAGTAGAATCTATCTGCTCTTGTCGTACAACTGAGTGGAATGCTCAATATATTGACAGCATCCTCCTCATTAAAAACCTGTTTGATTAGAGTTTTGTTCCAGTTGTAATTTTGAATCAACTAGGGCCACCTTATTTACACTGCAGTTTTGAGGTTTTGAGCTTGATACTCTTCCATTTGGATTTCCTTCTATCCATTTATCTGTCCAGATGTCAATTGATTTGCCATTTCCTACTCTTTTCATGATTCCAGCTTGCAACAGAGGTTTAGCACTCAAGATGCTTTTCCAAAACCAGGATGCTCCTGTGTTGGCTCTAGCTTCGAAGATCGAGGTATTAGAAAAGTATTTATTTTTCAGAATTTTGGATACCAGCAAGTTTGGTGAAGTAATCAGTCGCCACAGCTGCTTAGCCAATAATGCCGTATTTTGGTGGTATAATTCCTTGAATCCTAATCCTCCACACTCTTTGGGCTTTGAGATCCTTTCCCAACTCATCATATGAATCCTCTTTCTTCGATTCGGTACTGTCCCACCAGAATTTGGCAATATCTGAGCTGATCATCTTACATAAACTTCTAGACAATCTGAACACTGACATTGAATAAATTGGCATGGCCATAACTACTGCTTTCACCAGGACTTCCTTGCCAGCAGGATTCAGCAATTTATTCTTCCAACTCTGCAGTTTCTTCTTCACTCGATCTTTCACAAAACTGAACACTTGGTTTTTTGTTCTGGTAATTACTAAAGGTAAACCTAAGTACCTCGACTGGTTCACCACTTTAATGTTACCAAGTGCATTACATACCTCTTGTCTCACCCTTTCTGTTGTATTTCCACTAAACATGACAGTTGACTTCTCCAGGTTAATCAACTGACCAGAGGCTTCCTCATAGCATTTTAGTACTGACTTCAGTTCCACGGCTTGGCTTTCCTCCGCTTGGCAAAAAATTATGGAGTCATCTGCAAAGAAAAGATGCGAAAGAACAGGTCCTTGTCTGCATAGACTTAGACCTCTTATTTTACCTCTGTTGCATGCTTGATTTATCAGGTGACTCAACCCTTCCGAACAGATAATGAAAAGGTAGGGAGAAAGAGGGTCTCCCTGTCTCAGCCCTCGTTGTGGAATCACATATCCCGTTTTAACACCATTAATGTTGAAGGTATAAGAAACCGAGGAGATGCAAGCCATTATCCATTTAGTCCAAGTCTCATTAAATCCCATTTTGCTCATGATAGCTAAGAGAAAAGGCCATTCAACTCTATCATACGCCTTAGACATATCTAGTTTAATAGCCATATTACCCACTTTACCTTTTCTTTTAGACTTTAAAGCATGAATGAACTCGTGGGCTATGACTATGTTATCTAAGATCTGCCTACCAGGGACAAATGCTGACTGATTGAGACTGATACATTTAGATAACACAGATTTCATTCTACTGACCAGTAAGCTGGAAATAGCTTTAGCCATGACATTGCACAAGCTTATAGGTCTATAATGAGAGAGGTTCAGCGGGGAATCAACCTTAGGGATTAAGGTAACAAGAGTTTCGTTCACAGATTTTAACAGATGACTATGAAAAAAGAAACTCCTCACAGCCTTGATCACATCTGTTTTGATGATGTGCCAAAATTTCTGAAAGAATAAAGGTGGCATACCATCTGGCCCCGGGGCCTTATGAGGGTTCATAGAAAAGAAAACATTTTTAATCTCCCTATCACTGAAATGTCTAGTGAGTTCTGAATTCATTTGACAAGAAATGGCCTCAGGTATCCTATTCAGTAGTTCATTCAATCCTTGCGGATTACTGGATGAGAAAAGATACTGGTAATGCTGCTCGATTTCCTCTCCTATTTCCTTATCATTTGTGCACCACTCCCCATTCTGCTTCTGGAGTTTACTCATTTTATTTCTCTTTCTTCTTTGGTTAACACAAGCATGAAAGTATGCAGAATTTTTATCTCCTCCCTGCAACCATTTAACTCTAGCTTTCTGACTCCAAAAAACTTCTTCACTTCTGTAGGCTTCATCCAGCTGTTTTTTCCAAAACCACAACTGCTCTCTCTTGTTTTCCAGACTGGATGCTCTTATGTCTTTTATTTGTTCTTTGCATTCTTTTATCCTTTTTCCAGAGTTAACATGTATCATCCTATTCCACTTCAGCAAAGCCAGTCTGCATTCTTTAATTTTGCCCATCACTTTGTACATACAAGAGCCCTTAATTTCAGTATTCCATGCTTTTCGGACCACTTCAAAAACCTCACTGTTCTCCAACCACCTTTTATCAAAGCTAAACCTCTGTTTTTTCATTATCCTCCCTGAGTCTGTATCCAGTAAAATGAGACTATGGTCCGATGCCTCTGTTTGAATATGGGAGATTTTAGCTTTCCAAAAATATTCAGCCCATCTAACACTGCTCAATCCTCTGTCTAGCCTCTCTTTGATCTCCCCCTCTTCCTCCCATAAGTTGCACCATGTCCATGGCCACCCTTCAAAACCAATATCCACTAATCCATTACCACTGATGAACTGTCTAAATTTCCTAAAACTCCACTCCTCCCTTAGTCTTCCTCCCCACTTTTCTTCATTGGAGATTATATCATTGAAATCTCCCACCAAAATCCACTTATCACCCCATAAGGTCATCCTCCTGCTTAATACCTCAAGCTGTTGATATCTAACATTAGCTACAGGACTCATATAAACCCCTACACACCACCAGCCCTTATTCTCATCTGGAATTTTAATTTTCACTTCTATAGTGAAGGCTGTTGTAACCACATCTTTTATTCCACTTTCTTCCTTCCAAAATACTGCCATGCCTCCAGCCTTTCCTACTGTTTCCACCACTTGCATATAATCAAATCTGATTCTTTTCCTTACTCTTTCAAGAACTGCCCTCTTATTTTTGGTTTCACTTAAAATTACTAGTTCAAGGGAGTGGAGTCTTATAATCTCCTTAAGTTGGGGAATAGTCAAGGGGCTCCCTACTCCTCGACAATTCCACACCCCAACCCTCATTGACACATGGGAGACCTATTAGGGAAGGTCTCCTCCACCCTTGTTGTCACCTCTACACTTTCCTTATTCTCCAACCTTTCTTTTTTTGATACTGTTTCCACTATCATCTCCATATTGTTGCTTTCATCCCTCAAGCTGCATTTCCTTTTTCCCAAAGCAACTGAACCTTCTGAATCATTAGAGATGTCTCTTAAGGGAGGTCTTAGTGATGTAGGCAGTTTCCTGTATCTCTTACCTTTATGGTTCGTACCCCCTGTTTTAGTGGTTTTCTTTTCCTCATCAATATCCATAACCATCTTTTCACCAATCTGATTCCTTAGGTTCTGTAGAGTGATAGATCCAGCCTTCTCTGTCCTCTTCCAATCATCATCCATTTCCTTACCTACTGTTCTATCCTTACCCAACTCATCTGAATTTTCATTGTTGAAAAGTTTTTCTCCTATCTGTAACTCAACAGGAATGACTTCCATCTCCTTACTCGCACTTGTTCCATTATCCCCCTCACTAGAACCTAAACTGACACTTCCACTTATCTTCAAACTTCCATGCCTAACTTCTACTTCCTGCTTCTCCTTTTCCTTCCCTTTATCTTTGAATGCCACATGTGCAGGTGTATTCCACTCTTTTTGTTGGCTGTTTTCCTTAGAGACTGGAATTGGTTTATCCATTATTTTTCCTTTGTCTGCCCTTAACCAACTTCCATATTGTTGTTCATCCCCACTCAACTTAGTTTTAATCATCTCATGACACTTTTTATCTATGTGCCCAATAACTCCACATCTATAACAGAAGTCAGGACACCTCTCATACTTAAAGTTAATCCATCTGTATTTTCCATTATATTGAACCATCGATCCTCTTAGTAAAGGTTCAGAAGTATCCACTGTTGCTAGAACTTTAATATGTCGTCCCTCTTTTCCCCCAGCTTGGGGCACAATCACCTCTTTCACATCTTGGAAAACCTTTCCTATTTTCCATCCAACCTCCTTAGATTGCCAGTGTAAAGGTAAGTTCCAGAATTGTACCCATAAATTTGCCATTCCCAATGACTTCTCATTATTTTCCATGCCTTCTTCCCATTTATGAACAGTTAATAGTTGATTATCTATCAACCACGTTCCACAATTGAGCACTCTGTCCCTCTCCTCCTCCTTTTCAAAAATGAATTGATAAAGATTTGGCCCTAGTTCTACCATTTTCAGCTTTTTCGGATATCCCCATACTTGATTTGTGAAGTTCCTGATACCCGTGGCATTGATAATTCTCTCCCCTATAATCTTCCCTATTAAGCTTAGCTTACATTCTTTCACGCTTCTGCTCACATCTTCAATATCCAGACAAGCACCCATCACTTCTTTATCTGATAAATTGAACTTTTCCATTACCTCAGCTAACTCTTCTGCCATGAAGAAATACAAAATAGGATACCCTCTTTTTCTTATCAAGATTTCTAAACAACTAGACGCACATTACAAGGGAGAACAGCACAAAGAAAACAAGCACACCAAAATCAGAAAGAGAATACAAAACAAGGGGCGAGATAGCACAGTCTCGACAAGAAAATACTAGGAAGAGAAAATAACTAGTACTTAATAGCAACACAAATTATTAAGTCTGATGCAAAACCATGAAATAAAGAGTACCCGGATGAAAAGCGTGATGACATAGTAGACTAGCCAATGCTTAATCTATCATGAGCCTTGGAACTTATCGATCTCGGTCTAAAGATTCATGGTTACCTCTCTTTTGGTTCTTTTCTACCCGTCAATAGCTTTAATGGTTATCAACAGCAGGATAAAGTGATGAAAACCTCTCTCTATCGCCCTATTGCGTTGAAGAATTCGAGTGAAATTTTTGAAAAGTTTTTGAAAAGTTTTAAACAACCACACAGGGAGGGAAAACTCTCAAAGAGAGAGAAAGAGCTCTCAATAAAGAGAGTTGGTTTTTTTTCACGAGATTTGTTGTTGTTCACTTTACAATGCCTATGATTGTTGAATATTCTTTATAAAATCAAAAAGTTACATTAGAGATGACAAATGACCGAAATGAATGGGATTTAGGTGAGACTTAATTAAGATTGTAAAATATGGGCCGTGCCCAAACATTCCCTTCGTATAATCTTGTCTGAATGTGGGGATTTTCTATCATCCTAGCTATGGCCCACTCAATAGCGGTCCCAGTAGTGTCGGTCCCACCATTCAAGAATTCAGAGCAGAGGGTCACAAGTTCAGGATGGGAGGGTGCTGACTTTCTACCCTCAATTTTGAGATCAAATAGAGTATCAAGATACGAAAATGAAGCTGCAGTTTTATCTGATCCTGGATTTTGAATAGCATTTCTTCGCTTTTCAATTAATGGGACAAGAAGTTCAATTTGTTCTTTCCTAACTTCTTGAACTCTTTTTCTTTGCTTAGAGAAAAATGGACTTAAGAGTGGGAGATAATCATCTAACCTTGGATCAAGAACCATCAAGACAGTCTTCATCATTTGATCGATTGTTTCAATCATCTTTTCGTCCATTTCAATTCCAAAACACATCGCTACTAGTATGCAAAAGACCGCGAATCGGGCATTCTTCAGCACCCAAACAGCACCATCGTTTGCCTCAGCCTCAGCTTTAATCCTTTCAATTAGTTTATCCATTGCGACCTCTCTTGCATTTTTGAATTCTTTAAGTTTGGTTGCACTGAGCATGTTCTGGACCATATTTCGCCTCAGGGACCGCCAAACAGGGCCGTATAGCGCTGCATTAACTGTAAATTTATTACAGCTAAAGATAGTTCTTGTGGGATTTTCTCTGGGCCGGCTAGCGAAGACTTGACCCTTTTCGATAAGTGCTTCACGGACCAAATCCGCACTGCTGAGGATGATCATAGTTCTGGTACCCATCCTGAGAGTGAAAATTGGACCATATTTGGGCAGAAGGTCTCTAACATATTGGAAAAATGGCTTCCCAGGAGCAACCTGGAAGAGGTTGCCTACCACAGGCCATCCAGGCGGACCTGGAGGTAAATTTAGCTTCTTGGATTTTGATTTACGTGATAACAAGAAAACCAGGCCTGATAAAAAGAAAGCTAGTGCTGTGAAAACGATGTGATAGTAAGGGGAAAGTGAAGAAGATGATAGAGAATCCATTTCAGTAGGAGGAAAAGCTACAAAAGCGATGGAACGAGATAGTTGTTTGAGATTCTGAGGAGAGTTGGAAAGGTAATATATAGGGATATAAAAATGGAGAAGAGCTGTAATTTACAGGTGAAATCAATTATGACTATACAGAGACTAGTAAAAAACTGTGGGTGTGTTAAATGCGGGTCATACAAAATTCCAAGGCTATAGTCATCTTCATTCATGCATCCACAATGAAAATTGTAACGGCAAATACTTAGGTAGATTTGGTCTACAAATTTAAATAGATTCAAAAGTTATATCAATTTTTACATCATTATTCATTTTCATCATCAATTTTTTTAGTACTATTATACATCATTATTACGATGTGATTTTTTTTGTATAATTATACATCACCATTACGATTTAACGCTTGAATAGACCGCATACTGTCGTGAACCTTTCTATCCAAGTATTTTTCCAATTGTAATAGGATTAGAACTTACAGCATGTGATATCAGAATGTTAAACTAAAAGCTAAAAGGAAAGGGCCAGGAACGGTGGGATTAGGGACAGTTGGGTGTTTTAATCAGCTTTTCAACCACCCATTCCACCATTAAATTCTAATCCGAAAACAGTTAGAGAAAACCATGACTTGAGTCAAGTTGCCACAAGAACAATACCAAAATTTCTTGCTCATATATGGGGGGGAAGACGGATGCAGGGGCCACAATGTATGCCCCTAACTCTCTCATATTGACACGAAATTGTTTTTTAACAATTCCGAGCAACAATGTACATCTAATGGATGATGTTAAAAAAAGGTAATTATGAAAAGTGTGAAAGGCACAAGTCTGTGTTGTAATAATTGGTAAAAAAAACACTACCGTAGAGGACGGGCCAAAAAGAAAAATGAAAAAGAAAAGGAGGATTGGCCATGTAGTTTAATAGATTTGGCTCACCGTTCAATAGATGAGAAGATCGAGACAACAAGATTGGTATTTGGGATGGAGTGAAGGACAAAAAATGGAGTTACTGAGGTTTGGTAGCAAGTAACCAAAAGAACAGGGGTTGGTAGTAAGTAAAACGATGGTAGGATTAAAAAATGCGGCCATTTAATTTCCTGTCGTAACAGTTGGATATTGGACCAGGTAATGTAGAAAAGAATGAAGCTGTTAATTTCTTAAAAGGTTGCATGGGCAGGCTAATTGATTGGAATATGTCTCAAAAAAAAAAAAACAATGTCCAATTTGTACTTGTTAGAAAGCGTGAGGTCCAATATATACTCGACGTGTTTGTGAAACACGTCGAGGTCTTTTTTTTTTTTAAATCGAGCCCCGACGTGTTTGTGAAACACGTCGGGGCTGACGTGTTTCACAAACACGTCCGGCTACCCGTGCCTGACATCGCCTGGCGCGCTGCAAAGGCTGACGTTCGTCAGCCTTTGCAGCGCGCCAGGCTTTTTGACCAACTCGGCCCAACGTGTTTGAGAAACACGTCGGGCCTCTTTTGTTTTTTTTTTTTAAATTTGGGTGGCCTATAAAAACCACCATTTACATTTTACCCTCCCCCTCTCTCTCTCTCTCTCTCTCTCTCTCCCTCTCTCCCTCCATCCCTCCCTCCAAACGGCTCCCTCTCTCCAGATAGCTCCTTCCCTCCAGGCGCAAGAATTGAAGCAGAAACAAAGCAAATTGAAGGCAGAAACACGTCGGGGAAATTGAAGGCAGCGGCTCCATCTTCAAGCTGAAGTAGAAACAACAGTCTAGCAAATTTTAAACTTCAGGTATTTATCTCGTAATTATATTTTTATGATTTTATTATTATTTATATTATGTATTAATTACATTAATTATTGTGTAATATAAAAAATAAATATTATATATTTGTTTTTTTTTATATTAATGTGTAGGATAAATTAATGTAATTAGATTAAATTTTATTTTTGTTATTATATTATATGATTTTATGTTAATGCGTAGGGAAAATTTTATTTGTGTTTCTGATAGAGCTGCAAACAAGCCGAGTCGAGCCGAGTATTGCTGGTTTGAGCTTGTGCTCGTTTAATAAACGAGCCAAGTCGAGCCGAGCTCGTTTATTAAACGAGCTCAAATTTGTGTTTGAATTCGGCTCGTTTAGCCATACGAATGAGCCGAACTCGAGCTTTCACGAGTCGAGTCGAGCTTTGTTTGCGAACAGCTCGGTTCAAATAAGTGTAAAAATGTTATTCGAGCCGAGCCGAGTATCTCATGCTCGAACTCTTGTTCGTTTATTAAACGAGCGAGCTCGAGCTCGCTCGTTTAATAAATGAGCCAAAATTTGTGTTCGAGCTCGGCTCGTTTAGCTTCACGAACGAGCCGAACTCGAGCTTTCACAAGCCGAGCCGAGTTGTGTTCGCGAACAGCTCGGTTCGTTTACAGCCTTAGTTTCTGAATTTTGAAATAAATAAAATTATTGTGGCAATATGTTAAATGTTTACATGTTTAATAAATTTTGGGCCAATAAATAATGTAGGGTAAATATATTATTTTTGGAATTGAATGTTGTTAGATGTTTACATTTATAGATAAAGAATTTAATTATTGTGCAGTTAAATTTTGGAGCATGAAATGTTGATATTTACAGTTTGGGCGTTGATATTTGGTCTAATTAAAAGTTGGACCGGAAAATTATGAAAATAAGATATTTGTGCCTAAACTTTTGGTAATTACAATTTGGGTGCTAAAGTTGTTAAAATTATAGATTGAGCCCAATTTTTTTGTGTATTCCGATTTTGACCAAAAACTATTTTATATTTACAATGAAGCACCTAAACTTTTAAAAATTACATTTTGACTTTAATTACGTCTTGAGCCCTAAAGTTTTGTATATTTATAATTTAGCCCTTAAACTTTTAAAAATTATAATTTGACCCATACATTTATATATATTTATGTTGTGGTCCCTGAAATTTTGTATATTTACAGTTTAGGGTTTAGGGTTTAGGGTTATATTTAGGGTTTAGGGTTTAGGATTTAGGGTTTAAGTTTAGGGTTTGGGTTTTGGATTTAAGGTTTGAGTTTAGGGTTTAGGTTTTAGGGTTTAGGGTTTAGGGTTTAGGTTTTGGGTTTAAGGTTTGGGCTTAGGGTTTAGGTTTAGTATTTAGAGTTTGGGATTTAGGGCTTCGGTTTAGTATTTAGGGTTTGGGTTTAAGGCTTAGGTTTAGTATTTAGGGTTTGGGTTTAGGGTTTAGGGTTAGGGTTTAGGGTTAGGGTTTTGGGTTTGGGTTTAGGGTTTGGGTTTTGGGTTTGGATTTTGAGTTTAGAGTTTAGGGTTTGGGTTTTGGGTTTGGGTTTTGAGTTTAGGATTTGGTTTTAGGATTTAGGGTTTAGGGTTTAAGGTTTAGGGTTTTGGTTTAGGGTTTAAGGTTTAGGGCTTCGGTTTAGTATTTAGGGTTTGGGTTTAGGGTTTGGGTTTTGGGTTTGGGGTTTAGCGATTAGGGTTTCAGATTTAGTGTTTGGGGTTTGGGTTTAGGGTTTAGGGTTTAGGTTTTGGGTTTGGGGTTTAGGGATTAGGGTTTCGGATTTAGTGTTTGGGTTTTGGGTTTAGGGTTTAGGGTTTGGGCTTTGGGTTTAGGGTTTAGGTTTAGTATTTAGGGTTTAAGTTTGGGGTTTTACTTTAGGGTTTAGAGTTTAGGATCTGGGTTTAAGGTTTAAGGTTTAGGATTTTGGGTTTTGTGTTATTATTATTATATCTTGTTTGTTACAACAAAATTTATTATCATTATTTAATATTTACAGTCTATTTTAAATTACTTTGAAATTATTAATTTGATATATTCTTTGCACATGCGGTCACAAATTCACATGGATCACCGGCAGTTGAGTACCGCAGCACTGTTTTAGGGTCCCATAGATGATGCTATTTTGCGACTACAGCCTGGTCACAGATCTGCGGCGATCTTTCACGGTGAAGGCTCTGCTCTAGACGTCAAGAGATGTGATAAACGGTTTTGGCAGTTATATCACACCGCAGATCCCCGTGTGAGGTATTATATTGACGCCGCTGGATTTGACGGAGTATGTCGAGTCGGTACATTCCGTTTGAACCACGGACTTATTACAGCATTCATTGAGCGATGGAGATAGGAGACACATACATTTCATCTTCCTATTATTGGTGAGGCCACTATCACATTGCAGGATGTCTAGGTGTTGTGGGGCCTGCGAGTAGACGGTTTACCTGTTACGTTACACCACGAGTCTACTTCTCCACCTCAGCGACTGGCTTTGATTAATCAGTGGTTGGGATTTTTGCCGGAGCAGAGTAAGTTGAAGAAAGCACGCATCAAGATTGAGGCCTTGTACCAGTAGTTGATAGATCATCCATTACTACCGGATGCCGATGATGAGACAGTCTGTTAGTATACCAGTACATTACTTTTGATTTTATTAACAGGTCATCTGTTTGCAGATAGTGCGGGTAATGTTATACATCTTAGCTGGCTATATTATTTGAGAGATTTGGAGGGGATGGGCCAGTATAGTTGGGGAAGTGCCGTACTTGCATGCTTGTACAGACGTATGTACCATGCATGCCATTCTGACGCTAAGGTCACTGCTGGACTGTACATGCTACTACAGGTCAAAAACTTAAACAGTAACCATTCATTATCACATATTATCATTTGGTTAAGTAATATCAATTGGTTAAATAACTTAATATCTAATATATTAAATTATTCTATTTGAACAGTTATGGGCGTGGGAGCGGTTTTCGACTATTCGTCCAATCATAGTCGATCAGCGACCGGTTGGAGATTATCTACTTGGAGGCAGATGGATTACTAGGCGTAGTACTCGAAATGCTCCCCAGCATGTAACCGTGATCATCTTTCGAGATTACAGCAGGATCACGTATTCTTATATTTTTATACATTTTGAAATTTTATTATACATTACATATAGTTTTTATAAATGTCGTTCACCATTGGTTGATTATTGCAGTTTATATGGATGCCTTACATGTTTGATGTGCTATTGTCACTACCCGCTTATTGTAGAGCAGGGGCTCATATTTGGTGAGCTAAGGTTCCCTTGATTTTTTGGCACATCGTCGAGATCCATTTACCAGATCGTGTCATGCGTCAGTTCGGGATGCGCCAGTTTATTCCAGAGAATGTTGATATTGATCGGACCATGTTGCATGATCTAAAACTTTCAGGGTTCCTAGGGTGGGATTGGAGTGATTACCATAGTTCTTGGATTGGTTATTGGAATGGCCGTGCAGGTTTGGTCGTTCCAGGAGAGCCTACAGATACTTTTCAATCATCGACCGATTACTTACAGTGGTACCACCGTCATACCATTCTATATATCACACCTCCCGTCCATCAAATCCGGCGTGATGGACTGCAAGGTGTTTTTGGTCAGCTCGAGTACATAGTAAAATTGTTATTAAGTGTTATAGCATTTCTTTTAATAAATCTTACTTCATATTGTTGCATTACTAATAATTTGTATTTATATGCCTTAACAGATGAGCAGCATGTATAGGATAGGAACAAGCATCAGGTGTCAGGCCTTCATCATGCTGATCCTACACAGACTTTTCCATCCTAGTTTGATGACGATTGGAGACGAGGCATTCGGGTCTATGCACTACTTACAGCGTTCCGATCATATGGATCTTGGCCCAGATCCCCGCCAGGACATTGACGCATCTACGTCAGGCAGTGCTCATTACCAGAGGCCAGTTAGACATGTCCCTAGTCAGGCTGGAGCTTCGTCTCGAGGCGATCGACGTCATCATCGAACATGAACTTCACGATGATGTCAGACATGATAAGCAGGTTACCCCGACCGATTACTATACACATACCGTCGGGAGTGCACAGATCCCACATTCAGCTGGTACAGACAGAGTGTACGATGTATACGCTTCCTCAGCTATGCATACTAGTACTTCTGACGTTGGGTACCAGTCTCATACGCCTGTATTTTCTACTTGGATTCGACCTGCATCCTATATATCAGTTCCTGCATGGATCGGTCGGTGGATTTCATGATCCATATGCATCTATATTTTTTACACCGGGTCCTATTCCTCACATTCCTATCTCGGGCCCATTCACGTCTACCACGGTTCATCATCGTTATTTAGATCCATTCAGTGCATATTCATCTTCTGATCCTACAGACTCACACCGTAGACTTGATGATGGTGATGATGGTGATAGTGATGATGATGATGATGACGAGACTGATGATGTTGAGCCGTCAGCTCACCAGGCTGTGCATGGACGATGTGAGATTAGACAGCCTAGGAGATTTTGTTGCTCGTCGACCCCTCGAGATTCGCCTCAGGATCAACGTCGACGACATTGATTTCACCCATAAATTGTATATTTGAGCATTTTGTAAATTGTCTAATTATATAATTGAATATTTTTTTTAGTGCTCAATTTACAAATTTTCATTAGCGTTGTCATTTTTAACGACGAACTAGAATTTAACATAAAAAAATATTCACAAAAACTTTAGACCTTATAAACGTACATCCAACTTATAAATTGTGACCTTATAAATGTACATCTAATTTATAAATTGTGAAAAATTAATCTTTGCATTTCCTTTCCCTAACAAAAAGTTCTTAACCTTAAACCCTTCCAAAAAAAAAAAAAAAATTGGTTAAGACTAAGAATCATAGTTGCATTTTCTCTCGCTATCCTTACATTCTATGCATTTGCTTTCCCCAATTCAATTTTTTTAAAGCTGAATTTAGGGCTAATTGATTTAAATATACATTAAAAAAAAAGGGTCCCTTCCCTTTATCTGAACTATGTATATGTTATTCTATCAATATCAAAGTGACTGTTGGAAAAAATGACTTATATTTGTAACTTATATTCACGAATAAGTTATTTTACAGTTCAAATTCGGATACCAAATTAGATATTTATCGAATTATCGATTTAGATTAAATTGTTGGATTGAACAAAAAAGTGGCCCAACAATTATACTCCAACATTTAAAAAATGTATATTAACCCCAATAAGTATTATCCAATCAATAAATCACCAATCAATTGTTAGTAATTAACAAATTGTCTTTAACGAAAGAACAAAAAATTAAAATTTATTGATTAAAAATCTTAAGTACTTAATATATATCATAATATAATTTTTTTAATATACATTACATAGTTGAATTTTATTTATAATTGATAATTTTGTAAATATTGTGTATTTATTCATAAATATAAATATAATTTAATATTTACTTATATATAAATATAAATATCAAATAATTTATATTTATTTTTTATATTTATTTATAAATATAATATAAGTTATATAAGGTTTATAATTTACATTTAAAATTATAAATTTAAATCTCGATTTTGTAAAAAATTTCACGTCACAGCCCGACATGTGTGAAAAACACGTCGGGTGGCCGGGCAGCCCGACGTGTTCCACAAACACGTCGGTGTTCGATTTTAAAAAAAAAAAAAAAAAGACTTCGACGTGTTTCGCAAACACGTCGAGTATATATTAGATCACACCCTTCTGACAGCTACACATTAGATAATATTTTTTTTAAAGAATATTCCAATCAATTAGCCATGGGCAAAAGGTGAACTGATCTATGTAAACAGCTGTATGAAGAGCGTAAATTTGTTAGTAATCTGGGCCACATGGAGCAGATCTGGCCGATACTTGCTTGACTTGAGTTAGCAAGAAGACTTAGATTTATGTTGGGAAAGAAAAAGTCAATTGGATTCAGAATTCAATTGGACCATTCTATTGTTGACATCACTCTATATTTATTATTTCATATGAAGTGTGAGACAGACTTGTGTGCGAAGTCCAAATTTTATGTGAGATGTGATCCTAGAATTTAGTTAAATTTTCGAACTTAATGCCAATCCTATTAGAAATGTGTGGCACGCTTTAAGAAAATACTTCTCATCAGAAAATTAGTTTTTTTTTTTTCCCCTCAAATTCTGTTTGAATCAACGGTTTTCCTCAAATTGATTTTCAAAATCTTTATACATATCTTTTTAATTATCTTTACATCTCACATCACATTCAAGTGTATCCCATTAATAATACAATAATATATTTCACATGCACTCAAAATTTTTGACGGATTTTATTCTAAGAAATTAATGATCAGTAGCTAATGGAACGTCTAAAACATCAATTTAAGCTAATAAGAGCGTTAACAAAGAGATGTTCGTTTACTACCATGATTCACGATGGAATCAATAAGTGGAGTAACAAATTAATGACAAGATACGGTGTTTGACGGATTACAATGGTGAAATGAGAGCAAAAATTGTAAAGTCAACCTCATGAGGTTTAAGCAGCAAGATTTGAAATCTCCGGATAAATGTCCTTCAGATTGAAAGTATTCTTGCCTTTGTCCTTGATATATAGCTTGCCTTTGCCCTTGGCATTTTGCTTAGCTGCTTCTGCAGCCTCCTGTAACTCTAGTGCAAATTTGAGTTTCTCAACAACATTAGCCATCGAGGGACGTTGCGTTGCCTGAACATGCAAACAGCTAAAAGCAATCTTCAAAAATTCAGCCAGACATGCTCCTGCAATTTGCCCTTTCAATCTTGAGTCAATTATTTGAGGAAGTGTTTTGCGCCTGATGTTTCTTTTAACCCAATATTCCAGATGTTTTTCATCATGCTTCAAATTTGGACCGCAGTTCAGCGGCCTTCGGCAAAAAAGGACTTCTAACAATATCAAACCAAATGAATACACGTCTGATTTTTCTGATGATTTCCAACCAGGAATGGTGTCTTCGGGAGACATATACTCAAATATCTGTGGCACGTGATGCGATGTCTTAGTCTCTGAGAAAAGACGTTTGGGACTCACTTTAGACAACCCAAAATTAGAAACCTTTGGAACACAATTTTCATCCAGAAGAATGATTGTTGGCTTCAAATCCATATGGAGTATTTCGTGCCCATGGAGAGAGTCTAGTCCTTGCGCTACACCAATGCAAATTTGAAGCCTATGCTTCCATGAAAGATGATTTTCTTTTACTGTTCCATAAAGATTCTTGTGGAGAGTGCCTTTGCCAACATAATCATATGCGATGAAAATCTGATTGTCATGGTAACAGTACCCAAACAAGGACAGCAAGTTTGGGTGTCGCAGTTGGGAAAGCTTCTCAATCTCATTGCGAAATGTTAAAATCTCTTCGTATTGTACCCTGGTTTTAAACAAGCAAAAGCATACATCCCTTTGCATATGTCGGACAAATCCTACGTACACAATCCTCAGTTCATCTTCAATGATGATATTGCCAACACGGCAATTGTCTGTGGCTTCCCGGATTTCATTAATTGAGAAATCAAAACAAGGTCCATCTGGCTCCCAAGGCTCTGACGCCAAAAAAGTTGCGCTTTCCTGCTGCTCTAATGCTAATGCATCCTCCAGTCTTGCCACCACTTGGGCCATTGTAGGCCGTTTCTTTGGTTGATCCAGCAAGCAGCTTTTAATGGACTTAACAAAAATTTTCAAACTGTCTGATGAAATTTTACCATGCAGGCAAGGATCAATAATCTCATCAATTTCACCTTTTCTAATGCATTCTCGAAAGTACAACAGAAGACTCTTCCAATCTCCCGGGGCTTCATCGTCCGCTGCTGGTCTCCCACATAAAACAACCAACAACACAACACCAAAGGCATATACATCGGTTTTTCTCGTCAGTTTACGAGTCATAAAATATTGTGGATCCAAATAACCAAATGTGCCTTTAACTTTTGTGCTAACATAGCTCTTTGCTTCGCTTATCAACTCCAATTTGGATAGCCCAAAATCAGAAATCTTAGCTACAAAATTCTCATCCAACAGAATATTTGAATCTTTCACATCCCGGTGTATGACTCCAAATTGAGTTCCAGTGTGAAGGTAGTCAAGACCACGAGCAGCCCCGATGCAGATTTTAAGCCTTTGCTCCCAACAGAGTGGAACAAAATTAATCTTGTCTCTGCCAATTTTGTAGAGGTTATCAGCAAGTGTGCCATGTGGCATGTACTCATACACTAGGATCATCTCCTGGCATTCATTGCAGTAGCCTATCAATGGGACAAGATGAATGTGCCGGAGCTTGGAAAGTGTTTCGATTTCAGTCCAAAACTCATAAGCCCCTTGCTTGGAATTTGTAGTCAACCGTTTTATAGCAACAATCTCTGAATTGCCACGAATGAACCCTTTGTACACTTTTCCAAATCCACCCTTTCCAATGACAAATGCATCACTAAAATTTTGAGTTGCTGACATGATCTCTGCAAGTGAGAAGTAACGGTAACATGGTCCGGTTGAGGCTGATTGTCTGTCTTTCCCCTCGTTGATGTTCTTATTCCGAAATTGTCTCAATTTACAAACGATGGCAATCAACCAAGTGCCTAGAATTATCAAAACGACTGCAATTGCAATTCTAAGGCCAAAAGCTCCCTGCAACTTTTTGATCTCTGAAGTCCAAAACCGCCGATTTCTTTCTGTAAATACAGAAGCTGAACAAGGCGTGAAGATCCATGATCCATTGAATCCAATTACCAACTCATCAGCTAACTTTACTGCTGTCAGTAAATCACACTTGCTGCTTTCTCTGTGTCTTTTTATCAGCACCGTATGATCTCCATCCACTGTCTCAGAAATATGATTCTTTTTGAGGACAGTGAACGGCTTTGGGCCACTTTCCATTGTCCAGTAATAGAACTCACAGAAATTAAGCTTGAGTAAGTATCTAAAGCATGGATCAACGGGAATTTTAAATGTAAACTCACCTGTCTCATCCATTCCTACATCTAATGTTATGAAGCAACTTTGAAAAAGATCACGATTGTAATTTCTTCTTCTATTACCCCTCCGCCAGATAAAGGCTTCTTCGTCCAACCTCTGGAGTATTACAAGTGAGGTGATATTGTGAATGTGCATTGGATTATTCTGGTAGGCCATACACGTTTCATAATAAGGCATGTAATAAAGGCCAGATGGAATGTTTATGTACTTAATTGTAATCTTGAATTTACTACTCAGAGCAGGCGCATGAGAAAGAGTCAGATTCAAATATCTATTTTCTTCCCCAATCAGACAAAATTCCTCAACAAGATATCTTAGGAATGAAGCATCAACAGCAACAAGTGAAGCATTAAAATTCCCAGCTTTCGTGGTAAAAACATATTTGTATGTGACAAAACCACGAAACGTGTAGTAGTATGGAGTCAAAGAGACTCTTGAAGGCTTATGCGGAACAGGGCCAGAGATCGATTTATCAACAGCAGTTGAGCTAATAGATTTGCCTTCTGATCCTGGAGTCCATTGGCGACCATCCGAAGCAGTTGAGATTCCAATTGGAATATCACCGGAGTAATCTGTAGCTGGAGGAGCGCAAATAACCGTGGTCACAGGGTGAAGAAGTAGTAGGATGTAAGAAAGTAGAGAAAAAACAGAAAATTGGCTAATGAACTTGGCTCCCATTCTATGATAACTAATGAAAGTCTGGAATTCGGCCAAGATTTCGTTTGTTGTTGTATGATGTTGTAGATTCAGAGCTGAAATGACAAAAACCTTAAGTTGACTGCCTCGTATTTTTCTTTTATCTAATTTGGTGCTAAAGGAAAATGACATAAATAAACAAAATTCTTTGTAGCTCCGCGTAATCAATGGACATCAATGGATTTGCGGAGAGCCAACTAATATATATTTTTTAGCGTAAATCATGAATTTACAAAGGGCTAACTCAATAACTTTTAATTATAGATTACGAGGCTAAATGTTTATATCATATCATTAATAGTTTGAGCACAAACGACATGTTCAAAATTTTATAAGTAAAATTATTAGTAGTCCACCATAAAAGGTGCTAATTAATTTTATATTTAAGTTATTAATGTAGGATGAGATGGATTATAATTTTGAGTAGTGCAAAAAAAGAATAGAAAAACAATACTGTATCAAAATTTTCTTTTAATTTTATTTTTTGGGTTGGGTTATAAATGAAGTCTTTGATCTCAGCCGAGTAACAAGTGGGTTTCCTAGATATCCTCGATTGATTTTATCAATTTCTTTGTACAATACAAAAGAAGAAAATACCATTAATTATACTAGTTGAAAGTAAGTAATTGAAATACCCAAGCCCAAAGTACCAACACTGCAATTTGTGAAGAGTTACTTTTTGGGGCCTTTGAAGAGTTTTGGAAATTTTGAGGGGCGTTATAACAAAAAGAAAAAAAAAATAAATAAAAGCTCCTCTTTTGAAGAGAAGGGCAATGGACTTTCGTTTCTTCCCCTAGGTGATTAACTTTCTAGGGTAAGTACAAGAATGGGAAAAGGGTGAAATTCACGTATCTAGAGACTGCAAACCGCTTTCACAATCCTTACCAAGAACAAAGTGAATTAGTTCTTATTTTAAAATTTAATTATGTCTAAAATTGGAGTTTGAATGGTTAGGCTTAGAGAAATTGGGGTTTACGATAGTTGTAGTAATTCGTAAAGATTGAAGAGTTCTTTTGATTTGGTTTATTTAAAAAAAAAAAAAAAAAGATGCCGGTTGGCAATTGGGGCTTGACCTAAGTTCGGAAGTCCTTGAATGACCGGAGAAGATGACGGGCATCATAGGTTATGTTATTTTATTCTGGTAGTGGCACCCAACAAGTTTGCTTTTGTTGCACTATATAATATTTGCCAAAGAAGACAAGTTCTGTTATCTTGTTTTCAAAACGCAAGATCCATACTCAATCGCAGATGGACATAGAATCAATTAAATAATCATACTTTAATCAACTGTAATTGCTTGGGTTTTATGATAAGCCACCTCTAATTGGCTGTGATTTCGTAAGCAAGTGGCAAATAGCTGGTTACGCAACATGGTAAGAGATTTTTCTGCCAAATTCACTTGGTATATTTTCAAATGTGGTGGGATAAATCATCTTGTTTTAAAGTTTGACATTACACGAGAATATTGAAGCAATTGAAGGTTGACAATAGAATCCGTCTTCTTGGTTTACGGTAAAAGATATTTTCAAACACTAAATTGACAACAAAATTAAGTGAAAACATTTTTTTTTTTTTTTGGGGGAAAAAATCAAAGTTGGATTAAAAGGAGATCGACAATCAACGGAAATTGTCGGTATGATTTTGGTCTTTGACCGTGTGAGTTGCTGCGTAACAGTGGTGGTCCACAGCACAAAAATAAATATATAGGAATTGTCTAATTAGGTGGAGTTCTCTTGGTTAGTTTCTTTAGTTTAAGTGTCTATTTAGTAGATAATTTACTAAATCAATTCGATTTAAGTGTTAGTTTATAGTTTGTTATTAAGTAGTCAAATAAGAATAATCAAGGTATAATAATAAATTGGGATTTTAGAATTACTCGTAAAATAGGCCTAAGAGCTGTCAGATTTTATTGATATAACTGTTAGGTGGGAATTGTATTTTTTTTCCTTTTTGATGATAATTAGATGGTGAATATTTTGGGATCACAATGATTTGAGTTAGTGCCATTGGATTTGGACTTTGAGGTAAGCGGTTCTCACCCTTTTTCATGTTTTTAAAAAAAAATTGTTTACATATGTATATTTATTGTATTTCTTTCATGAATATTTTTATAATTTCAAACTCAGAATGAGTATATAATACGTGCGTAAATTTTTTATATTGTAGCACCTTGTTTATTTATATGTATATATATGCATGTATGTGATGTGTGAATGCTTGATATGTATGATTTGGCTCTGATTATTCTTTTTACACTAAAGAAAGCTAGTCTCGATATACCTATATGACGGTGAGTAATTAGGTCATATATGTATGTTTTATGATCCTTCTAATTGAGAAAAAGTTACGCTAGATATCTAGTATGATTGGTTCCTACATTGAAAAATCCAAGCCTATCTACGTATGATTATGTATGTATGGATTATGTTTAGTTTGATATGCCACAACATTGTTACACATTATGCATTATAATTTTTGCATGGTTATAAATCATGTGTTATGAAATGAATGCATGCTGGTGAGAAAAAGGATAGAATTACTTACTGAGTGTGTTAGTTGCTCATTCTACGTATATTATTTGTTTTACAAGTATGGTGAATTTTGGATAGGCTAACAAGTGTTTTAGCTTATGAACAATGGAACAAATTTGAGGATCAATAGTTGGTAGGTTTATGGCTATGAATCAATGACAGTAGTTCATTTCATGTTTTGCCATATTTGTTTCTACTAAAAAGATTTGGTGATTTTATAGATATTAAATTTTATTATTCAAAGATATTTGTAATAATTAAAATATTTATTATTTATGATTTAGAAGTGCTGTGGTGATTTTTAGAGCGTTGCGCATCAGGTGAGTTTTATACGTGGTATGTTAATGCCTGAGCATGTGGCGTGATAGCAATAGTATATCATATAATTTCCCGGTTTGACTTCAAGGAAAGGAAGATGGGATTCATCATTACCCAAACGAAGTTAGATTTGAGCATTTGCAAACTCGGAAGCCCACTATTTACAACGAAAACGTAGGAGGAGGGGACAAAAAAAAAATGGAGCCAAGAGTACTACTTCCTAAGCACAATGTACATCTAACAAGAAACAAGTTCCAGCCAACAATGCTATCCTCACGGACATTGTGCCGCTGCCATACCGTTGTTACGGTGCTGGACGATAACTGCCGACAGGTACGATATGACCCCGAACTTGTTTTCTCCCTATGAAACTGACTTACCAATTCTTTTCGATTAATAATTATTATTACCTTGTAGAGTATTAATTCGGGTTATGTCTTATTGGAAGTAGGAAATTTAAGAAATTCCAAACTAAGATTGACAAATTTTATTTCCATGGGGAAGTGCATAGCTGATAGCAATAAATTAACGGTCATTTTACTGTTGATGGTACAAATGGCTTTTGGAAGAAGCAATTTTGCCGACAAGTACCTAAATCTAGAACGTTAAGTCTTCTAGGTCACTTGATCCAAATGTCTCCTGGCTGATTCCAGAATATTCATATGTTTGTGGACTGATGATCTGGAACATTTCATCAGGGGCAATGTTTTCTATCTGGTAAATATCTTCCAAATTGAAACCACTATCACCTTTGCCATTGATGTTTTGCTTTGATGCTTCTGCATTCTCCTGTAGTTGTAGGGCAGCTTCTAGACTCCTCAGAACGATACCAATCGTTGGCCTTTCATTTGCCTGAATAAGCAAGCACCTAAAAGCAATCCTTAGGAATTCTGTCAAAGATGCTGTTGCAATTTCCCCTTTCAAATTTGGGTCAATAATCTGATGAAGGGTTCTAGATTTGATGCTGCTTTTGACCAAATGGTGTAGATACCTTCCTGCCACATCCACCTTTAAAGGAAAATCAATTTGTCTGTGACAGCATAGAACTTCCAAAAGCACCAAACCAAATGAGTATACATCAGATTTTGAGGTCAATTGTAGACCATCAACCAAGACATCTGGAGACAAGTACTCCGAACATGACAAGAGTATTTTCGTTGAGGCAAATTGTGCAGCAGGGCCTACTTTAGACAACCCAAGATTTGAAATCTTGGGAATTGAATTCTTATCCAACATAATACTTTCCAGCTTCATGTCCCTGTGAATGATTGTTTGCAGAGTACCGTCATGAAGATAGTTTAGACCTTGTGCTGCTGCAATGCATATTTGAAGCCTGTGCTTCCATGACAGGAAAATCGTATCTGTGTCATAGAGATGGTTGCGAAGGGTGACATTTTGTGCACAATCGTAGATAAGGAACATCTCATGTCTGTGATAACAGTATCCAATTAATCGTACTAGATTTGTGTGTGCCAGTTGCGCTAGCATCTCAATCTCATTGACAAATTCTGAGAACTCCTTATTGTGCACTTCACTCTTAAATCTGTGTATTGATATCCAATCTTCAAACAGTCCCATATATACCACCTTGTAGTTGTCATTTAGGATGATGAGATCAGCACGGAAATCATCAGTGGCTTCTCGAATATCAGTAATTGAATAGCAATGACAAAGTCCATTTGCTGGAATCAAATCCTTTTTCTTCAATGGCTTCTTCCGGCTCCAAAGTGTTTCCCATGGCCAGCCCCACAGTGGTTTTCGATTTCGAATATGATCGTTTTGCCTTGACTTCAAGTTTTTTCCAATGTTTGGTGAGGTAGCATTGGGTTTTGGTTTGCTTGTGATGCCTTCCTTTGGAATGGATATGTCACCCTCCTCGTGTATTGGGGGCAACACGTCTTGATTCAAGTGGAATGATCGGTTGTTTTCTGCCTCCCAAGCCTGGCCAACAATAGTCTCTTTCTCTAGTATAGGAAACATTGTGCTTTCCTGCCTCTCCAAAGCATCTTCCAAGCTTACGACTACCTGAGCCATTGTAGGTCGTTTCTTTGGTTGATCTTGCAAGCACTGTTCAATAGATTTTACAAATTCTTTCAAACTCTCTGATGAAATTTTGCCCTGTAGCTTCGTTTCAACAATATCTTCAAATTCCTTTTTCGTGATGCAATCTCGGAAGCATGACAGAAGACTTCGTGAATCTCCTGAAATTCTCGCGTCCAGCACTGGTCTCCCACTTAAAACAACTAACAGCACAACTCCAAAGGCATACACATCGCTTTTTCTTGTCAGTTTCTGAGTGAAAAGGTAATCTGGATCCAAATACCCCATTGTGCCTTTAACCTTTGTACTAACATAGCTCTTTGACTGGCTTATCTTTTCCAATTTGGATAGCCCAAAATCTGAAATCTTAGCTATGAAATTTTCATCTAACAGGATATTTGAATCCTTTACATCCCGGTGTATGACTCCATAGTCAGATCCAGTGTGAAGGTAGTCAAGGCCATGAGCAGCACCAATGCAGATTCTAAGCCTTTGCTCCCAACTGAGAGGAACATAGTCCTTGTTGTTTCTGCCAAGTTTGTAGAGATTATCAGCCAGTGTGCCACGGGGCAGGTACTTGTATACTAGGATCATCTCCTGACTCTCATTGCAATAACCTATCAAAGAAACCAGATGAATGTGTCGGAGCTTGGAAAGCATTTCAATTTCACTCCAAAATTCACGAGGTCCTTGCTTGGAGTATGAATTCAAGCGTTTTATGGCAAGAGTCTCTGAAATGCCACTAACGAATCCTTTGTAAACTTTACCAAATCCTCCCTTTCCGATAACAAATGGATCACTGAAGTTTTGAGTTGCTGATTCTATTTCTGCAAGTGAGAAGTGACGATAAGATGGTGCACTTGATGGTGATTCCATGTCTTTCTGCTCATGGATTTCCTTGTCACAAAATTGTCTCAGGTTATAAACGATAACATTAAGGAAAGTGATTAAAATGGTCATGCTTGTTACTATAGCATTCTTTTGGCCTAAAGATGGCAGTATATATTGCATCTTTAGGGTCCAAGATGTTGACACTGGTTTTCCAAGTGCAGGGTTGGACTTGCTGCAAGACTGTTTTCAAGGTTGCTCAACTTGAAGATCTCTAGTCCATGAAGAAGGCCAACTACTGACTCATCAGCTGACTGTAAGATAATCAATAGATTGTGCTTGCCTTCTTCTTTGATTCCCTTCACCATCACCATGTAGTCCCTGAATACTGGGATCCCATCACCGCCACTCCATCTTATTACATTAGCTCTAGTCTCAACAATTTGATTGTTTATGAGGATTCTGAACTCTGTTTGACCACCTTCTGGCATCGTGGGGCTGAACTCACAAAAATGAAGCCTAACTAAATATGCAAAGCCTTGATCCACTGGTATTTTCCAGGTAAAACTATACATCTCACCCCTTGTTACTCCTCTTCCTGCTTTCCAGGACGTCTGGTAAAGTTTAAGTGGTGCAATATACGGCAGCATGTTTGTATATTTATTCATTAGTGCTTGATTAGTTGATGGACTAACCAGGGATTCGAACAAAAGGTTTGCATCTTCGTACCATCTCCTAAACATGCCAAAATCCTCTGCTGATGAAACAGAGCTTCCTCCGATGTTCAGCCTCTGAACCAATTCAAGTGCAGTGTGGTCCTCAACAGGCACAAAATAATTCCGGCCAACCATACGTGCCCCATCACCACCATTTGGGGTGAAGTAAAGACCATCAGGCATGGAAATGATCTCAATTCCATTTATAAAAGCATATGTCATTTCATTTGACTTACTACTTTGAGTTGGAAAGAATGTTATGTCTAATTTTCCATTTTCTTCTACTTTCAAGCAGAATTCCTTGACAATGTAGTCTACACCCAAAGCTTGAGCAACAAATGAAGCGCTAAAGTTTCCAAGGAGGGTGAAAGGACCAGCTTTTACAGTGAAAAAATCTTTAGACTTCTCAAAACTGTGATAAGAAGTGGGGTAAAAGTGCAGGCGAATGAATTTCTGACATGGGTTGACTTGAAATGAATAGCAGAACTGATTGGCAGAGATTCTTGCAGTCATATATGGAACTGGATCAGCAGAGATTGATTTTTCAGCTGCAACCGAACTTCTTGATTTTGCTTTTGGTTGCTGCAAGGACAAGTGCAGTAAGCCTGTATCTCCAATCCACCGACGGCCATCAAATGCGACTGAGTTTCCAATGGAACCACAGCTTATAGCAACATCACCCAAGTAATCTGTGGAAGCTGGAACGTTTCCACCATAAACAAAAACACTGAAATCACTGCAACAGAGTAAGATGATAGCAAGTAGAGAAAAAACTGAAATTGGATTATTGTGCATCGGTTGATTCTTTGCTTTGAAATTGCACAAAGGTATTGGTTTGTTTTTGTTTGGTGTTTTCTTGGCTTAGACTTCAGAGGAGAAATAGCAAAACTGATTGTTGTAATGGACGGGGGTTTTCAGCTTTGCATTTGTTGACTTCATGGAGTCTTTTCTGGTTAGAAGACTAGACTTTGTTCTTTCCTTTTTAAGTGAAAAAAAAAAGACAAAATAAAGGATTGCACAAACATGAAAGTGAAAGTTTATTGGCTGATCGTTTGAAAAAAGTTACTGCATCTCAATGCTCAAGAAAGAAGAGGGTTCATATGGCACATGAATTTGCAGAATTCATGCCGTGCAATATTGCCAATATATTTGGTATTTTGTTCAGTGGCATCAAGAATATGACATGTAAAACGAATATGGGGCCTGTTAGTATTTACTCGATGTGTTTTAATTTTATTTAAGTGATATGGAAAAAATTGTTTAAAATTTTGAAAGCGTGTGTTTGTTATTAAAAAAAAAAATCGAAAAGTGAAAAAAAAAATTCAAAAGTAACTTACGGTTGATTTCCGGGATTAACTTTTCTTTTTTAACTTAAAAAAAAGTGAAAATACATCAAAAACAACTTTTAGTTTTGAGAAAGTTTAGTTAGAATCACGACGTAACAATAATTTTAACCAAAAGCAAGTCTACAATGTTGTTAGATATAAATTTTCAAAATTACACAAGATTTGTAAAGCATTATTAGGTATTAAATTTTAACTTCCTATATATTGCCGTAAGTTTATCCTTCTACAGAAGCAAAAGGGGGACTCTTGATCCCTCCGTGTCGCCCAGTAACTCAAGAATTTTCCAAGACACTTGAACCTTGCCTGGGAATTGAAAACATGTTGAAGTACTTTTTATCCTGTTTACGCGTTTGATGCCGACCAGTAAGACAATTCTATGCAATTATGATCAGCATAGGACTTGCCAGTTACTAGTGAAAGCACCAAGAAACTTTTGCTTCTCGATTTCCCTCTTGGTTGCAAGGAAGAAATGAATTTTTGAGGGTGCAGATCCAATCCATTCACGGCCATCAACTGCGGTCGAGTTGCCAATAAAGCCACAAATTAACAAGCCAATTAACAGCAGAATTACCTAATATGTAACATGGAGTAGATGGCTTCTTTCTGCGGTTGCTGCTGAGAACTAAAAGTCGGCCACAGTTTCGTTTTTCTTTGTTCGGTGTCATTGCTTCATACTTGGTCGAGTTAAAAAAAAAAAAAAGTACACACACACACTCTTTAGGCTAATGTTTGTTTGTTCATACCAAGCTGATAATTGTTGACTTTATGGGCGTCTTTTGTTGACTTTATGGGCTCTTTGTTTGGTTCAACGTCTGATAAAAGGACTTCCCACTCAAAATAATTGGCAATCACGGAAGGGTCCAATATCTCTTATTGGTTGGAGCAGAATTAAGATAGATACAGATAAAACTAAACGTATTAAGCATAACATACATTTTTGTTCTTGAAGATAATTGCATTTTGTAAACTAATCAAATCAAACTGAATTTTAAAGCCATTGAGGTAGATTCGAAATTTTGAACTTGAGTTTGATACAAGTTTCAAATCTATGCTTGAGTTTGGTTCGATTTTATATTTAATAGACTCGAGTTCGATTCGAAAATTTAAATTTTTTTATTTTTTTAATTTTTACATTATTGATTAATAAAATATGTATTTTATATAAAATAAACATTATTTGTTAATAAAATATGTACTTTACATAAAATAAATATTATTTTATATACAATAATTATTATATATTAAATAAAAAAATTATTAAATTTATTCGAGCTTGCCGATAGTATATAAATTCGAATTTGATTCGATAATATAATCAAATTTTATTTTTTGTTTGAACTCATGAAAACTTAAGTCTGAATTGAACTCTTAATAAATTGAGCTCGAACTATTCGTTAAGGGCTTGATTTATTTATAAACCTGGTGCGAGATACTTTTTCTTAAAACCTCCTCTCATTTGTGACAGAGTGATTAGTCACTCTACGATTGAACCCATATGAATTGGATTGGCAAGGCAAAAACTAATATACTAGCTCAAACTAACTGAACAAACTACTGGCATGGCCGAGACTAATGAAGCTAAGTCGCACAGAGCCCAAATCATGTGCGAATCCGGGAAGGGTAAATATTTTTAAAAAATTGCATGACAAAAAACTTTCAACTTTCAAGGCGAGGTCCACAATTTTCTTAATTAGTAGCTCTTGGCTGATCAACTTGGGATTTTTCTTTTTTAACTTTACAATGCTTATGATTGTTGAATACTTTTTCATATATATATATATATATATAGAAAAAAAAAGTTTCAGAAAACATCACCTGGAAATTTTAGAGAATTTCAAGTCCGTGTAATATGGAATGAACGGTGTTATTTACTTATGCTTTTGGCTTCAGCGGGAATTTACAAAAAAATTATCAGCAGGCCTATTACTCTTTATTAAACTATTGCCTACATACACAAAGATCATTTGAATGAAAACTTGCTCCATTTGGATGGAATATTTCTAAAATTCTGAACATATTTTTCAAATACATATTGTTTTGAAAAAATAAAAAAAATACCAGGGTAATGTTTTTCAAATTATAGGAAAATGCAAATCAACACGGGAATAAACCCATCAACACCGAAGCAGTACCATATATGTATCGAGCTTGATTACCGTAGCATTGTTACATACACATTAACTCCGGGAGTAGGAACGAATAAATAGTCGAACGGTTAAAGTTTTATGATTTTACATCCCACCGATACCATTTCTTATTCCCCATTTGTAATAGTATAGATTTATAAAAAAAAAAAAAAAAACTCCGGGAGTAGACCCAGGGCCGCCAGGGCTAGTCTAAAATTTTTTTTGCAGTAGGTAATAAGAAGCCCAAATTTCAGAAGCAAACAGCAGCGACTCCTTTGTTGAGAGAGGCAAAGCCAGGACTGGCCACAAGAAAACTAAAGAACCCGAGCTTACCTTTGTATATTTTGTTAGCAGAATGCAACTCAAACAACGTTTCTCCCAGAAAAAAAAAATATTGCCGATGAATTACAATTGTCACACAGTTAATTTGTAAGGATTCAACGAGATGAACGAATTTATTCCCAAAGGACACTTCCTTAGTGTGCTTTTTATAATGTATATCTTGTCATACTAATGTTAGTAGCCCGAGAAAAGGTTTCCATGAGACGCTAATCACCAAGGTTACTTCTACAGGAAACAAACTTGATTTTGAACGGAAAAATGAAAATTTCTCATGGTCGACAAATGTGGATCATGTAATTTTACGTCACTCTGAAAATTGGCTTTTTTTTTTAATATACACTATTTTCCAATCAATTATTGAAAAATAAAATTCTTTGGTTTTTGTTACGTTGAAATTGATCAGTAGGGATAAGTAACAGCCGAACAAGACATTTATTCATTTTTCAATCCGTCTGGGAGATCACAAACAACAGATCACAACAAGTAGTGATTAATAATCTTGCATGACCATACTTCAAAACTTTCAAAGCGCAAACAACAGATACCTAACACATGTATGATGGGAGTCATGAAACAGGTTCAACTCAAGTTGAGTTTAGGTTGAAGCAAATATAAACATGGTTACCCAGTTGTAACAGTCCAAACGGGAAATCTCCTCAACATTTTGTTTGCTGTATTGTCTTCTGGTCCATTTACTTCTCTTTAAATGAACCTGATTCGAAAATGTCCTTTTAGACGTTGACCAACGATGGTGTCTAAAAACTCCAGTTCCGGTGAACATATGGTGTGTCCCGGTAAATATTTTCCAGATTGAAGACATCTTTAGTTCCTTTGCCCTTGAAATCCTGCATCATCGCTTCCGCTTCCTCCTGCAACTGCAGCGCAAATTTCAGTTTCTCAATAACTTCATCCATTGAGGGACGTTTTGTTTCCTGAAAATGCAAGCAGCTAAAAGCAATCTTTAAGAATTCAGCTAAACAAGTTGCTGCAATTTCTCTTTGTACACTTGAATCAAGATGCCAATGCAATTTCTTGGCTTTGATGTTTTTTTTAACCCAAGTTTTTAGATGCCCCTTATCCTCACCAACATACAGGTGAAAACTCTTTCGGCTTTGACTGCATAGAAGTTCCAACAACACCAAACCAAACGAGTAGACATCATACTTACATGATGATTGCAAACCAGAGGACATTGCTTCAGGAGACAAATACTCCAGCAATGCCTTTTCAATACAGGTGGTTGCTTTTTCAAGATTACTAATAGGGCTTAATTTGGACAACCCATAATTCAGAATCTTAGGAGACAAATCCTGGTCCAATAGAATATTTGCCGGCCTTAACTCGTAATGGACAAATGTTTGCCCTGTACCCTTATGGAGGTAATCTAGTCCCTGTGCCACTCCAATGCAAATATGAAGCCTACGCTTCCACGAGAGATGATTGTTACTTTTGCCGCCATAGAGATAGCTATGGAGGGTGCCAAAGCCTATGTGGTCATAGACAAGAAAGATGTGCTTATCAGGTTTATGATAACAATACCCAATCAAGGAGAGCAAGTTTGGATGTCTCAATAGGGATAGTCTCTCAATCTCACTGCAAAGTTCTAAAATCTCCTTCTTTTGCATTTCTATGTGATACTGGTATATGGAAACTGTCATTTCTGGATTCTGCTTTAAAGAACCTATGCACACCTTCCTTTGTCCGCCTCCACCATCGACGATAAGAAGACCATCAATGAAATTGTCTGTGGCTTGTCGGATCTCCTCAATTGAGAAACGAGCACTGAATTCCTTATTAGGCTGTTGATCAACCGAGCAGCAGGGACTGTGCGTATTTGGTTGTCCATCAATTGAGGTGCTCTTCATTGGCTTATCTTTGCTCCAGACTGCTTTCCACGGCCAACCCCAAATTGGTTTTCGGACTGGAGCGTAGTCATTCCCTCTTGATTGCAAGTCTTTACCCCTAATTGGTGTGGTAGGAGGATTCTGAGTCGGTGTGCTTGCGGTTTGCTCCTTGGGAGGAGATATTATGTTCTTCTCAAGTTCTTTTGATTCCTGACTCCGACTAAATTGGACTAACGCAATATTTCTTCTCTCCAAAGGTTGTCCGGCTACAGTAGCATCCTCCGATACAGAAAGCATGGGCCTCTCCTGCTGCTCCAATGCCTGCTCAAGGCTTGCCACCACTTGAGCCATTGTAGGCCGTTTCTTTGGTTGATGGTGCAAGCACTTTTCAATAGACTTCACAAATTCTTTTAAACTGTCTGATGAAATGTTGCCCTGTAGATTAGAATCAACTATCCTACTGACATCCCCATCCGCAATGCATTCTTGGAAGAACAACAAAAGACTCTTTGGTTCCTTTGGCTTTGCAGCATCCACCACAGGTCTCCCAGATAAAACAACCAACAACACCACACCAAAGGAATACACATCACTTTTTCTTGTCAATCTGTGAGTCCTAAAATAGTCTGGATCCAAATACCCAAACGTGCCTTTTACATTTGTGCTAACATAGCTTTTTGTTTCGGTTATCTCTTCAAGTTTGCATAGTCCAAAATCTGAAATCTTTGCTTCGAAATTTTCATCCAACAGGATATTTGAATCCTTCACATCACGGTGTATGACTCCATTTTTAGTGCTGGTGTGAAGGTACCCCAGGCCTTGAGCAGCACCTACGCAGATTCTAAGCCTTTTCTCCCAACTAAGAGAAGCCCAATCCTTCGCTCTTCTGCAATTTTTATACAGATTATCAGCAAGAGTGCCACGCGGCATGTACTCGTACACAAGTATCATCTCCTTGCCCTCGTCACAATAGCCTATCAAAGGGACAAGATTAATGTGCCGGAGCTTGGACAGCATTTTGACTTCAGTCCAAAACTCTCGAGCTCCTTGCTTGGAATTGGAATTCAACCTTTTTATTGCAACAATCTCTGAAATACCACTAATGGACCCTTTATACACTTCACCAAATCCGCCCCTTCCAATTACCAATGCCTCGCTAAAGTTTTGGGTTGCTAACCGGATCTCAGCAAGAGAGAAGCAACAGCAAGATGGTTCAGTTGTGGCTACTCGTGCATCTTTCTCCTTGTGGAATTTCTCTTCCCAAATTTGCCTCAAGTTATGGACCACAGTATTGACTAGAATAATGAGGATTGTCATACCAGTCGCAATAACATTGCTTTGGCTGAAGCCTAGGAACACTTTTTGGTTTTTCAGGTTCCAAGAAGTTGACACTCTTTTTTGAAATGAAGGATTTGGAGTCCCAAAACTATTCTCAAGGTTGCTCAACTTGAAGATCTCTAGCCCATTCAGAAGTCCAAAGACTAATTGATCAGCTGATTGTAGGGCAATCAAGAGATCACGCTTGCCTCCTTCTTTATCTGCTTTCATTATCACCGCATAGTCCTTGTATACTGGGATCCCAGTGCCACTGCTCCATTTGATCACATTAGCCCGACTCTCTGCGATCTCATTATTTATGAGGACACTGAATTCCCTTTGTCCACTTTCTGTCATCCCACCATCAAGCTCGCAGAAATGAAGCCTGATTAAGTATGCAAAGCCCAAGTCTATGGGTATTTTCCATTTAAAGCTATATATTTGGTTTACTCCTACATTTCTTCCTGTCTTCCAGGAAGTCTGGTATAGTTTTGGTGGTGCAATGAATGCTGGCACATATTTCATTTTAAGGACCAGATGCTGCACTCGATGAACCTTAGATTCTAATAAGTAATTAGTATCTTCATTCCACCTCCGGAACATGCCAAAATCTTCTACTGATGAGATAGAGCTACCTCCTATATTCAACCTTTGTATAGCCTCAAGAGCAGTAGACTTATCAATAACATACAATTGATTATTCAGGCCAACAACGGGGGCACCCAAATCACCAGGAGGGGTGTAATAAAGACCAGCTGGCATGGAAATGATCTCAATACCATTCACAAAAGCATATATGCTATTCCCTTGGGAGGGGGAGAAAGTTATTTTCAACTCCACATTTTCATCAACATTCAAACAGAATTCCTTGACAAGGTATTTTGCACCAGAAGCATCAACATCAACTGAAGCACTGAAGTCTTTAAGGAGGGTGAAAGGGCCAGATCTAACAGTGAAAAAATCCAGAGACTTTTCAAAACCGCGATAGGAAGCAGGGTAAAAATGTAGACGAATGAACTTCTGACCTGGATTGACTCGAAACGTGTAGTGAAATGGAGTTGCAGAGATTCTTGCGGTCATGTAGGGAACAGAATCAGCTGAGTTGAATTTGTGAACAACGGTTGAGCTTCTTGACTTTCCTTTTGGTTGCAGTGAGGACAAAAATTTTGAGGCTGTTTCTCCAATCCAATCGCGACCATCAAGTGCAGTTGAGTTGCCAAGTGTGCCACAATTAATAGCAACATCACTCAGGTAATACATGGCTGCTGCTGGAGTATCACCTCCATTAGCATCAACCTGACGATGACTGAGACTTACTAAGATGTAGCATGGATACAGAGTGGCCACAAAAACTAGCTTATTAAGATTCATGGCCCCTTGTTTCTGCAGAGCGTGCTGAATGATTAAATAGCTAATAGAACGATAGGAGTTGATTTTGCCAAGCCCAAGAATGGAGAGGAAAGCTTCCGGATGTGCTTCCACTTTGTGTTATAATTGGATCCCACTGGGGAATTGGACTAGTGCTCGGTCGTGGACTTGGTCGAGTTGAACATTAATTTTCCATAACACAAAAAATCCGACAAATGAAGAAAATATTCAAATGTCTCTAGAAGCTTCTCACGCATCTCTTTTGACACCAAATATTAGTATAAATTTTTTATTTGCACGAATTATTAGCACAAAGTTTTCACTTGAAATGTGTGTGAGAAACTAAAAAGGGTCCATTTTGATAACAAATTGCATTGGAAAATATATGATTTTGCGTAAACTAATAATTCGAGATAAATTTGATAGTGCAAAATTTTCTCATTTAGATCTTCTAAACTTAATGTATGAAAAAAAAATAGATTTTGTTTTTTTTGTAATTTTAGACACAGAATGATTGTGGGAAAAAAATATAAACAAGCTTCGAATCTGTAGTCACGGTAGATGTAAAAATAGATGTGGAAGCACAATATTTTTCTCTCTTGCAAGCTACATTAGCTAGAAATATAGAATTGTAAAGAAGTCCACTTTAATCAATAAATTAGAAATTAGGTAAGTTACCAAAGTAGATTTTTTTTGTCCGCAGTTACCAAAGTAGATTAATAAAGGTTTTTAGACATCTAATTTGACCCAAGTTTTTTTTATTTTTTTTTTTTGTGGATAATTTTTAGCTATACTAAAGTTTTGAAAGAATTCAATATCGGTCACATTAGACAGCGCACACGTTTTTGCTACATCTAACCGTATACTTGATATAACTTCGCAAAGAAAATTGAAAGAATGGTGAAAATGAGGCCTACTATGATAAATGATCACCCAAAAAAGAATCTCCAAATTAATTGTTATATATAGATTTTTAAAAATCAGAACCTTCATTTTTTTTCAACAGCGTTTACTTTAATTTTTTTTTTTTTGAGAACATACTTAATTTACCCAAATAAACAAAATCGACAAACAATTAAAAAAAATATCATGGCCTAGCAAACGTTTCACACAGGAAAATTTTTCAGTTTCCTTAGTGAAAAAAAAAATAAAAATAGCAGAATGGCAATAGATGGCAAAAGTCTTTAGGTAAACAGACCAGGCCTCCTCTCCGTCGAAAACGTATGTACATTTGCTGAGAAAGGCCAAACATTTCATCATCCGATCTTAGCCCAAAAGGAGAGATTTCGTTTGCCCATGGTATTATGTTATTAAATTTGGATCCAAAAGCAGCGGTAGCAGTGAGTGGCAAATTACATATTTGCATTTTTTGGTAACATAGAAAGGACTCGAGTAGCTAAAAACTATCCTCCATGGCAAACGGATGATCAACCAAAGAAAAACCATATAAAGAGAGAAGAAAATGAACCTTAGGGTGAAAAGTCAGGGTGAAAATGAACACCAAGAGCTAAAAACAAACTAAAGTTGCAAATTGTACTCTTCATTTCCCAGAAATCTCTACTATAATCTTCTTTGAAGCAGGCTGCTTGCCATCTGCCGACAATGAACATGCTGAAGTGCAATGTGCAAAATCAATTATTGGCAAAAAAATGCGTAAAGAAAACTTATCGGAAGTGGGGGAGGGACAATTGTGGGATACTGCTATTGGCAATTAAACTTAGGTAATATCACAAGTATGAAATTAATGATATTCGCGTGCATCACTAATTAAAATATAATATATGGTACTGACATAATCATCCATTTACAACTCATTAGTAACATGATTGAAAGAAAATGGAATTTAAGTATGCAAAGGCGCTATCTTCCTTGGAATTGGACTGAAATCATCACTAACAGAAGATGCATATCGAAAAGGACTACATTCGGTTTCTGATATATCCCATCTCGTACTACAAAACGGGAATTTTGGTCGAGGAAGCCCTTCAATTTCACCGCTAAGCATTGAAAGAACAGTGGAAATGTTTGGCCTATCACACACAATAAACCAACTTGGACATACCTCGATATCTCCGTTTCACTGGGTGGAAACAATATTGCTGAATCTAACAATTCTATCGTTTTATTTGCATCCCAGAGTTCCCAGGCCTAAAAAATGATGAGAACATAATGGAAGTAAGGGATGTTTTGCAAAGGGACATTCACAATAAAAGAAACTCACCCATTCTACCAGGTTCTGACCATTATCGTCATGAAAAAAGCTTGAAGCTTTCTTTCCACTAATAATCTCTAGCAACAACACTCCATAGCTGTAGACATTTGACTTGTGTGAAAGCTTTCCATTCACAACATATTCTGGGTCTATGTGTCCCCTAAATACCGTTATTTAGGCATAAAAAGGTGAAATTAATTAGGTGAAAAGAGTTTGAGCCATCATAACATAAGGAAACATAAGAGGAGAACGAATGTGCTTACTTGGTCCCCGCAAGTTTGGTCATAACCGAATCGGACTCATTTTGGCTGCCTACGAAAATTCTTGGCAATTCAAAATTCGATAATTTTGGCTTCAGCTCTTCATCTAAGAGGATGTTACCTGGTTTCAAATCTCTATGAATAATGTTCAAATTTGAATCTCGGTGAAGGTAAAGAAGGCCTCTGCCAATTCCTTCAATGATGATTGCACGTCTGTTCCAATCAAGAACATATCGTTTCTCTATATGTGAAAGGAGTCGCAATGAAATACAGTACTACAGATAAGATAACCCTCTGAACATGATTAATGTCCTGATGATTTGGATTTAATCAGAAAAACAAAGCCACCTATCATTAACTAACCAAATAGATATAAGTCTAGGCTTTCATTTGGCATGTATTCGTAAATTATCATTAATTTTCTTTCGACACAGCACTCAAGAAATCTAACAATATCACGATGCTGCAATTTAGAAAGGATCACAACTTCATTGACAAACTCCGTACTCTGCGAAAGGGAAGAACTATAAAGCATTTTCACTGCAATTGCCTGGCCAGTTAAGAGAATCTCCTGCCGATAAGTCAAATAAAGAATTATTGATTCAAATTTTTTTCTCCACAATCGCTGTAGCTCCTGAGTAATTTGCTATACCTTGCAAACTGCACCAAAGCCACCGATGCCTATCTTATTCTCTGGTAGAAAATCATTCCTTGCATTAGCATCTCGTAACTATAGACTTGCACCCCTTCAGGCATCTATTCAAGCAGCAGGGTATTAGGCATCAGAATTTGGAACTTTGTCTTGGTTGTGATGATCCTATTTTGGTTGGCTATACTGATTCTGATATGGTTAGAGATGTTGACACTCGTAGGTCCACTTCAAGTTATATTATAACCTATGCAGTGGGAGCTGTGTCTTAGTAGTCTAAGTTGTATAAGTGTGTTGCTCTTTCTACTACAGAGGCAGAATTTATTGCAATCACTGAAGCATGTAAACAGTTGATGTGGATGAAGAAATTCATTCAGGAGATTGGCTTTGTTCAAGAGAGATATCAGTTATTTTATGATAGTTAGAGTAGCATCTACCTTGGTAAGGACTCTACATTTCATGCCAAGTCAAAGCATATTGATGTCAGATATCACTTGATTAGAGATGTTTTGAGTTTTAAGTTATTAGACCTTGAGAAGATTCACACAGATGAAAATAGCTCTGATATGCTAACGAAGGTTCTTCCAAGGAAGAAGTTTAAAGCTTGTTGCATGATGGTCAAAATGGTGAAATCCTCCAAATAATTCGGAGGGGGAGATTTGATAGGCTTTCCTTATTATTAGAAGCCCGACCCATTATATAAAAGGGTTTTGTTTAATCTTTTTGTAAGAGGAGAAGAGAGATTGATTGTAGAGAGTGCCTATTGTGAGTTGTAAGGGCAGTTTTTAGAAAACTTTGCTTTATATTCGATTGTTCTTGCTCATAGGAGAATTTTCTCTCTTAGTCTGTTTGTAAATGTAGGTCTTATGACCGAATCACATAAATCTTGTATCAATTGTTTTCATTTTGTGCTTGATTTTCCTATTTCACTTACGCTTTGTCTAACAAACTGGTATTAGAGCTTGTCAAGAAAACAGTATCCCTTTTTGGTTCGTGGAGTTTTTGAGAGAGTTAGAGGGAAGTGTTGATATCATTGGAATCAACGTCTCCTAATCTACCTATCTACAAAGTTTCACCAGAGTTAGTCATCGATATTTTCGTCACTCTGTGGCAAAAGACAGATTTGTTCGCCTTGTCGTTCGTGCCCTTTCGGTCATCTTCACCGGAAACTTCTACCACTATTGGATAGAGCTCTTCAAGATCTACTTGTTCACCAAAAATCATCACTAGATTCCACCGAAGTGGAGCGCACTTGCCACCACCGTTTTGGGTAAGAGTGGGCTTTGCTCTAGAGAGAATATAATCAAGTGTGGTAAGCTGATTTGAGCTTTTGATCTCAGCCATTGATTTGATTTTGAATTTTTAATCTTGATTGTTGGATGGGATAAGTTGGTTTTAATTTAGTTTGGGTGAGTGCATTGTGTTATCTTGCACCATACTATCAAGATCCATTAAATTGGTTGACTGACCATTGATTGGCCTGACTGGGCTGACCATTGACCGGCATCGACTGGTCGTTAACAAAAGTTGGCCGTTGACTTTTTTTAGTGGCACCTTTTCCACCATTTCTCAACGTCCTAAATCCATTTTTGAGGTTCGTTTTTTCATTTAGCTGAGCAATTTTGCTGTTTTTGGATTCTTTTTTGTCATTTGCAATGGACGTGAATACTTAAAAAATGATTTGTTTAGATGATACAAATTATCATGCTTGGAAAAGTAAAATGAGAGATTTGCTTTATCTTAAGAAATTATTTAAGCCAGTTTTTTTGACTAAAAAGCCTGATTATTTGAGTGATGAAGATTGAAAAATTATGCAAATGGAAATTTGTTCATTCATTTATCATTGGATTGATGACAATGTGCAAAATCATGTTTGTAATGAAGTTCATGCTTGTACTTTGTAGAACAAATTTGAGGAATTGTATGCAAAAAAAAAGTGACTATCATAAGATGTTTATGATTAAGCAGTTAATGTCTATGACATACAGAGATTGCACTCCCATGACTGATCATTTGAATAAATTTCAAGGCATCATAAACAGGTTGACTGGCTTGTGTATCAATTTTGATGATGAGATTAGAAGTTTGATACTTCTTGGGTCTCTGCCGGATTCATGAAATTTTTTTCGAACAACAATTTGCAATATAGCTCCTAGTGGTGTGATTTCTTGGGATTATGCCAATGGTAGTATAATTAATGAAGAAAGCAGAAGGCGCACATAGGGGACAACTACTTCAAAGTCAGACATTCTTGTTGTTTGATCTAGAGGCAGAAATTAGACAAGAGAATAAAGCAAGAGAGACAAGAGGAGAAGTAAGTCCAGAGAAAAGTTTGCAAATGTAAAATGTCATCATTGTGGCAAAGATGGATATATCAACAAGTGTTGCTGGAAACTGAAGAAAGAGAACAAGGGGAAGAAAATGACAAAGACAGTGATATGAGAAATGATATTGAAGAAAGAATTACTACTGCAGTGACTGGTGATTTTGTAGAGGAGGGGTGGACTAGCACTTGGAGTAGTCGAGGTGATTGGACGATAGTAAGTTAGTGGTGATTTGTACCTATGTTATCTAGACTTTTGTACTATGACTTGTTATGTTAAGATTCTAGTGATTATTGTGGGCATCTAGATTTGTGTATTGGAAGACTTGAAAATTGTGATATTAGATGGCAATATATTTGTGATTAACGGCACTTATTTGACTTGTGATATTGTTAATAACTTTGATATGTGATACCTTATGTCTTAACTTAGCTTAAGATACGGTGTAAATGCCACGTCCTGAGATACAGGGCGTGACAGTAAGATGGTTCAGTTTGGATATTCCTGTGCTTGTTTCCAAGTTGAATTTATCTTCCCATTTTCTTCTCAAGTTAAAGACCACTATATTAACTAAAATAATAAGAAATGTCATACTGGTCGGGATAACATTGCTTTGGCTGAAGCCTATGAACACATTTTGGTTCTTCAAGTTCCAAGATGTTGACAGTCTTTTTGGAAATGAAGGATTTAGAGTGGTAAAACTATTCTCAAGATTGCTCAACTTGAAGATCTCTAGCTCATTCCGAAGTCCAAGGACTAATTTATCTTCTAATTGTAGGGCAATCAAGAGATCATACTTGCCACTCTTTTCGTTCGCTTTTATTATCACCATATAGTCCTTGTATACTGGGATCCCAGAGCCACCCATGGTTCAAAGACTTGGTCGAGTGGGAGACGACTAGGCTGAGCCATCACCAGAACAAAGGATTTCGGTTTGAGACCATTCTGATCCTACTTGGAGATGGCAGACTCGCTGAGAACTCGCTCGAACTTAGTCGACTCAGGTTGAGTTGTCTCTCAGTCGAAGAAAAGCAGATGAGTCACAGCCTACTCGACCGAGTCAACCCTGGCCAAACCAAACTTTTCAAAGAACGGGGTTGTAGAAATCATGGTGAATGAATCTCATCCCATCCTTAGATGGAGAAATTATGGAGAAATTAAAGAATATATTCCTTACTAACCAAATCCTACTATTAATACTAGAAAGCCATGAAACTAATACAACATAAACATGACTTGCTCCATTAGATCTAAAACATATAGAATTCTGTTAGATATGAAAATATGACCCTTAGTAGGGGATCTTTAGTAACAAAGATAACAACAAGACCGTCCCACATATCCATAGCAACAGACAAAAAAATCTTCTCGGAGACGGCAAACTGGCCGAGAACTAGCTCGGACTCAGTTGACTCGGGTTGAGTTGTTTCTCAGTCGAAGAAAAGCGGACAAGTCGTAGTCGACTCAACTGAGTCAACCCTGGCCAAACCAAACTTTTCAAAGGAACGGGGTTGGAGAAATCACGGTGAATGAATCTCATCCCATCCTTGGATGGAGAAATCATGAAGAAATCAAAGAATATGTTGCTTACTAATCAAATCCTACTATTAATACTAGAAAGCCATGAAACTAAGAAAACATAAACATGACTTGCTCCATTAGATCTAAAACACATGGAATTCTGTTAGATCTAAAAGCACGGCCCTTAGTGGAGATCTTCAGTAACAAAGATAACAACAAGACCATCCCACATATCCATAGCAGCACACAAAAAAATTGCCTACAAATTTACACCAAATCAATGATTGAAAGATGCTTTGGAAATCTAGGGTCGAAGGGCAAAGAAATTGGGTATTTCTAAATTTGAATCCTAGAACATATAACCATTTTTTAGAACAACAAAAAAAGCTTCAAAATTTCTTTGATGTCTGACAAAGAGAGAGACTAGACGGTACAGGGAAGGGAGGAAAGGAGGGAGGGAGGGAGTATGCTTGAGGGAAAGTGAGCGGAAGAGAGGATAGAAGAGGAGAGAGAGAAAGAGTAAAGAAGAAAATGTGACGGCTTAAAGTGTAAAGATGGGGTTGTCCTAATGAGACAAATGACAAGATTATCCTTAAAATGGACCGATTCGGTTGCCTGCTCCCGGTAAATTTAAGAACTGACCTGATAATTGGTTTTGAGTTAAAGTAGTTTAGGTAATTGGTTTCCCAACTTTCGTGGACTTAGAAAAAGATAGAGAAAAAGTAATACTAGAACTAAAAAAAGGTTAAAAAGAAAAAAATAGATGAAGAATTTTTGATAAGGATAGTACATTCTAGAAATTTATTTACTGATTTTTTAAATTATTTTTTTAGCATATTTTTTTATATCTTGACCGATGTGGAACAGTACATGTTTCGACCGAGACCAAGACCACGACTTTGAACCATGGTACCACCACTCCACCTAATCACATTAGCACGAGTCTCTGCAATCTCATTATTTATGAGGACACTTGTCACGCCCCGTGCCCGAGACATAACACCGCCGTGACCAGGCTAAGCTGAGTCACAAGGCTCAAAAGGTCAAAGCGTCTAAACGAATTATCCCCAGATAACACATAAAGATAGAAATCGATCCTCAATTATCCAAATTAGAGATAACACAATTCCCACATATTACAATCTCAAAAGAAACCTTTAACTTTCTAATACACGGTCAAGGTTCTAACATTCTAAAATTCCAAAACATCTCCTAATATAACATACCAAGGACTAACAAAATAAACTATACTATCACTACCAGTCTTACTTCACATCGTCTAAGGCAAAAGCTCCAAAAGCTAGTCCAAATCCTTGAATCCAAAATCATCATTCTCTGCGTATAAAACAAAGGGGTGAGTGAAAACTCACCCAGTAAGTAGCACAGGTATCACTTTATTGGCCTGAGTATGTTACATTTACATATACATGCTATCATTCAAATAATCATCACTTTAATCATAATTCATTCAAATAAATGTGGTCCACATAACATTTCATATAGATACTAAAGAAGGAGCTCAAGTAATAAAGCACATTGACCCTGGATATCCAGTTGTTAACTACAACCCGGTTAACACGGTTCGATACAAATAAGCTAACACTCCCCGGTTAGCGCGGTCAAAGATCAAACATCAAACATCAATTTAAGGAACTAGTCCCGTCAATAATTACTCTACACTAGAGCTCGATCACAAAACATTCATTCATTCATATTTGACCACATTTACATATCCATGGAAATCATCAATATACACATACTCAGTGCCACTTTAATCATATGCAAAATAAGTTAGAAAACATCATTTGTAACAAATACATTTTCAAAATGATAAAGGATACAAGTACTACTTACCTCGATCCAAGCTAACTCAATTAATCCAAGATAACTAATCACCGTCTTCACCTAAACATATAATTAAGCACTTAATCATAACCTTAATCTATCCATAATACTTGTATAAAACCAAATCCTAAACTTATACACACAAAACAAAGCAAAACCCAACTAAAAAAAAAAGAGTGATCCGCGGCCTGATCCGCGGCGCGGATCACGCCGCGGATCGGGGCAGAGACTAAGTCTCAACATCCGCGGTTCCAGTCCGCGGCGCGGATGAGGCCGCGGATGGCACTAGAAACAATCCAGAAACGACCTGTAACACCATCTTCCAACATTCAACCATCCAAACCTCACAAATAGCAATCCCAACACTCAATCCAACTCCAATTGTTACAATAAGCCAAGAAAACATCATATATACACAATACACTTCACAAATCATGAATCACACCCACAATCATACATAAATCCCTCAAAGCTTTTCACTCACACCCACCATAAATCAACCCTCCAACTCACACACACTCACTACTACCAAAAAGCATAAACTCATGGAGGCATAATCAACTCTATAATCCTCTAATTATGCACTAATTGCTTTAGCTATTAACTTTAAGGAAAATCCATAAATAGTAGAATAAAATGGAAGAGGAATACCTTTAGTAGAGGTTTGGGTTGAAACTTCAAGCTTTCACTACTTCTAGAGAGAGAGAGAGAGAGAGAGAGAGAGCAAGAAGGAGAAGAAGAAAAGGGAAGAAACCGTGAGAGAGAGCAAAGAGAGAAAAATGGAATGAAAGAAAAAGAAAGCTGCAATCTATTTTAGGCAAGAGCAAAAACTTTGCTAATTTGCAATATAGGCCCCCAAGGTCTTTGGATATTTCAACACTGAACTCCCTTTCTCCACTTTCTGTCAGTCCCCTCGTCAAGCTCGCAAAAATGAAGCCTGATTAAGTATGCAAAGCCCAAGTCTATTGGTATTTTTCATGTAAAGCTATATATTTGGTTTACTCCTACATTTCTTCTTGTCTTCCAGGATGTTTGGTATAGTTTTGGTGGGGCAATGAATGGGGGCACATATTTCATTTTATGGACCAGATGATTCACTCGATGAACCTTAGATTCTAGCAAGTAATTAATATCCTTATTTACCTTTAGAACATGCCAAAATCTTCTACTCATAGTATAGAGCTACCTCCTATGTTCAACCTTTGTATGGCCTCAAGTGCTGTGGTCTTGTCAATAATATACAATTGATTAGTGTTCAGGCCAACAACACAAGCACCTAAATCACCTAGAGGGGTGTAATAAAGACCTGTTGGCATGGAAATGATCTCAATACCATTCACAAAAGCATCTATGATAATCACTCTAACAAGAAAATTCTTACTTTGATAATATTGTCAGCCAAAAATGAATATCACATTTCAAGGTTTGTACAACATCCTTTCAGAGAATGAACATCACCTCCGTAGTAAGTATGCCTTTTTTTCTTCAAATAATCACAATAAATGTACTTTTGATAAATCTAACAAAAGTAATTTTTTACACAATAAGCTTTTCACGATTTATACGTAGGAAAAAGCTAGGGAAAATTTTGCCACAATTGTTGAAATAGGTCGAAACAATCAAAGACAAATATGGAGAGGGATGAGACAAAACTATAGAAACTTGACGTAAACAAAGAGACCAGAATTGATGAATCTAACTTGATGACAACAATAGTAATACTACTAGTACTGACGGGAAATATAAAAGAGACTCATTGAGCCAGCAAATAAAAGAGATTGTATTGTGTGATACTCTAGCGGACCTGCGTTGAGGAAAGACTAGCAACTTCAATCCCAATGGCTTGAGACGCCAATATCAGCTTTCAGAAATACATAATAAGGAGCAATATTATCAACCGCATATATTAAAAAAAAAAAAAAAGAGGATAATATGCCTTTTGACATATCCAATGAAGCAAATTTGGTCCAGTTTCCTCGTGATCAGAAACTGAGAAATTTGCGAAAGTTTCACAAAATGGATATAAAAGTATTAATTGTAATAAATTCTTTTAGTTTTGATGGTAGAGTTTGAGGTTACGAATTTAAGGTTTTTTTTTTTGCTTCTAACGTTGGGAGAATGGTGAGTAACAGGAGAATGATTCTAAAATTGTTTAACTATTTTATTATGATATATTACAGGTAAGGAGGACCTGTGTTACATGGACTTGGGTAAAAGGGAATGTAGACATGAGTACGCATAAAGAGTCTGACACAAATATGTATGAAGAGTCTAACATGAGTATAGCTGAAAAAAGTAAACATTTCAATTTATTTATGTCACACCAACACCTATACCTATGTTCGACAAACACGGCAGGACACGAGTGTGGCAGGGTCAGCAAAGGGTCCATGTAACATAGAGGATGACTATTAATTAACTTTCTAACTTCCATTCCTACTTTCACTATTCATTCATTCGTGCACTATCTAAGTGCGCATTCTTTCTTGTATCTATTTTTAGTTAAAATAACTTTTATTCTTATTAGAAATCATGGGAAAAATTAGTCCTTTTCATTCTTTCAAAAACTTTCGCAGTCCTTAAAAAAGAATTTTTCCCAAAAACTATCAACAAACTCATAGTCACGCAGAACATATGAGGAAGCACAGTAATTTTACTCTCTTGCAAACTACATTAGCTAGACATGTAGAATTGTAAAAAAGCTAAAAAGAAGTACATGTAATCAATAAATTAGAAATTAACAAATTTACAATAATGGGTTAATAAAGGTTTTTAGACTTCTAATTTGACTATATCTGTCTTTTATTTATTAATTTGGCTATATTAAAGTTTAGAAAGAATTCAATATTGCTCAAGTTAGACGGAGCACACATATTTTCCAAATTTACATGTACACTTAATGAAAAAAATCGAAAGAATGGATTAAGCAAGACAATTACGATCTATAGTCACCCCAAATAGAATCTCCAAATTAATTGTTATATGTAAATATAACTTCTTTTTAAACACGAGAACTTTCGTTGTTCTCTACAATTTTAATTTTTTTTTATTCGGAAAATACTTTAAACTGCAATAAATTGAAAAATGAAACTACCATGAACTAACCAAAGTTTCATACGGAAAAAGTGGCAAAATAAAGTTGCATGCTTATTTTTTTATTATTATTATTGTCATTAAATAAATAGCATAAAGCTAATAGATGGGAAAAGTTGGGAAAAGTCTATTCATAACGATCCTCAAAGTGAAAAGTCAGGTACCAGTGCGGAACACCAAGGTCTAAAAAACAAACTGCAGTTGCAAAATGCACCCTTCATTTCTCAGGAATCTACACTAAGTCTTCTCTGAAGCAGGCAGCTTGCCCCCTATCTACAGTGAACATGCTGAAGTACAATGTACAAAATCAATTATTGGCAATGCGCAAGGGGCAACTTATATGAAGGGGGGTGGGGAAAATTGTGGCATACTAGTATTGGTGATTAAACTTAGGTAATATCACAAATTGAGAATTTATGACATTCATGTGCATAACTAGCTAAACATTATATAATAATATTGACATAACCATCCATTTACAAAACCATCCATTTACAACTTCTCTAAAACGATGTTCATAAATGACATGATTGAATAAAAATGGAATGTAAATATGCAAAGGCGCTATCTTCCTTCAATCGTTGTTGAACTGAAATCATTAACAGAAACTTCACTCGGCGGAATCCGTCCGATTTCTGATAAATCCCGTTTTACACTAAAAGCCGGTAATTTAGGACGAGGAAGCTCTTCAATTTCACCTCTGAGCATTGAAAGAACAGTGGACATGTTTGGCCTATCTTTTGAAGATTCTTGCACACACAATAAACCAACTTGGACATACCTCGATATCTCTGTTTCCTCAGGCGGAAACAATATTGCTGAATCTAGCAATTCCATTGTTTTATTTGCATTCCAAAGTTCCCAGGCCTGAAAAATTACGCAAACATAACGGAAATACTGGATGTTACTAAATATTAGTGAAACTGACTTCTGCAGAGGGACGTTCACAAAATATAGAAACTCACCCATCTCGTCAGGCTGTAACCATAATCGTCATAATAAAATCCTGTATAGTTCTTTCCAGTTATAATCTCTAGCAACAAAAATCCATAGCTGTAGACATCTGACTTGTCTGAAAACTTTCCATTTAATGCATATTCTGGGGCCATATATCCGCTAAATCACATCATTTAGGCATAAAGAGATGAAATTAACTAGGTAAGAAGAGTTTGAATCATCATAATAGGAATAGGATAAAACAAAACAGGAGAACAAGGGTGTGCTTACAATGTCCCTACAATTCTGGATGTCTGGAACTCATCTTGGTGGCCAATTTTTCTTGCTAATCCACAATCCGATATTTTTGGCTTGAACTCTTCATCTAAGAGGACGTTGCTTGGTTTCAGATCTCGATGAATAATGTTTATACTTGATTCTCTGTGAAGGTAAAGCAGGCCTCTACCGATTCCTTCAATGATGATTACAAGTCTGCTCCAATCAAGTATATATCGCTTTTCTATATCGGAAATGATTCACAATGAGATACAGTGTTGCAGTTGAGATAACTCTCTGAACATGATTAATGTCCTAACAATTCAGATTTTATCAAAAAAGAACAAAGCAAACCACCATTAACTAACCAAATATATAGGCTGCCAGGCTTTTATTTGGCATGTATTCATAAATTAGCATTTTGAATTCTCTTTCAACACAGCACCCAAGAAGCCTAACAATATTAGGATGATGCAATTTAGAAAGGATCACAACTTCATTCATAAACTCCATATTCCCATGATGGGAAGAGCTTGAACACATTTTCACTGCAATTGCCTCGCCAGTTAGGAGACTTCCCTGCAGATAAATTATATACATATTATCAATTCAACTTTTTTCTCCACAGTTGATGTGATTCCTGAGAAATTTGAAATACCTTGTAAACTGGACCAAAAGCGCCGTGGCCAATCTTATTTGCTGAAAGAAAATCATTCGTTGCATTAGCAAGTGTTTTATAACTATACTGTGGAAGCACTTCAAGCTCCGATTCAAATAATGACACTTCAGCCTTTTGTTTGTTCCCTAAATTATAAACAAAAATCATGTAAGTGAAGATGGTAGTGAGTACTAAAAGACAATTTAACACAAAACCTTTCTGCTGAGTCAAACATTTAAACAAAAAATGGCATGCTATTATGGCCATGAACGACTGAATTTATTTGGTTGTTCATAAATTAAGGTGCGAGGTCCAGAACTACTCGGTAGAAATACCAGATCAGTCCTCTTCATTGGATTACCTCTGTTCCAAACTGCTTTCCATGGCCAATTCCATGATGGTTTTGGAACTCGAGCGTAGGCCTTCCCTTTCGACTGCAACTCATTTCCTCTAGTTGGTGAGTAAGGATCACGAGTTGGAATTCTTGCATATCCTTCCTCTGGTATGACATTCTCCCCAAGTACCTGGACTTCTTCCTGGCCAACTACTGTGGCATTACTTGATGCAGAAATCATTAGGCTCTCCTCTTGCTCCAATGTCTGTTCCAGGCTTGCAATCACTTGAGCCATTGTAGGTCGTTTCTTGGGCAGGTGATGTACGCAATTTTCAACAGATCTCAGAAATTCTCTTAAACTATTTGAAGGAATTTTTCCCTGTATACTGGGATCAACAAGTCTATCATAGTCCCCTTCTGTAATACAATCTCGGAAGTATGACAGTAGGCTTTGCTGTTCTTCCTGAGTTTTAGTGTCCATCGCAGGTCTTCCTGACAAAACTACCAACAACACAACTCCAAAGGCATATACATCGCTTTTTCTTGTCAATCTACGAGTCATGACATATTCTGGATCCAAATAACCATATGTGCCTTTGACTTTTGTGCTAACATAGCTCTTTGATTGGGTTTTCTTTTCAAGTTTGGATAGTCCAAAATCTGAAATCTTAGCCACAAAATTCTCATCCAGCAGGATGTTTGAATCCTTCACATCACGGTGTATTACTGCGCATTCAGTGCCAGTATGAAGGTATTCCAGTCCCCGAGCGGCACCGATGCAGATTCTAAGCCTTTGCTCCCAGCTAAGAGGAGCAATATCCTTACCCTTTCTGCTAAGTTTGTACAGATTATCTGCAAGTGTGCCACGTGGCATGTACTCATACACAAGGATCATCTCCTGGCCCTCATTACAATAGCCTAACAAAGAGACAAGATGAACATGCCGGAGCCTAGAAAGTGTTTCAATTTCTGTCCAAAACTCATGAGCCCCTTGCTTGGAATCAAAATTCAACCTTTTTATGGCAACAATTTTCGAGATGCTGGGAATGAACCCTTTATACACTTTACCGAATCCACCCCTTCCAATGACAAATGCATCACGAAAGTTTTGGGTTGCTGACTTGATCTCAACAAGTGAGAAGCAATGGTAATATGGCTCAGTTCTGGATGTTCGTGTGCTTGTTTCCAAGTTGAATTTATCTTCCCAAATTCGCCTCAAGTTATAGACCACCGTATTGACTAAGATAATAAGGATTGTCATACCGGTCGCAATAAAATTGCTTTTGTCGAAACCTAGGAACATTTTTTGGTTCTTCAGCTTACTAGATGTTGACACTCTTTTTGGAAATGAAGGATTTGGAGTTGACAAAATATTATCAAGGTTGCTCAACTTGAAGATCTCCAGCCCATCCAAAATTCCAAGGACTGATTGATCAACTGATTGTAGGGAAATCAAGAGATCATACTTGACGCCTTCTTTATCTGCTTTCATTATCACCACATAGTCCTTGTATACCGGGATCCCAGTGCCACCACTCCATCTGATCACATTAGCTCGAGTTTCCACGATCTCATTATTTATGAGGACACTGAACTCCCTTTCTCCACTTTCCATCATCCCCACATCCAGTTCACAAAAATGAAGCCTGATTAAGTATGCAAAGCCCAAGTCTATGGGTATTTTCCATGTAAAGCTATACATTTGGCTTACTCCCGTGTTTCTTCCTGTCTTCCAGGATGTCTGGTATAGTTTTGGTGGTGCAATGAATGCTGGCACATATTTCATTTTAAGGACTGGATGATTCACACGATGAACCTTAGATTCTAACAAGTAATTAGTATCCTCATTCCACCTCCGGAACATGCCAAAATCTTCTATTGATGAGATAGAGCTACCTCCTATATTCAATCTTTGTATGGCCTCAAGTGCTGTGGACTTGTCAATAATATACATTTGATTATTCAGGCCAACAACACGGGCACCTAAATCACCAGGAGGGGTGTAATAAAGACCAGTTGGCATGGAAATGATCTCAATACCGTTCACAAAAGCATATATGTTACTTCCCTGGAAGGGGGAGAAAGTTATTTTTAACTCTACATTTTCATCAACATTCAAACAGAATTCCTTGACAAGGTATTTTGCACCAGAAGCATCAGCGTCAACTGTAGCACTGAAGTCCTTGAGGAGGGTGAAAAGGCCAGCTTTAACAGTGAAAAAATCCAGAGACTTTTCATAACCGCGATAAGAAGCAGGGTAAAAATGTAGACGAATGAACTTCTGACCTGGATTGACTCGAAACTTGTAATGAAATGGAGTTGCAGAAATTCTTGCAGTCATGTAGGGAACAGAATCAGCAGAGTTGAATTTGTAAACAACGGTTGAGCTTTTTGACTTTCCTTTTGGTTGCAGTGAAGACATCAATTTTGAAGCCGTTTCCCCAATCCAATCGCGACCATCAAGTGCAGTTGAGTTGCCAAGGGTGCCACAGTTAATGGCAACATCACCAAGGTAATGCATGGCTGCTGCTGGAGTATCGCCTCCATTAACATCAATACGATGATGACTGACAAATGCTAAGATACAGTATGAAAAAAGAGTGACCACAAAAACTAGATTAAGATTCATGGCTTGCTGTTTCTGCAGAGTGCTGAATAATTAAATAGCTAATAGAGCCACAGGAGTTGATTTTCCCAAGCACAGAGAGGAGAGCTTCCGGCTACGCTTGCACTTTGTGTCTTTGTGTTATAATTGGCCCATTGAGGAATTGACAAATGCCCCCTGGTTGACGCCTTGTGGTTGACGCGAACAGTAATTTCCCATAATACGAAAATTCCAACAAATGACCGTTGACGCGGTTTAAGTTGACGTTAGCAGTAATCTTTCTACACAATAAGCTTTTTTAACGGTTCATGCATACATATAAATAAATAAAAAAAACGTTTTATATACTTGGACAAGGAAAAAGCTAGGGAAAATTTTGCTAAAATTGTTGAAGACTATAGAAACTTGACGGAAAAAAAGAGACTTGAATTGATGAATCTAATTTGCGAAAGCTTCCTCAACGTAATTCTTTGAGGAATTCGTATTGTGCGTTCGACAACTATGGAACTCTATTAGCTTCTTGCAAGCTACTATTATGTTAAGTTCCCAACTATAGATTTTGATTAATAAATAGAAGCTGCTCGTAAGTAATAGCAAATTATGCAATTCTAGTCGTTTTTCCCTGGGAAATACCTAAGAATTTGCTACTTTTTCTATTTCTACATATTAAATGTACAACAAATGAGCTATGACAAAATTTCCAGTCCTATTTGTTGGATGCAAAAGCCAATAGTTAGATATTAGGATAGAAATCAATCAAATAATGATTTCTCCTGATTTTCATTTACTTTGTTTTTGTCATTTATTTAGAAATCAATCAAAATGATGATTCCTCATAATTTTTATATACTATGTTTTGTAATATTTTTTTTTTGGGGCATGGGATGTACCACTGCACCAAGCAATTTGGGATGGGGGTATTTCCATTTGAATTTTGTGTAGTACACAAAATAATATATGGTTAGGCACATCCTGTCGGTACGACATGTAAGACTAATGTTGGGCCTGTCGGTATTTACTCCATTTTTTAAAAATTTATTTGAGTAATTATGGAAAAAGTTGTATAAAACATTGAAAGGGTGGGGTTTTTTTATACATAAAAAAATGAAAAGCAAAAAAAAAAATTCGAAAGTAACTTAGGGTTGCTCTTTGGGATTAACTTTTTTTTTTCCAACTTAAAAAAAAACTGAAAAATACATCAAAAACAACTATTTATTTTGAAAAAGCTTAGAAATTAATCATGTATTAACATGTAAATGTAACGAAAAGCAAGTACACAATCTCGTTAGATATCAATTTTCAAAATTGCACAAGATTTGTATAACACTGATTACACTAGTTATTAAAACTTGAGTTCCTATATAATCACCGTTAGTCTATCATCTTAGAGAAACAAAAAGGTGACTTTTTAATCTCTCCGTGTCGCCCAGCAACACAAGGAGTTTTCCTTAGAAATTGAAAGCCTTTTTCTAAGTATTTCTTATCCAGTTTAGGCGTATGATACTGACCCACAAGAAACTTCTATGCAATAATGGTCAGCATAGGACTTGCTAGTTGCTAGTGCAAGTATCAAGAAACTTTCGCTTCTTGATTTTCCTCTTGGTTGCAAATTGCAATGAAGAAATGAACTTTTGAGCCACAAATTAACAAGCCAATTAACAGCTAGCATCACCTAATATGTAACATGAGAGTATATGGCTTCTTCTGTGGTTTCTGCTAAGTTCAAAGTTTCGTTTGTCTTTTGCTAGGTGTTATTAATTCACACTTGGTCAAGATAAGAAAGAAAAATACTTTTTTTTTTTTAGAGTAGAAAGAAAAATACTTTAGTCTAATGTTTGTTTGTTCATACCAAGCCTGGCAATTGTTGACTTTATGGGGGTTTTTTGTTGACTTTTTGGGGCCTCTTTTTGGTGCATGATTAAAGAAAACCTTTGCTTTCATCTCAAATTGATTGATTGATTGATTGATAATCAGTGCTGAAGGGGAGGTCCAATGGCGAGTGAGTATTGCGTGCACCACGCACGTCACGTGACGTGTCACGTGGCGCACTAGAACCAATTACACATCGCCAAATAATACAAGGTATGACCCACCATTGTCACATAACTATAAATTATTGGTTCTAGTACATCACGTGGCAATGCACGTGGTATATTATATACTTTTCCGTCCAATGGCTCTTAACTAATCAATCTGGAGATCTTTTTTCTTTTTTATTAATATTTTTTTTTAAACTTTGCAACGCCTATGATTGTTGAATATTCTGTACAAAATCAAAAAGTTACGCAAAGATCATGGGGAAATTTTAGAGAATTTCAAGTCCGTGTAATACAAAATGAACGGTGTTAATCACTTCTGGTTTCGGTTTCAGCAGGAATTTCCGAAAAATTTATCAGCAGACTTAATACTCTCTGTAAGTCTATTGCCTACATAAACAAAGATCATTTGAACGAAAACTTGCTTCATTTGAATGGAGCGTTTCAGCCACTGGAGCCACGGTCGGGGGTTCAAAAACCTGTGGCGGAGGCAAGGGGGTCTAAGGGGGCAGCCGCCCCGCCTCCAATTTGTAAAATAAATTTTTTGTAAGTAAATTCTTTTTTTTGAAAGCATAAGTAAAATTTTTGTAGTATTATATTTTGCCTCGCCTAAAATTAACAAAAAAATCAATTGCTCGCCCTTCAACTTGTAAAATTTTTTTTGCATTACTATATTTTGCCCTTCCAATAATTAATAAAAAAAATCAATTATACCCCTCAAACCGTTGTCTTTATAAGTTATTTAAATTTGGGCTTAATATTTCCTACTACTTATCTAGACTCACCCCCTAAAAAAAATTCTGGCTCTCTCACTAAACCTCAGCCTTGGCATTAAAGAGGAGGGGGATACTTGGGTAGATGTAAGATTAAGGAGCCACACTCCTAATTGTGTGTGGCAAAAATAGTTTGAGGTCACACTCAGCACACCATTGGAATCTCCACCCCACTTGTGTGAGATAATATATATTGTAATACGAATTGTTAAATGGAGTGTTTCTAAAAAATTTATTTTTAAATACTTTTTATTTTAATTACATATCTTTAAAAAAATTTAAAAATACTACAGTAATGGCTCCGTTTGAATATGATTATTTGAGAATTATTTGAAATTCTTTTCTAAATGTGTTTGGATAGATGAAAATTATTTGAAAAAATTTTCAACAAAAGTTAACAATTTTTCCTCTCATTTTTTGAACTTTGAAAATTTTTTAAAAAACTTATTTGAAAATTTTAAAACTTCCTGATAACTTATTCTATTTTTCACACATTATTTATAAAACTTAATATTTTTTGCAACAAATTTTGTTTATAAAAAGAAAAAAAAATTGCGACGGATATTTTCAACACTATTTACAATAATAATGGACTAATGATCACTGCCACCGGATGCTGACCAGCCTCTTGACTTGCCCTTTGGTTATAGTGGAGACAGGAATTTCGAGGCTGCTTCTCCAATCCAATCACGACCGTCAAGTGCAGTTGAGGTGCCAAGTGTGCCAAACTTTAATAGCAAAATCACCTAGGTGATACATGACGGATCCTGAAGTATTCTGAAATATTTAGGTAGACCGAGTTTATGAAATATAGATTTTTTAATCTAAAAGCAGCTAACTTATTTATACGATGGGTCATAAATAACGTGATAATTTTTAAATTAAGAGTTTACGAAACTATTCTGTGAATCGGGTCTACCTAAATATTTGCCTGAATATTACCTCCATTAGCATCAACATGATGACTGGATGATAACTGACACACACTAAAATGAGACATGAAAACAGAGTGACCACAAAAACCAGCTTATTAAGATTCATGACTTCTTGTTTCTACAAGTGCTGAATAATTAAATAGCTAACAGAGCCACAGGAGTTGATTTCCTCAGGAATTGAGAGAAAAGCTTCAGACTATGCTTGCATTCTGTGTTGTAATTAGCTCATTGAGAAATTTACCAATGCTTCATCGTTCACGCGTTTTTAGTTGGCTTGATCATTAATTATCCATAACTGGAAAATTCAAACAAATGTAGGAAAGTATAACCAATGGGTATTGAATGGACTTTTCTGCTTCATTTGATAGTGAAATTATGTTCACATACCTAAAATGGTTTCTCACACATCTCTTTTTACACCATCTATTAGTACAAAATTTTCATTTGCACTATTTATTAACATAAAATTTTCCCTTGAAAGGTATGTGAGAAACTAAAAGAGATGTGCAATATTACTGCCCTTTTGATAACAAATTGCACTGGAAAATTTATGATTTTGCGTAAACTAATGATTAGAGAAAAACTTGATAGTGCAAAACTTTCCCTGTTTAACTCTTCTAAACTTATGTATGAAAATGTAATTTTTTTTTTGGTTTAGATATAAGGCCATCGTGGGTAAAAAAAAAGAAAAAAAATATAAACAAGCTCGGTTTCTAAAGCCACGATTGCTAAAAAAAATAAATGAGGAAGCACAGTATGAAAACAGAGTGACCACAAAAGCTAGCTTATTAAGATTCATGGCTTTTTGTTTCTGCAGAGTGCTGAATAATTAAATAACTAACAGAGTCACAGTGAGTTGATTTTTTTACTAAGAATAAAGAGCAAAGCTTCCGGGCATGCTTGGACTCTGCGTTACAATTAACCCATTGAGGAAATTCACTAATGCCCCATGAACCACGCATACTCGTTTTTAGTTGACTTGAACATTAATTTTCCATCACACGAAAATAAGTACGGCGAATTGGCATTGAATGGACTTTATTGCTCCAATTTTGATAAAGGGGAAATAAATTTCACACACCTCTCATAAATTCTCACACATTTTTTTACACCATTCATTAGCACAAAATTTTCACTTCAAGATGTGTAAGAAATTAAATTGGGTATATGAATGTCATTTCCCTTTTAATAACAAATTCCGCTGGAAATTTGAAGATTTCGTGTAAACTAATGTTCTGAGATAAACTTGACATTACAAAGTTTTGCTCATTTATATCTTCTAAACTTATTTATGAAAAAATTTAGATTTTTTTCTTTTTTTTTTCCTGTCACACACACCCGCACACCTCTCTCTCTCTCTCTCTCTCTCTCTCTCTCTCTCTCTCTCTCTCTCGGCTGAGAAATATCTCAATTAGCTCAATGAAGTAGGGTAGCATTTTTTTCGGTTGACCTGACAAGTCAATGGAAGGGAAGATGCAGAGAAAGAGACCATAAGGAAGAAATATGGGCAGCGAGCTCACTTTTATTTTTGGTTTTCTTAATTTGAACAACGGAATTCTTGGTATTTGGATAAAACACTTCATTTTTAATTTTTGATACTCTAAAAAATACTTTATATTTTTTGGAATACGTAGACAATGGGTGGTTCCCTGATTTATGTTTATTTACTTTTCCAGCATATCCTTGCAAATATTGATAACAAAAAGTATATACCTAAAAACTGAATTAGACCAAGAAACAAAAGGGAAAGATGTATTTATTAAAAGATCAGAAAATGATGTATTTATTAAAGGATCAGAAAATGAGTATCACCTTTCAAGATGTGTACCACATCCTCGCGGAGAATGAGCATCACTTCCATATTAAATATGCTTTTTTTTTCCTTTAATATCGTCGCAATAGATGTACTTTTGATATGTCTAACAGAATTAATCTTTTTATACAATAAGCTTTTTTAACATTTTATACATAAATGGACAAACAAAAAAAAAAAGCGCCAGGGAAATTTTGCAAACAGTTCGAAACAATAAAAAAAAAAAATGTAGAGAGCGATGAGACAAGACTAGAGAAACTTGAATTAAACACAGATACCAGAACTGATGAATCTCATTTGATGACAGCAATAGTAATACCACTAATGCTAAGTGGAACAATGAATGAGATCCATTGAGCCATCAAAGAGACGGTAATTGAACAAAGATAATAAAGTGGAAGAATATATGATTTCATTCAACCCAAAATTTCTGATACAATTTGCTACTTATGTACAATTGGAACAAATAAAAAAATTGCCACCTGTCTAAAGCCTATTTGCAACTAGTGATAAAATTTCCTAACTAACCTAGTCCTATCCTATCCATTCTTGAAGAGTAAGCAAGTGCATTATCACCAGAATCTGATTGATATCTTCAAAACTTGTACAATCCTCAGCTTCGCTGTGAGCTAAGGACCTGGCCGCTTGAGCCACTCTCGAGCTAATGTGTCCACTTGTTCCTAGCCTTATAACTTAATTTCTTCAGTAATGGTGGCGAGCACGAAAACAACGGGAATGGGATGGACGGCCCAGTTTGAATCTGAAGTGGGTTGATCTGTTGTTGGACGCCGACCCAGAAAACGCTGTGGCCGTTTGCAGGTGCTGCGGCAGCATTTGTTATATCAGTAGCCATTTCGCTGGCAGCTCTAAACTACTCCTTTTGTTGCAGCCCTCCGCATTACCCTCCTTTAGGTGTGTAATGTATTACTACTTCCGAATTTTCTCAATTATTTTAGCATTTCTCGGTTTCCGGTGTTGTTGTACTTTGTACATCAAATGTTGAACAGAATGTTTTACCAGACTGTACTGTGTGGTACTCTATTGGCCCACAACAGTTGCAGACTCCGGTTTTGGAAAGAGGACTAGCAACTTCTACAGCAGCGGTTTGAGGCGCCAATATCAGCTTTCAGATACATATTTAAATGGATTCAACAAAGAGGAAATATCATCCCAAAAAAAAAAAAGAAAAGAAAAGAATAGATGATACGCCTTCATTCCCCTGAAATCTATTATTCTAAATCTTGTTTGAAGCAGGCTGCTTGCCACCTACCTACAGTGAACATACTGAAGTAAAATGTACAAAAATCAATTAATGGCAATAAATGCATAAAGGGAACTTACATGAAGTGCGTTAGGGACCACTGTTGGATATTGGTATTGGCGATTAAACTCAGGCAATATCACAAATTGATAATTAATGACATTCATGTGCATCATTAATTAATAATTATATACGGTATTGAGATAATCAAACATTTACAACTCTAAAAAGATGTTCCTTAGTAATGTAATTGAAAGAAAATGAGAATTTTACGTGTGCCGCGGCGCTATCTTCTTGAACCCGTCGTTAAATTGAGCTGAAATTAGTAACAGATCATGTCTACGGTGGACTACATTCAGTTTCTGATAAACAAGACGGTAAATTAGGCTGAGGAAGCTCTTCAATTTCTCCGCTAAGCATTGAAAGAACAGTGGACATGTTTGGTCTATCTTTTGAAGAATCTTGCACACACAATAAACCAACTTGGACATATCTCGATATCTCCGTTTCATTGGGTGGAAACAATAATGCTGAATCTACCAATTCCATTGTTTTATTTGCATTCCAGAGTTTCCAGGCCTGAAAAATGATGAGAACATAATGGAAGTAACGGATGTCACTAAATAGAAGCGAAACCGACTTTTGCAAAGGGACATTCACAATAAAAGAAACTCACCCATCTTATGAGGCTCCGACCATAAAAGCTTGAATTTGTTTTGCCACTAACAATTTCTAGTAACAACAATCCATAACTGTAGACATCGGACTTGTCTGAAAACCTTCCTTCCGTTGCACAATCTGGGGCCGTATGATATCCCCTAAATCATATCATTTAGGCATAAAGAGGTGAAATTAATTAAGTAAGAAGAGTTTGATCATCATATTAGGTTCGGAAACATAACAGGAGAACAAATGTGCGTACCATATCCTTACATCTCTGATCGTATCGGACTCATATTTGCTGCCTAAAGTTCTTGCTAATTCACAATCTGATATTTTTGGCTTCAGCTCTTCGTCTAAGAGGATGTTGCTTGCTTTCAGATTTTTGTGAATAATGTTCAGTCTTGAATCTCGATGAAGGTAAAGAAGGCCTCTACCAATTCCTGCTATGATGATTGCACGTCTGTTCCAATCAAGCACATATCGTTTCTCTGTATCTGAAAGAGTCACAATGAAATAGAGTGTTACGTTTGAGAAAACTCACTGAACATGATTAATGTCCTGATGATTCAGGTTTAATCAAAAAAAGAATAAAGCGGCCCATCATTAACTAACCAAATAAATATCAGTCCAGGCTTTTATTTGGCATGTATCCGTAAATTAGCATTCTTAGTTCTTTTTCAACACAACAACCGAGAAGTCTAACAATATTAGGATGTTGCAGTTTAGAATGGACCACAACTTCATTCATAAATTCCACACTCCTTTGATAGTGATTGCTTGAACGCACTTTCACTGCAATTGCCTGGCCAGTTGAGAGAATCCCCTGTAGATTAAATCGTATACATGATTATTAATTCAAATTTTTTCCTCCACATACATGATTATTAATTCAATTTTTTTAATCCACAAGCGATGTAACTCCAGCCAGAGCAATTTGCAATACCTTGTAAACTGCATTAAAAAAAGCGATGCCTATCTCATTCTCTGGTTGAAAACCATTCGTTGCATCAGCAAGTGTCTTGTAACTATAGAGTTGCACCCCTTCAGGCATCGATTCAAGTAATGACACTTCAGCCTTTTGTTTTTTCCCTTATTTATGAATAAAAAAATTTCATGTAAGTGAAGGTGGTAGTAAGTACTAATGGACAAATTTAACATATTGCCTCTTTGCTTAGTCAATCATTTCCACAAAAGAAAAAGGTATGCTAATATGGCAATCAACAAAGATCCCAGTTGATGTCATCTGGGGATGGCTGGTATGTTATAATGTTTCGTTCATTTTGCAATTATGTACGTCCAAAAGAAAATTTTCAGAATTTGACCTTTCTTTCTATTCTTTAACAAGTGCAACGATTCCAGATTCTAAACTAAAAGGAGTTAAATAATCGAGATACTTTGGAAGAAGTGTTTTATCTTAGCATTAGTTTTAAGAGATTTTTTCTTGAAGAAAAGTTCACGATATTATTTCAATAATTAGTTAAAATAAAAGAGTGATACAACTAAGACTAGTATATAAAAATCATAGCGAAAATGTATAATTTGCCTAAAACTATTGAATAACGGCCAAAAAAATAATTTAAAATGCAAAATGAGATACCATAAGGAAAAATTATGTTACAACAAGAAAAGGCACTATAAGATCCGTAATCAAAACGAAAGGTGTGCTAACTTGTGCTTCTGTTAGGCATTGAATCGGAAGATATTTCTATTAAATAAGACATTATGTTAAATAGGTTGGGGCCGCGAAAAATTTTGTTTCTCTTGGAAGGGATGGGATTCCAGTGGAAGTTATGGTTTATGTCTCAGAACGGGAATACTTGGATCAAATTAACATTATGCATGATTTGCCACTGCAAAAAGCAATTTCCGAACAAGTGACACTGAATAGACTCAGAAGTTGTCTCAGTAATCTATGACAGAAAGACCTCAACGAAATTGCGCATTGTTGCTCGGACATCCTCAATTAAGAAATGACAGAATTGTTCATTAAATGAATTGCAACGTTTGGGTTTATTTGGATGCTCAAAAATTAAGGTGCAAGGACTAGAAATACCGGATAGTAACAACAAATATGTTCTCTTCATTGGCTTACCTCTGCTCCAAATTGCTTTCCGTGGCCAATTCCATGAGGGTTTTGGGACTCGAGCATAGTCCTTCCTTGTCGGTTGCAAGTCATTTACTCCAGTCGTCGAGTAAGGATTCTGAGCTAGATTGCTTGTGCTGCCTTCCTTTGGTGAGGGTATGAAATTCTCCTCAAGTACTGTTAAGTCATTTCCACTAGCAGGTATGTAAGGATTCTGAATTGGATTGCCTATGATGCCTTCCTCTGGAGAGGGTATGACAATCTCCCCAAGTATTGGGACATCTTCCTGGCCATTTACTGTGGAATTCGTTGATGAAGAAACCACAGGGCTCCCCTGTTGCTCCAATGCCTGTTCGAGGCTTGCAACCACTTGAGCCATTGTAGGCCGTTTCTTGGGCACGTGGTGTAAGCAATTTTCAACAGATTTCAAAAATTCTGTTAAACTTTTTGAAGAAATTTTCCCCTGTAGACGAGGATCAACAATTCTATCAACATCCCCTTCTGTAATACATTCTCGGAAGCATGACAGTAGGCTTTGCTGTTCTTGAGATTTAGTGTCTATAACAGGTCTTCCTGACAAAACTACCAACAACACGACTCCAAACGCATATACATCGCTTTTTCTTGTCAATCTACGGGTCATGACATATTCTGGATCTAAATAACCATGTTTGCCTTTGACTAATGTGCTGACATAGCTCTTTGAATGGGTTCTCTTTTCAAGTTTGGATAGTCCGAAATCTGAAATCTTTGCCACAAAACTCTCATCAAGCAGGATGTTTGAATCCTTCACATCACGGTGTATTACTGGGCATTCAGTGCCAGTATGAAGGTATTCTAGTCCACGAGCAGCACCAATGCAGATTCTAAGCCTTTGCTGCCAGCTTAGAGGAGCTATACCCTTACCCTTTCTACTAAGTTTGTACAGATTATCAGCAAGTGTGCCACATGGCATGTACTCATAAACAAGTATCATCTCCTGGCCCTCATTACAATAGCCTAACAAAGAGACAACATGAACATGCCGGAGCCTAGAAAGTGTTTCAATTTCTGTCCAAAACTCATGAGCCCCTTGCCGGGAACTGAAGTTCAACCTTTTTATGGCAACGATTTCCGAAATGCTGGTAATGAATCCTTTATACACTTTACCGAATCCACCCCTTCCAATGACAAGTGCATCACTAAAGTTTTGGGTTGCTGACTTGATCTCCACAAGTGAGAAGCGATAGTAAAATTTCTCAATTCTGGATGTTCCTGTGCCCGTTTCCAAGTTGAATTTATATTCCCAAATTTGCCTCAAGTTATAGACCACAATATTAACTAAAATAATGAGGATTGTCATACCGGTCGCAACAACATTGCTTTGGCCGAAACCTAGGAACACTTTTTGGTTCTTTAGGTTCCAAGATGTTGACACTATTTTTGTAAAAGGATTTGGAGTCGTAAAACTATTCTCAAGGTTGCTCAACTTGAAGATCTCTAGCCCATTCAAAAGTCCAAGGACTAATTTATCTTCTGATTGTAGGCCAATCAAGAGATCATACTGGGCACCTTCTTTATCTGCTTTCATTATTGCCACATAGTCCTTGTATACTGGGATCCTAGTGCCACCACTCCATCTGATCACATTGGCACGAGTCTCTGCAATCTCATTATTTATGAGGACACTAAACTCCCTTTCTCCACTATCTGTCATCCCCGCATCAAGCTCACAAAAATGAAGCCTAATTAGGTATGCGAAGCCCAAGTCTATGGGTATTTTCCATGTAAAGCTATATATTTGTCTTTTACCTACATTTCTTCCTATCTTCCAGGATGTCTGGTATAGTTTTGGTGGTGCAATAAATGCTGGCACATATTTCATTTTAAGGACCAGATGATTCACTCGATGAGCCTTAGATTCTACCAAGTAATTAGTATCCTCATTCCACCTCCGAAACATGCCAAAATCTTCTACTGATGAGATAGAGCTACCTCCTATGTTCAACCTTTGTATAGCCTCAAGAGCAGTGGACTTGTCAATAATATGCAACTGATTATTCAGGCCAACAACGGGGGCACCCAAATCACCAGGAGGGGTGTAATAAAGACCAGTTGGCATGGAAATGATCTCAATACCATTCACAAAAGCATATATATTATTCCCCTGGAAGGGGGAGAAAGTTATTTTCAACTCTAAATTTTCATCAACACTCAAACAGAATTCCTTGACAAGGTATTTTGCACCAGAAGCATCAGCATCAGCATCAACCAAAGCACTGAAGTCCTTTAGGAGGGTGAAAGGGCCAGCTTAACGGTGAAAAAAATCCAGAGACTTTTCAAAACCACGATAGGAAGAAGGGTAAAAATGTAGACGAATGAACTTCTGACCTGGATTGACTTGAAACTTGTAGTGAAATGGAGTTGCAGAGATTCTTGCAGTCATGTAGGGAACAGAATCAGCAGAGTTGAATTTGTGAATAGCGGTTGAGCTTCTTGACTTTCCTTTTGGTTGCAATGAAGACAGAAATTTTGAGGCTGTTTCTCCAATCCAATCACGACCATCAATTGCAGTTGAGTTGCCTAGTGTGCCACAGTTAATAGCAATATCACTTAGGTAATACATGGCTGCTGCGGGAGTATCACCTCCATTAGCATCAACATGATGATGACTGACGCTTACAAAGCTGTAGTATGAATACAGAGTGGCCACAAAAACTAGATTATTAAGGTTCATGGCTTCTTGTTTCTGCTGAGTGATGAATGATTGAATAGCTAATAGAGCAACAGGAATTGACATTGCTAGGAATAGAGAGGAAAGCTTCTGGCCATGCTTTGACTTTGTGTTGTAACTAACCCATTGTGGCATTGGCTATGCGCCAGCGTTGACGCGTTTTTAGTTGACTTGAACATTAATTTCCAACAAACGAAGCAATACAGAGCGAATGGTATTCAATGGATTTTTTTTTGGCTCCAGCGGAAATAATATTTATAAACCTCTAATAGTTTCTCACACCACATTCTTTTTGCACCATTTACTAGTAAAAAATTTTTCACTTGAAAGGTGTGTGAGAAACTTAAATTTTCCTTCTGATAACAAATTGCATTGGAAAATTTATGATGTTGTTTAAACTAATGATTAGATATAAACTTGATAGTACAAAATTTCCCTCTTTTAAATCTTCTGAACTTATGTTTGAAAAAACGTAATTTTTTTTTTTTGGGTGTTAGATATAAAGTGATTCTAAGGGGGGAAAAAAGTATATAAAAAAGCCAGATCCATAATCACGGTTGATATCAAAGTAGATGAGGAAGCATAGTATTTTTCTCTCTTGCAAACTACATTATAGCTAGACATGGAGAACTGTAAAGAAGCCCTCAATAAATTAGAAATTAGGTAAGTTACCAAGATAGGGTAATAAAGGTTCTTAGAAATCTAATTTGACGTTCATTGTTCTCAAAAAAATTTTACTTTAATTTCTTTGAGAAGATATTTAAAACTTTATTTACCTTAATAAACAAAATCGACAAACAATTGAAAAACGAGGAATATCATGGGCTAGCAATCGTTTCACACATAAAACTTTGCAAACTACGGAATGCCGGACCACTAGTTTTTTAGTGAAAGAGGCCCGAACATTTCATCCATCGATCTTAGCCCAAAAACAGAGTTTTTGTTTTGGTAAATATATTCAAATTTGTCCAAAAGCAGTAGTAGGTGGCAAGTTCTGTTTTTTGCATTTTGGGAATCTAGAAAGACTCAAGTAGCATCAACCAAAGAATAACCATATAAACAGACATCCAACTTGCAAAAACTTACAATTCAAAACTCCCTCTGCAAAATTTAGCCATGGACAATAATTTTTCTTTTCTTTTTTTTTTCTTTAGGCATACAGACGGTTAAGAACTAGAAAAATTTACCATGTTATACATGAAATTCCATATATTCCTTTCAGAGAACCTGTTCCAATACCTTGTGCAATAAAACACACAGAAGAAATGGACCTCAAGGTGAAAAGTCAGGTGCCAGGGCCAAACACAAGGGCTAAAAAACAAACTAAAGTTGCAAAATGCACTCTTCATTCCGCAGAAATCTACTCAACATCACATTTTATCTTCTTGAAGCAGGTTGCTTGCCAGTTTAATGAAGATTCATCAGTTATTTTGGATCTTCTCCAAGATAATCCTACCTACAGTGAACGCGCTGAAATATCATGTCCAAAATCAATTATTAGCGATGCATAGAGGGCAACTCATATGATGTGGGGTGGGGGGCGAATTGATTAGTTTATTGTTGGAAAAAAAAAATTCGGCAAATGTGGATCCTGGCAGGGGCTTGGTACCAAACGCGGTGGACAACAAAATTTTTTTTAATCTTATCCCGCCGCGTTTTACTGCAGTCCCTTTTTTTTTTTTAGCGTGTGTTTGGTGGGTTGAGGGGTAGGGCTAGGGTCTTGATTTTGGTTTAGGATTTAGGGTTTTAGGGGTTTGAAGGTTAATGTTTTGGTAAGTTTATAGATTTTATTGTTTAAAATAATTGAGATAATTCAAATCGCATATATTATGTACATAGATTGTGTTTGAATTGTAGAATTTTGGATTTAAAAATAAAAAGTCATAGACATCAAATTTCTTAATTTTCTAATGTCTTGGGGGCATTTTATATATTTTTTGATGTCAAAATTTAATTTTAATGTAAAAATGGTGAACGTGCAATTATAGGGGCAAAATGATAATTTCAAAATACAAACATATTTTTTCACAAAATTTTTATTTTTAAATTGGCAATTTATGCCCTTATATTGATTTTTAAATTTTTGTGATTTTTTAAAGTGGACCACTATTATTCCATCTTCTTTGAAGCAGGCTGCTTGCCACCTACCTACAATGAAGCTGAAGTAAAATGTACAAAATCAATTATTGACAATTAAGTGCATAAAGGGAACTTACATGGAGTGCGTTAGCGACAACTGTGGGATATTGGTATTGGCGATTAAACTCAGGCAATATCACAAATTGATAATTAATGATATTCATGTGCATCATTAATTAATAAATAAATACAGTATTGAGATCATCATCCATTTACAGCTCTAAAAAGATGTTCCTTAGTAAAATGATTGAAAGAAAATAGAATTTAAATATGCCAAGGCGAAATCTTCCTTAACCCCTTGTTAAATTGAACTGAAATCACTAACAGAAGATGCGCATGGTGGAATACATTCGGTTTCTGATAAACCCCGTCTTGCATCATGAGACGGTAAACTAGGCTGAGGAAGCTCTTCAATTTCTCCGCTAAGCATCGAAAGAACAGTGGACATGTTTGGTCTATCTTTTGAAGAATCTTGCACACACAATAAACCAACTTGGACATATCTCGATATCTTCGTTACATTGGGTGGAAACAATAATGCTGAATATACCAATTCCATTGTTTTATTTGCATTCCAGAGTTTCCAGGCCTGAAAAATGATGAGAATATAATGGAAGTAATGGATGTTACTAAATAGAAGTGAAACTGTCTTTTGCAGACAGACATTCACGATCAAAGAAACTCACCCATCCTATCAGGTCCTGACCATTATCGTCATAACAAAAGTTTAAATTGGTGTTTCCACTAACAATCTCTAGTAACAACACTCCATAGTCATAGACATCTGACTTGTGCGAAGCCTTTCTCTCCATTGCATATTTTGGAGCCATGTGTCCCCTAATCCCGTCATTCAGGTATAAAGAGGTGAAATTAATTGGATAAGAAGAGTTTGAATCATCATAATAGGAGGAAACATAACACAAAACATATGTGCTTACCATGCCCCTATAGTCGCGTTGTACTCATCTTGGCTGCCCATGACAAATCTTGCTAAATCCCAGTTCGATATTTTTGGCTTCAGCTCTTCATCTAAGAGGATGTTGCTTGGTTTTAGATCTCCATGAATAATGTTTAAAGTTGAATCTCGGTCAAGGTAAAGAAGGCCTCTACCAATTCCTTCAATAATGATTGCACGTCTGTTCCAATCAAGCATACATCAATTTCCTATATCTGAAGGAATCACAATGAAATACAGTGCTACAGTTGAGATAACTGTCTGAACATGATTAATGTCCTGAAGTATCAAATTTGATTCAAAAAAGAACAAAGCGACACATCATTAACTAACCAGATAAATAAAAGTCGAAGCTTTTATTTGGCATGTATTCGTAAATTAGCATTTTCAATTCTTTTCCAACACAGCACCCAAGAAGTCTAACAATATTAGGATGTTGCAGTTCAGAAAGGACCACAACTTCATTCATAAACTCCATATTCCCTTGATGGGCAGAGATTGAACGATTTTTCACTGCAATTTCCTGGCCATTTAAGAGAATCCCCTACAGATAAATCATATACATGATTATTAATTCAATTCTTTTTCTTCACAATCGAGGTAACTTCAGAGGAATTTGCGGTACCTTGTAAATTGCACCAAAAAAACCGATGCCAATCTCATTCTCAGGGTGAAAATCATTCGTTGCTTTAGCAAGTGTCTTGTAACTGTAGAGTTGCTGCCCTTCAGGCTTCAATTCAAGTAATGACCCCTCAACTTTTTGTTTGTTCCCTTATTTATGAACAAAATTCACGTAAGTGAAGGTGGTAATAAGTACAAATGGACAAATTTTGCTTTGTCAATCATTTTCACCCAAAAAAAAAAAAATGGTATGCTAACAGGGCAATGAATAAAGATGTCATCTGCTATAATGTGTTATTCATTTTGCAATGATGTATACTCTAAAGAAGATTTTCGGAATTTGTCCTTCCTTTCTTGTCGTTAATGGGAGTCATGATTCCAGATTCCTAATTAAAGGATGAGATTAAATAGTTTATCTTTAACTCAGTTTTATGAGATTTTTTCAGAAGAACAGTTCACCATTTATAATTCTGGTTATATTTCAAAAATTAATTAAAATAAAAGAGTGATACTACTAACGCTAGTTTATGAAAATCCAAAACCAAAATATATGATTTGCCTAAAACTACTGGATAATAGTAAAAAAAAAATCTAAAATGCAAAATGAGATACCATAAGGAGAAAATTATGTTACGGAATGAAAAGGCACTATAAGACCCGTAATCAAAATAAAAAGTGCGCTAAATTGTGTTTTGTTTGGCATTGACTCGGAAGATATTTCTATCAAACAAGACATTATGTTAGGTAGGTTGGGTTGGGGCAATGGAAAACTTTTTTCTATTGGAAAGGGTTGGACTCCAGTGGATGTTATGGGTTATACCGCAGAATGTGGATGGTTAGATTAGATTTACTGTAACACCAAGGCCTTCATTAGGGATATTTTTGTAATTTTGCTAATATTGATCCATGGTAGATGATTAGTTAATAGTTGAGGGCCTTAGTTGTAATTTTAAAAATCTTCATCCCAATTGTTTTAGGGCTCTTCTTCCCTTTTCTTTCCATTCTATCTCATTTCTTTTTCTCTATCCAAATTCCATCATTCTTATCCTTCCTAGTATTTTCATTTCTTGAAGAAGGAGGTAGAGGTGAGGAATTACAAGGACAATCAAGTGGGGAGCTTAGGAAGGGTTGCCTCATCCTCAACTCAAGGTCTTTCTTCCATTTTATTTCTTTGCCCCACTTAGATCTTTGAAGTAGGAAGTAGGTTCTATGCTTTGAGTGTTAGTTAGGAAAATTTGATGTTGTATATCCTAGTGATGATTTTGTGTCTTATGGTGATTGAGAGTGAGAGTGGATAAGCGTTAGATGTGTGTGTGTTTTATGCTTGGTGCTTGATGAATCCTTGGAGAAATATGTCTTTGGATGGTTGAAATGTGATGTATGTTGGTTTCTTATGTCTTTGGGGATTGTTTTGGTGTTTGGTTGGTGTTTGATTGAAGTTGTTTGGAGTTGGGAAGTTTGGTTTTAGTTTTAGAGCTGAGCAGGGTAAAGTTCGTACTTTTCTGGGCTCATCCGCAGTGTTACTCGCGTCGCAAATGAGACCGCGGCTCGGAGAAAATAATCCTCTGGCCTCATCCGCGACGTGAGCCATGCCGCGGATGAAGCCGTGGATGGATTACCTCTATCCTTTGACCTGAGTTGCGGTGCTAGCCGCGCCGCGATTGGGACTGCGGCTGATCACTGTTGGTGAGCTGCGGCTGACGCCTCGAGTCACCACAGTTGGTTTCTCTTTCGCTCCGTTTTACGTGTTAAGTTAGATGTAAGTTTTAATTTTACCTTCTTGATAGAATTAGTGAATTGATTTAGTATTTTTTTTGTGATATAAGTGAAGACATCGATCATTCCTATTTGGATTACCTTAGTTAGCTCCGATTGAGGTAAGTGAGGGTATGTACTCTTTGATATTTTGAAAATGAGTTTTATGAACGATAAATATTTTGAATTGATTATTTGTTGTATAAATGTATGGCTTAAGTGTGGTTAATTGCAATTGTTATAAAAATGACAATGTGGCCTTATTGAATGAATGATTTGATGAATGAAATGATTGAGTTCTTGAATGTGGTATACTTTTGACGGAATTAGTTCCTTAATTGTATGCCTAATGTCTTTGGAACCATACTAACCGGTTAAAGTTAGTTTTGGGACCGCATCAATCGGTTAAAGTTGGTTTTAAAACCGTGTTAACCAGTAAAAGTTAACAACTGGATATTCAGGATCAATTAGAACCATTTGATAGAATTCATTGATTTGTTTATGAAAATATATGTTTTGGTGAAAATGTGTTAATGGCCATGTTGCATTCGTATTTACATTCGATAATGACTTTGTTTATGTAATGTATGTGTATGAGTAACACTCTTAAGTCACAGGGAGTAGTTTCAACACTTATTGAGTGATTAGTTTTGCTCACCCCTTATTGTTTCATGCAGAGGATGATACTTTTGAAGAAGTTGATTGGACCGACTCGTGGTACTAGACTTGGAGATAGGATGTGATACATAACAAAGATTCCATATTAATTATCTTTGTATAGAATCTTCCATTTTGATATATTTTGTGATATTTAGTGGAAGTGTATAGGATGATCTCTTATTTTTGTTTGTGAATTATCTTTGTAATGTATCATATGACTTTGTATTGAGTTGGGTTCAATAAAATGGTTCTTTTGATCAGTTTAAGTTTGTTTTGTTAGTCTTATGTCATAGCATAATTTTGGCATGACGGGTGTTAAATCTCGAGCACGGAGTGTGACATTCACAGTATGCATAATTTACGGGAAATCAAGTGGACTGAATTCACAAAATAGTACCATGAACTCTTTAGTTTAGAAGTTGTCATGTCACCCGTGGCTCAATGTATAGATAACGTGGCAACTTATGAACCAAGAGGTCCATGGCACTATTTCGTGAATCCGGTCCACCTACGTATTTCCATGATTTATCATTGCAAAAATCAACTTCTGAACAAGTGACACTGAATATACTCAGGGAGTTACTTTATTAATCTATGATAAAAAGATCTCAATGAAGTTGAGCAATTTTTCTAGGATATCCTAGATTAAGAAATGACAGAATTGTTCATCAAATGAGTGGCAACGTTTTGATTAATTTGGATGTTCATAAATTAAGGTGAGAGGACTAGAACTATTTGGTAGTAACAACAAATCTGCTGTCTTCATTGGTTTATTACCTCTATTCCAAATTGCTTTCCATGGCCAATTCCATAATGGTTTTGGGACTCGAGCATAGTCCTTCCTTCTTGGCCGCAAATCATTTCCTTTAGATGGTAAGTAAGGACTCTGAGTTGGATTGCTTTCTTCCTGTGGTAGGGGTATGATATTCTCCCCAAGTATTGGGATTTCTTACCGACCACTTACTGTGGAATTCGTTGATGAAGAAACCATAGGGCTCTCTTGTTTCTTGAATGCCTGTTCAAGCCTTGCAACCACCGGAGCCATGGTAGGCCGTTTCTTTGGCAAGTGGTGCAAGCAGTTTTCAACAGATTTTAAAAATTTTGTTTAAAATTTTAAAGGAATTTTCCCCTGTATACTAGGATCAACAATTCTATCAACTTCGCCTTCAATCATACATTCTCGGAAGTATGACAATAGGCTTTGCTGTTCTTGGAATTTAGTGCCTATGGCAGGTCTTCCTGACAAAACTACCAACAACACAACTCCAAAGGCATATACATCGCTTTTTCTTGTCAATCTACGAGTCATGACATATTTTGGATCCAAATAACCATATGTGCCTTTGACTTTTGTGCTAACATAGCTCTTTGATTGGGTTTTCTTTCCAAGTTTGGATAGTCCAAAATCTGAAATCGTAGCCACAAAATTCTCATCCAGCAGGATGTTTGAATCCTTCACATCACGGTGTATTACTGGGCATTCAGTGCTAGTATGAAGGTATTCCAGTCCGCGAGCAGCACCAATGCAGATTCTAAGCCTTTGCTCTCAGTTAAGAAGAGCAATATCCTTACCCTTTCTGCTAAGTTTGTACAGATTATCTGCAAGTGTGCCACGTGGCATGTACTCGTACACAAGGATCATCTCTTGGCCCTCATTACAATAGCCTAACAAAGAGACGAGATGAACATGCCAGAGCTTAGAAAGTGTTTCAATTTCTGTCCAAAACTCATGAGCCCCTTGCCTGGAATCGAAATTCAACCTTTTTATAGCAAAGATTTCCGAAATGTTGGGAATGAACCCTTTATACACTTTACCGAATCCAAACCTTCCAATGAAAAATGCATCGCTAAAGTTTTGGGTTGCTAACTTGATCTCAACAAATGAGAAGTGATGGTATGATAGCTCAGTTCTGGATGTTCCTGTACCTATTTCCAAGTTGAATTTATCTACCCAAATTTGCCTCAAGTTATAGATCACTATATTAACTGAAATAATAAGGATTGTCATACTAGTTGCAAGGACATTGCTTTGGCCAAAACCTATGTACACTTTATGGTTCTTTAGGTTCCAAGATGTTGACAGTCTTTTGGGAAATGAAGAAATTGGAGTTGCAAAACTATTCTCAAGATTGCTCAACTTGAAGATCTCTAGCCCATTCAAAAGTCCAAGGATTAATCTTCTGATTGTAGGGCAATCAAGAGATCATTCTTGCCGCCTTCTTCATTTGCTTTCATTATCACGATGTAGTCCTTGTATAGTGGGATCCTGGTGCCTCCACTCCATCTAATCATATTAGCACGAGTCTCTGCAATCTCATTATTTATGAGGACACTGAACTCTCTTTCTCCACTTTCTATCATCCCTGCATCGAGCTCGCAAAAATGAAACCTGATCAAGTATGCAAAGCCCAAGTCTATGGGTATTTTCCATGTAAAGCTGTATTTTTATTTACTGTTACATTTCTTCCTGTCTTCCAGGATGTCTGGTATAGTTTTGGTGGGGCAATGAATGCTGGCATAAATTTCATTTTAAGGACCAGATGCTCCACTCAATGAACCTTAGATTCTATCGAGTAACTAGTATCCTTATTCCACCTTCAGAACATGCCAAAATCTTCTATTGATAGTATAGAGCCACCTCCTATGTTCAACCTTTGTATGGCCTCAAATGTTGTGGTCTTGTCAATAATATACAATTGATTATTATTCAGGCCAACAACACAGGCACCTAAGTCACCAAGAGGGGTGTAATAAAGACCTATTGGCATGGAAATGATCTCAATACCATTCATAAAAGCGTATACGCTACTCCCCTGGAAGTGGGAGAAAGTTATTTTCAGCTCCACATTTTTATCAACATTCAAATAGAATTCCTTAACATTGTATCTTGCACCAGAAGCATCAGCATCAACTGAAAGTCCTTAAGGAGAGTGAAAGGACCAGCTTTGACAGTGAAAAAATTAATAGACTTTTCAAAACCGCGATAGAAAGTAGGGTAAAAATATAGACGAATGAATTTCTGACCTGGATTGACTCAAAACGTGTAATGAAATGGAGTTGCAGAGATTCTTGCAGTCATGTAAGGGACAAATGTCACACTCCGTGTTCGAAATATAACACCCGTCATGCCAAAACTACGCCATGACATTAGGCTAATAAAATAAATTTAAATTGATCAAAATAACCATTTTATTGAACCTGACTCAATTACAAAATTATGTGATACATTACAAAGATTATCCTCAAACAAAATCAAATGTCATCCTATACACTTTCAAGAAGATCACAAAATACTACTAAGTGAAAGATTCTATACAAATAAATTACAGGAATCTTTGTTAAGTATCACATCTTATCTCCCAGACTAAAACCATGAATCGGTCCAATCCTCCTCTACAAAAGTATCGTCCTCTGCATGAAACAATTAAGGGGTGAGCGAACTAAATCACTCAGTAAGTGGTATAAGTACTCTCTATGGCTTAAGAGTGTTATTCATACGTATACATTTTATACATAAGTCATTAGCGAATAAGAGTACAAAATAATAATATGGCCAAGCATACTTAAATCAAAACATATAATTTCCCAAACGAATGAATGAGCTCTATCAAAGGGTTCCATTTGACTCTGGACATTCAGTTGTTAACTATTACTAGTTAACACGGTCTCAAAACCAACTTTAACCGGTTGGTACGGTTCCAAAACTAACTTTAACAGGTTAGTACGGTCCCGAAGGTATCAAACATAAATTTAAGGAACTAGTCCCGTCAAAAGAATATCACATTCAAAAACTCAGTTAATTCATTTCAAATATTCATTCATAGAGGCCACATTATCATCCTTATTAACAAAAACAATTAACCACAATTAAGCCAGTCATTTATATAGTAAATAATCCTTTCAAACATTAATCATTTCATAAAACTCATTTTTTGAAAGGTCAAAGTGTACAAACTCCACTTACCTCGATTCAAACTATCTAAGGTAATCCAAGAAGGTATGGTCGATGTTCTCGCCTAAAACACAAGAATAAATGCTAAATTAATCACTATATTTATGGAGAAAACCATATACGAAACTAAATTCATAGAACCTAGAAGAAAACGGAACACAAAACTCACTGATGGTGATCCGCGGGTAGAGCACCCCCTAGCCGCGCCCGCGAATCCCTGCGATTAGTCCCGCGGATCACCCTAGAGGGCTAATCCGTGGGCTGCCCCCAGCCAACCGTGGTCGTGGCTGGCCTTGGCCAAGCCTATGGCTCGGCCAGCAAAAAGGGAGATGCGAACGGGCTCTTGCGAGCCACGGCCGCGTCTCGACCTGGTTACCCGCGGTTCACTCGCAGAGAGTTGTCGCTGGTAACATCTCCTAGAGCCGCGGACGTGGCTCAGCAACTCCACCCGTGGCTCACTCACAGAGAGTTGACGCGGGTGGGAGCCAAGCCATTCCTGGCCACGGCTCACACACGAAAAACCTACAAAAACACCCCCAAACACTCCATACTTCCCACACACCACAAACAACTCATTTTTTCATATTTCAAACATCACCACAAGCCATAAACAAGTATTTATGCACCCAAACCTTCACACAAACATCATATAAACACATAGCCTCTAATTTACTTACTAATAATCAAATAAGGTTTCTAATTAATCCCCCAACATACGTAATCATCCCATTCTACAATTTCCTTACAACATACCACACTCAAACTTGCTATCTATGAACCCAAAACACACTCACTACCTCTAGCTAAGAATTAATAGGAGGAATAAATAATTATCTTGAGTTGAAGGTGAAGAAACTCTTTCTATGCTTTTTCTACTTGATCCTTCTTGCAAATCCTCACCTCTATCTCCTTCTTCAAGAAAGAAACACTAGGATTGATGTGAGGGATGGAATTTGGGTAGAGAGAAAATGAGATAAAAATGGAAAGAAGAAAAGAAAAGTCCTAAAACAATTGGGATATAGATTTTCTAAAATTGCAACTAAGGTATTCAACTTTTAACTAATCATCTAACATGCATCATACATTGAGACTTTTGTACATAAGTCCCTACTAAAGGCCTTGGTGTTACAACAAAATCAGCAAACTTGAATTTGTGAACAAGAGTTGAGCTTCTTGACTTGCCTTTTGGTTGTAATAGAGACAGAAATTTTGAGGCTGTTTCTCCAGTACAATCAGGACCATCAACTGAAGTTGAGTTGCCAAATGTGCCACAGTTAATAGCAACATCAGTTAGGTAATCCGTGGCTGCTGCGAGAGTATCACCTCCATTAGTATCAACACGAAGATGACTAACACACACTAAGATATAGTATGAACACTGAGCGACCACAAAAACTAGCTTATTGAGATTCATGGTCTCTTGTTTTCGCGGAGCGCTGAATAATTATATAACTAGTAGAGCAACAGGGGTTAATTTTGCCAAGAATAGAGAGGAGAGATTCCCATTATGCCTGCTCTCTGTGTTGTAACTTGTAACTAGCCCATTGAGTAATTGGCCATGCCCCTGTGTTGACGCGTTTTCAGTTGAGTTGAACATTAATTTTCCAACACACAAAGGAAGACATATTCAATGGATTTTTTTTGCTTCAACGGAAATAATATTTATATACCTCCAATTGTTTATCACACCACAACACTATTTATTAGTAAAAATTTTCACTTGAAAAGTGTGTGATATACTAAAAAGTGTGTAATATCATTTCCCTTCTGATAACAGATTGCACTGGAAAATTTATGATGTTATTTAGACTAATGATTAGATATAAACTTGATCACAAAATTTGTCACACTCCGCGCCCAAGTGCAACACGCCGCGTATTAGGCTTACCCAATACACAAGGCTCGAAAGATTATCAAAGCAATTCTAAATCATAGACATCGTAAATATTAAAATACTCCAATTAATATTAAAAATCCTCCAATAATAAAAATTTAACATCCACAAAATTATCAAACTTTCTTAGCAAAAACATAAAAACACTAAATATGAAATAGACTACTGTCATTGGCCCAAAAATCAACTAACTATTGTTCACATAAAATTTGCCTTTATTGATAACTAAGCACCCTGTTATTCTATCCCGAACTAACAGTACCTGCAAAACAAATGATATAAGTGGGGTGAGCAACAAATTTGCTCAGTAAGCAATTCCACGCCTTTCTCACCAGTATGGGCAGTTACATACATACACACACACACATACACACACAGAGTACATGCATTCATTCTGTCACACACTATCCATAATCACACAAAACAATAATACATAATATATATCAAAATTGTGGCATATCAAACGAAACATAATCTGCATATACATAATCATACATAGGTCGACTCAGATTTATCAATGCAAGAACCAGTCGGTCTAGATATCTAGCCTAACTTTTCCCCAGTTAGGAGGGTCATAAGCGTGCGTGCATGTCCTGACTACTCACCGTCAGGGAGGTAGACGAGAACTAGTTCTCTCTGGTGTGCAAAGAATTATCAGAGCCAAAACATACATGTCATACATTCACACATCACACATACATATAAATAATCAAAGTGCCACGATATATGAAGGAATTTTCGCACATATTACCTGCCCATTCTGAGTTTCATATTACGAAAATATTCACGAAAAGAATAAATATATATATACGAAGAATTATCTTTTTCAAAACAATGAGAAAGATTAGGAACTACTTACCTCGGAGGCCAACACCAAACGCACTAATTCGAATAATCTTGATCTCAGACATAGTCACCACCTAATTAATTACCATCAAAAGACAATATAATTCCCACTTAATAATTATACCTAATAGAATACTAAAACTCTTAGATTCACGTTACGATAATCCTAAAACTTCGAAGTTACAACTAGAACCTAATTATTTTCATTTAGCTACTCAATAAGAAAAACTAAGTATAAACTAACCCATCATCCGATTTGAAAGTTATTTATCTAAATAAGTAATAAAACTTAATAAACTAACTAGAAAAAATCAACATAACAAATTACTCCATCAAGACCATATTTGTATACTTCGTTATTTATTATGAGCCACCACTATGACCCACAGCCTCTGAACCAAACAAAGATTAGATCTACTTTACATTTGCATCGTCAATAGCCTAAATACAAACACATGGCGGGTAGAATTTGCAATAACCATATAATATTATACTACATCTGTTTTTTTTTTTTTCCCAACAAATAATCACAACGTTCGGACTTTTCTACTCAAACAACGGGCTTGACGGAAACCATTCTTGCTGTAATCCTAACAATATTTAATTATTAATATTCCCACAGTGATAGAATACAAAACAAAGCCTTTAATTTCCATTGCATCCGTGGCTCAGCAATTGCACCCAGAGGAAGCCACGGCCAAGTGCGTTCATCATTACCGTTTCCTTGTCTTTTGGTCGGCCCTCCCTTTCTTTTATTTTATTTTATTTTTTTAACCAAACCAAATAAACTTTTCAATCTTTATCAATATCGTCAAATTACTGCAACAACAATTTCTATAAATCCATCTGTTATCAACCCTATTATAGGCACAATAAAATTCATAGTCGAAAATTGGACTAACCTTAATCGTAGGAATCGTAGATGTGGCTTTGTAACCCTTGACTCAATAGATCTTCTGTCCTTTATCTTTTCTTGTAGTCCTAGAAAGTTGAATAGACTGTTACTTGGGAAAAGAAAGACCGTCTGCTATGTTTTATTAAGAGAGTAGTTTTATTTTATTTATTTATTTGAAGCCCCTCAACTTTCTCAAAACTCAACAAAGCCAATTTAATTTTTTTTCTTTTTTTTTTAATTTGCAATCAAGCCCTTACACTGGGGCATTGGTATTTCAAAATTTTGCTAATTTAGATCTTCTGAACTTGTGTATGAAAAATGTAATTCTTATTTTGGTGTTAAATATAAAGTGATTGCAAAAAAAAAAAGTATATAAAAATGCCCGTAATCCATAATCACGTTTGATATCAAAATAGATGAGGAAGCATAATATTTTTCTCTCTTACAAACTACATTAGCTAGACATGTAGAACTGTAAAGAAGTCCATTTTAATCAATAAATTAGAAATTAGGTAATTACCAAAATAGGTTTATAAAGGTTTTTAGACATCTAATTTGACCTTAATTTTTCTTTTTTTGGATAATCTTTGGCTATACTAAAGTTTGGCAAGAATTCAATAGGGGTCAAGTTAGACAAGCACATGTTTTCACTACATCTACACGGACACTTTTATCTTACTTAACAAATAAAATTGAAAGAATGGGGAAAGTAAGGCATGTTACGATAAAGAATCGCCCAAAAAAGAATCTGCAAATTAATTGTTATATATAGAAATAACTCGTTTTTAACATGAAAACCTTCACTGTTTTCAACAAAAAAATTTTTTTTTTGAGAAAATATTTAAAAGCTATTTACCAAATAAATAAATTTGACAAACAATTAAAAAATAAAAAATATCATGGGCTAGCAAACGGTTCACAAGAAAAAGTTGCAAACTACAGCGGAATGCTGGACTGCTAGTTTTTCAGTGAAAGAGGCCCAAGCATCCTTCGATCTCAGCCCAAAAACAGAGTTTTTAATTTGGTAATATATATTTAAATTTGTCCAACAGCAGTAGTTAGGTGGCAAGTTATGTATTTGCATTTTGGGAATCTGGAAAGACTCAAGTAACTAAAATTAGCATCCACAGCAAAACAGTTGATAAACCAAAGAACAACCATATAAACAGAAATCCAACCTGCAAAACTTACAACTCAAAACTCCCTCTGTAAAATTTAGCCATGGACAATAATTTTTCTTTTCTTTTTTCTTTGGGTATACAAACAACCGAAAACTAGAAAAATTTACTATGTTATACATGAAATCCCAAATTTTGCTCTCAGAGAACCTGTTCCAATGCCTTGTACATTAAAATACAGAGAAGAAAATGAATCTCAAGTTGAAAAGTCCGGTGCCACGGCCAAACACCAAGAGCTAAAAAACAAAATAAAGTTGCAAAATGCACTCTTCATTTTGCAGAACTATACTCTACATCAATTCTTATCTTTTTTGAAGCAGGCTGCTTGTCACCTACCTACAGTGAACGTGTTCTGAAGTGTAATGTAAAAAATCAATTAATGACAACGCACAGGAAGCAACTCATAGGAAGTGGGGTGGGGACAATTGTGGGATACTAGTATGGGTGATTAAACTTAGGCAATATAACAAATTGGTAATCTATAATATATATATATATATATATATATCAGACTATTCACATACTCATCCATTTACAACACATATAAATAGATGTTCATTAGTGACATGATTGAAGAAATTAAAATGTGAATATTCAAAAAGCGCTATCTTCCTTCAACCGTTGTGGAACTGAAATCATTAACAGAAGATGCATATGGCGGAAAACATTCGGTCTTTGATATATCCAGTCTTACACCAAAAGACGGTAATTTAGGACGAGGAAGCTCTTCAATTTCACCGCTAAGCATTGAAAGAACAGTGGACATGTTTGGCCTATCTTTTGAAGAATCTTGCGCACACAATAAACCAACTTGGACATATCTCGATATCTCTGTTTCATTAGGCGGAATCAATAGTGCTGAATCTAGCAATTCCATTGTTTTATTTGCATTCCAGAGTTTCCAGGCCTGGAAAATGATGACAACATAATGGAATTAATAGATGTTAGTAAAATATTATTGAAACTGACTTTTGAAGAGGAACATTAAGAGACTCACCCATCCTATCAGGTCCTGACCAATATCGTCATAATAAAAGCTTGAATTCTTCTTTCCGCTTACAATCTCTAGTAACAACACTCCATAGCTGTAGACATCTGACTTGTCTGAAGACTTTCCTCCCATTGCATATTCTGGGGCCTTGTATCCCCTAAATCACATCATTTAGGCATAAAGAGATGAAATTAATTAGGTTAAACGATTTTGATTCATCATAATAGGAGGAAACATAACAGGAGAACAAATGTGCTTACCATGTCCCTACAACTCTGGTCTTATCGTACTCATCTTGGCTGCCTATGACAATCCCTGAGAAATCACAGTTCCATAGTTTTGGCTTCAGCCCTTCGTCTAAGAGGATGTTGCTTGGTTTCAGATCTCTATGAATAATGTTCAAACTGGAATCTCGGTGAAGGTAGAGAAGGCCTCTACCAATTCCTTCAATGATGATTGCACGTCTGCTCCAATCAAGAACATATCGTTTTTCTATATCTGAAAAGAGTCAGCATGAAATACAATGTCAAATTTAAGATAACTCCCTAAGAGTAGGAACAAAATACAGTGTTACAGTTGAGATAACTCTCTGAACATGATTAATGTCCTGATGATTCAGATTTAATCAGAAAAGAACAAAGCAACGCATCATTAACTAACCAAATAAATAAAAGTCCAGGCTTTTATTTGGCGTGTACTCGTAAATTAGCATTTTTAGTTCTCTTGCAACACAGCACCCGAGAAGTCTAACAATATTAGGATGTTGCAGTTTATAAACGACCACAACTTTATTCATAAACTCCATATTCCCTTGACAGGCAGAGCTTGAAGGTATTTTCACTGCAATTGCCTGACCAGTTAAGAGAATTCCCTGCAGATAAATCATATACATGGTTGTTAATTCAGTTCTTTTTCTCCAATCGATGGAACTCCTGATTAATTTGCAATACCTTGTAAACTGCACCAAAACCACCGATGCCTATCTTATTCTCTGGTTGAAAATTATTCGTCGCATTAGCAAGTGTCTTGAAACCAAAGAGTTGCAGCCCTTCAGGCATCGATTCAAGTAACGACAGTTCAGCCTTTTTTTTGTTCCCTTATTTATGGAAAAAAATCCAAGTGAAGGTGGTAGTAAGTACTAATGGACAAATTTAACATATTACCATTGTGCTTAGTCAATCATTTCTACCAGAAAAAAAAAAGGTATGCTAATATGGCAATGAATAAGGATCCTGCAATTATTGTACTTGCAAAGACGAGGTTATGTCACTGGGATGGTTGGTATGTTGTAATGTGTCATTCAATTTGCAATGATGTACACTCTAAAGAAATTGTTCAGAATTTGACCTTCCTTTCTATCCCTTAACAAGTGTCATGATTCCAAATTCTAAATTAAAGGATAAGATTAAAACAGCTGCGACACTTTAAAGGAAGTGTCTTGTCTTAACATCAAATTTAAGAGATATTTCCTGAAAAGCAGTTCACCATTTTTCAATAATTAACTAAAATAAAAGTCCGATAGCACAAATACTAGTTTACAAGGATGCAACACCAAATGTAGGATTTGCGTAAACGTATCAGATAATAATCAAACATAACTTAAAGTACCTAATGAGATGCCATAAGGAGAAAAATATGTTACAGAACGAAAAGGCACTATAAAACCACTAATTAAATAAAATGAGTGCAAAGTTGTGTTTTGTTTGACAACAAAGACTCAGAAAATATTTGCATTTACTTGGAAAAAAGAAAGAAAGATATTTCCATTTAACAAGAAATTGTGATAAATGGGAGAGAGGAAATTAGTGGAAGAAATTATGGTTTATGCCACCGAACGTAGGTAGTCGGATCAAAGCCACATCATGCATGATTCGCCATTCAAAAATGTAACTTGTAAACAAGTGATACTGTATGAATTCAGGAGTTTCCCTACCAGTCTATGACAGAAAAACCTAAATGAAAGAGTGTGGCTGCTTGGATATTCTCAATTAAGAAACAATGACAGAATTGTTCACCTAATGAATAACGACTGTGTTTATTTTGTAGTTCATAAATTAAGGTGCGAAATCCAAAACCATTTGGTAGTAATATCAAATCTGTTCTCTTCATTGGCTTACCTCTGTTCCAAACTGCTCTCAATGGCCAATTCCATGATGGTTTTGGGACTTGAGCGTAGCCCTTCCTTCTCAACCGCATCCCAATGGAGTAAGGATCACGAGTCGAACTTCTTGTATTTCCTTCCTCTGGGATGAGATTTTTACCAAGTAGTGCGATTTCTTCCTGGCCAACTGCTGTGGCATCCTCTGATACAGAAAACATTGGCTTCTCCTGCTGCTGCAATGCCTGCTCAATGTTTGCCACCACTTGAGCCATTGTAGGTCGTTTCTTTGGTTGGTGGTGCAAGCACTTTTCAACAGTTTTCACAAATTCTTTTAAACTGTCCGGTGATATTTTGCCCTGTATATTAGAATCAACCATCATACTTATATCCCCTTCTGTGACACATTCTTGGTAGAACCACAGAAGACCCTTTGGCTCCTTTGGATTTGTAGTGTCCACCACAGGTCTTCCAGATAAAACCACCAACAACACAACACCAAAGGCATACACATCGCTTTTTCTTGTCAATCTCTGAGTCCTAAAATAGTCTGGATCCAAATACCCAAATGTGCCTTTTACATTTGTGCTAACATAGCTCTTTGTTTGAGTTATCTCTTCAAGTTTGCATAGTCCAAAATCTGAAATTTTTGCTTGAAAGTTTTGGTCCAACAGGATATTTGAATCCTTCACATCACGGTGTATGACACCATTTTTAGTGCTGGTGTGAAGGTACGCCAGGCCTTGAGCAGCACCAATGCAGATTCTAAGTCTTTTCTCCCAACTAAGAGGAGCCCAATCCTCCGCTTTTCTGTCATTTTTGTATAGATTATCAGCAAGCGTGCCACGCGGCATGTACTCGTACACAAGGATCATCTCCTGGTTCTCATCACAATAGCCTATCAAAGGGACAAGATTAATGTGCCGGAGCTTGGACAGTGTTTTGATTTCAGTCCAAAATTCTTGAGCTCCTTGCCGGGAGTTGGAATTCAACCTTTTTATTGCCACAATCCCCAAAATGCCACTAATGGACCCTTTATACACTTCGCCAAATCCACCCCTTCCAATTACCAATGCCTCGCTAAAGTTTTGGGTTGCCAACCTGATCTCAGCAAGAGAGAAGCAACAGCAAGATGGTTCAATTGTGGCTGCTCGTGCATCCTTTTCCTGGTGGAATTCCTCTTCCCAAATTTGCCTCAAGTTATAGACCACTATATTGACTAGAATAATGAGGATTGTCGTACCAGTTGCAATAAAATTGCTTTGGCAGAAACTTAGGAACACCTTTTGGTTCTTCAGGTTCCAAGAAGATGACACTCTCTTTGGAAATGAAGGATCTGAAGTTGCAAAACTGTTGTCAAGGTTGCTCAACTTGAAGATCTCTAGCCCATTCAAAAGTCCAAGGACTAAATGATCAGCCGATTGTAGGGCAATCAAGAGATCACACTTGCCGGCTTCTTTATCTGCTTTCATTATCACCACATAGTCCTTGTATACTGGTATCTCAGTGCCACCACTCCATCTGATCACATTAGCCCGAGTCTCTGCGATCTCATTATTTATGAGGATACTGAACTCCCTTTGTCGACTTTCTGTCGTTCCCATGTCAAGCTCGCAAAAATGAAGCCTGATTAAGTATGCAAAGCCCAAGTCTATGGGTACTTTCCATGTAAAGCTATATATTTCGCTTACTCCTACATTTCTTCCCGTCTTCCAGGATGTTTGGTATAGTTTTGGTGGTGCAATGAATGCTGGCACATATTTCATTTTAAGGACTAGATGATTCACTTGATGAGCCTTAGATTCTAGCAAGTAATTAGTATCCTCATTCCACCTTCGGAACATGCCAAAATCTTCTACTGATGAGATAGAGCTACCTCCTATGTTCAACCTTTTTATAGCCTCAAGAGCAGTGGACTTGTCAACGATATACAATTGATTATTCAGGCCAACTACGGGAGCACCCAAATCACCAGGAGGGGTGTAATAAAGACCAGTTGGCATGGAAATGATCTCAATACCATTCACAAAAGCATGTATATTATTCCCTTGGAGGGGGGAGAAAGTTATTTTCAACGCTACATTTTCATCAACACTCAAACAGAATTCCTTGACAAGGTATTTTGCACCAGAAGCATCAGCGTCGACCGAAGCACTGAAGTCCTTAAGAAGGGTGAAAGGACCAGCTTTAACCGTGAAAAAATCCAGAGACTTTTCAAAACCACGATAGGAAGCAGGGTAAAAATGTAGACGAATGAACTTCTGACCTGGATTGACTCGAAACGTGTAGTGAAATGGAGTTGCAGAGATTCTTGCAGTCATATAGGGAACGGAATCGGCAGACTTGAATTTGTGAACAACAGTTGAGCTTCTTGACCTGCCTTTTGGCTGCAGCGAAGATTGGAATTTTGTGGCTGTTTCTCCAGTCCATTCACGGCCATCAACTATAGTTGAGTTGCCAACTGTGCCACAGTTGATAGCTATATCACTTAGGTAATACGCCGTTGTTGTTGCAGGAGTACCACCTTCATTAACAACAATGTGATGATGACCAGCACACACTAAGATGAGGTATGCAAACAGAGTGACCACAAAAACTAGCTTATTAAAAGTCATGGCTTCTTGTTTTGTTTCTGCAAGTGCTGAATAATTAAATAGCTAACAGAGCCACAGGAGTTGATTTTCTCAGGAATAGAGACGCAAGCTTCAGGCTGTGCTTGCATTCTGTGTTGTAATTAGCCCGTTGAGAAATCTACCAATTCTCCATCGTTCACGCGTTTTTAGTTGACTTGATCATTAATTTTCCGTAGCCGGAAAGTTCCAACAAATGTTAGAAAGCACAACCAATGGGGTATTGAATGAACTTTTCTGCGTCATTTTGATAGGGAATTATTTTCACATGCCTCTAATAGTTTCTCACACATCCTTGCACTATTTATTAACTCAAAATTTTCTCTTGAGAGGTATGTGAGAAACTAAAAGAGGTGTGTAATATTGTGGCTCCTTTGATAACAAATTGCACTGGAAAATTTATGATTTTGCGTAAACTAATGATTCGAGAAAAACTTGACAGTGCAAAACTTTCCCCGTTTAAGTCTTCTAAACTTGTTTATGAAAATGTAGTTTTTTTTTTTCTTGGATGTCATATATATATCTATTCTCTCTTTAAAAGTATGGTGAGTCTTGGAGTCTTTGCACCTTATAGTGTTAGTTTTCAAATATGCCTAAAATACCCTCATATGCTATTTTATCATATTAATTGTGTTATAATTGTAGTAGAGTTACAAACTCTTTACATTCCTTTGTGAATTTCATTGAATTTAATTTTTGTTATTAATTAAAATAAAATAATTTCCCATACAAAAACCATTTACCTACCCTTCAATTCAATCCTCAAGAGACCAATAATACCAATAAACTTTAACATTTGTTCATAAGTTAGTTTTGACTTTTTAAAAACCAAAAGATGATGATTCGTAAAAATGCCACTATAGATTCTAAGAAAACAAGCAAAGTACTAAATTGTACTAAAGTACGTTAATAAAATATAACATAGCTTTAAATTTTATTAAATGATTACAGTATTATGTTTAACAAATAAGTTGTTTCCAAAAATAATATATTGAAATTTGGGCTATGAATAAGCACTCTACTAGCAAGTTCTTTTTTGTCTTTTTTTTTTAATACATCTATGTCAAGCTAAAGTTTTGGTGATTGATAAAATAATTCAAAAATAATATATTAAAATTTGGGTTATAAATAAGCACTCCGCTAGCAAGTTTATTTTATTTTATTTTATCCATGCCAAGCTAAAGTTTGGTGATTGATGAAATAATTCAAAAAATTGTATACATTTTTCAAACTTCAAATAACAAATTACATACTTATCTAAATGGTTCATAACTATTGACTTTAACAATCTATGAATGATGAAAAAATTTTAGGTACATGTTTTTAATGTAAAATTTAAAATAAATAGAGCACTTATAACAAAAAAATAGTACAAGATGTATGATTTTACAAAACGAAAATGAGAAATAATTCAAAGAGTACTATTAACGTTGACTCATAATTTTATTTGTGAAAGAACCCCTTTTATTTCATTTTTTGAACAAAACTTCTTCGATTAGACAAGGATTTAAAAAATATAAAAATACGTAACAAACATTTGTAAAGTCGATTTCATAAATGAATACAATAAGAACCTAAATGATATACTTGTACAAAAATGGAGTTTTCCAAATCAATGATATAAAACAATTTTACTTGATTGCAATGGATCTGTTTTCACATTAAAAAAAATGATTGCTTGCATCATTTAGAAGGCAACTAAGTTAATTTTGTCAAATTCTTTTTAAGTTTTTTTACAACCATGTTAAATGTCTAACACGCAAATGATTATAATTAAAAATTCACCGATCTAAACACAGTAATTGAATAAAGAACCTGGATTCTAAATGGGAAAAATATGTATCTTATTTATAACTATATAGTTAAATAAATAATTATTTTTAGAATCTAATATTACACATATTAAACAAAGTTTTTTTCACCAAATTAATAATTACTATTAAGATGTATGGGATTTCAAGTATCCATTTGAGTTGATATATTGATAGTACATTATAAAGTAAATAGGTTTTAAGTTTAATCATTAATATTTGTAGAGAAAGAACTTCAAAATATTTTTAACAACATCATTTTGTAAATAAAAAAATTTTAATATAAATTTTTAAGTATAATGATACTTGAACATAAAATAGATTTGATTTATCATAATGCCAGTTATATATTATCTGCAAAGCTTTAATAAAAAATTTAAAAGTTTTAAGGTTATGACTTCAAATTCAAACCATAAATTTCAACAACAATTATTTTAAGAAAAGAATAATAGATAATCAATTTAGCATGGTATTCATAAAATTATATAAAGTTTTAGTATCCAAGAAGTATTATATTTTAAAATAAATTTACATTTACATTATCTTAGTTTAAAACTTGCACCTTCCAAACAGCTATGTATGCGCTGTTTAAATAACCATTAACATGTTTAGAAAAAAGAAGATTTATCCTTTTTTTTTTACTGTATACAAATTAATTAAATAAAAAATGCGACTTCATGCAATGTTAGAGAAAGAGTTGTCAATTAGATATTATCCCTTACTTAATTTCTTTTTATCTTTTATTTTTTAGACTATTGGTGCAATAAAATTTAGATCGAAAAAAGAATGTGACTCTGTCCAATGTACCTATGATGATCAAGAGTTACGAATTTTATTAAGTAAACTCTCCTAAAGTTTATCTTTTGTGTAGTTTTTGAAATTTATCTTTTTTTATTATTAATAAAATAAATTCAATAGAACAAAGATGTGACTTATTTAATATAAGAGGAAGAATTTTGAGTTCAGTCAAACATATTATTTCCTAAATTTTGAGAAGTAACTTACTCTGTGCACCCAAACACATTCAAAATAGCATCATCTCATATATTTTAAATTGTTTTAGGAAGGGAAATGTTTACTATTTTAAAAGAAGGCATAATTCATTTTTTTGGTGGTCCAAGAGAATGGGAATTCTTTAATTTAGAAATATTATGAAGTTCTCTTAATGTATCGAGAGGCATGTATATACGCTATTGAAAAAGCCTTTTAAAACCACTTAAAAATGAAGTATTCATATAATCATTGTATGTAAGTTAAGAATTGTTCTTTAATTTTTTGCAAAATACTTCCTAATTTTTCTCTGAGTGGTACAATTTTGAATTGACTGATTAAACATTTTATTCTTTTCTAGACTATATATTTTTCAAAATTTTTTTGGGCATACTCTTCAAAATAAAAATAAAATTCCCATACACTTATGATTCATCTCACGTATTATTACATTATTAAAAATATTTTATAATAATATCACACTGTCAAAACACATATCAAGGATTTTGAAGAGGATGTAGAAGTTAATCTAATATTTTTCAATTCATTCACTTTGTTTCTAATATATTTCTTTATAAAATAATTAAATTTCTCATAACCACAATTTTTTTTTAAAGAAAGAGGGCATCATATTCACGTGCAACGCACGTGCTTCATTACTAGTATGTATATAAACAAGCTTGGAGTCCAAATTTATGGTTGCTATTAAAAATAGATGAGGAAGCACAATATTTTTCTCTCTTGCAAACTACATTAGCTAGATATGTAAAATTGTAGAAACATCTAAAAGAAGTCCATTTGATCAATAAATTAGAAATTACGTAAGTTATCAAATTAGGTTTATAAAGGCTTCTAGACATTTAATTTGACCATAACTTTTTTTTTTTTTTGGGGATAATTTGTCTATACTGAGTTTTGAAAGAATTCAATATTGATCAAATCAGAAGACCACACATTTTTTTTCTTAAGTACATGTGGACTTTATCGAACTAAACAAAGAAAATGAAAGAATGGAGAAAGTGACACCTATTACTGTCAATAGTCACCCAAAAAAAGAGTCTCCCAATTTGTTATATACTGAAATAACTTGTTTTTAAACAGAACCTTTAATGTTCTCAACCATTTTTTATTTTAATTTTTTTGAGAAAATGCTTAAAACTTTTTTATTCGAGGCTGTTTCCCCAACCCAATCACGACCATCGTGTGCAGTTGAGTTGCCAAGTATGCCACAGTAGATAGCAATATTGCTTAGGTAATATATGGCTGCTGCTGGAGTATTACCTTCATTAACATCAAAATGATGATGACTGAATAAGATGATGTATAAAAACAAAGTGGCCACAAAAGCTAGCTTATTAAGATTCATGGCTTCTTGTTTCTGCAGAGTGCTGAATAATTAAATAGCTAATAGAGCAACAGGAGTTGATTTTGCTAAGAATAAAGAGGAAAGCTTCCTGCTATGCTTGCACTTTTGGTTACAATTAACCAAATGAGGAAATTAACTAATCCCCCATCCCTCACGCTTTCTCGTTTTTAGTTGAACGTTAATTTTCCATCACACGAAAATTCCAACAAACGAAGGAAAGTATGGCGAATGGGCATTGGATGGACTTTATTGCTCCATTTTGATGAAGGGAAGTAATTTTAACATACCTCTCATTACGTCTCAAACATCTTTTTTTACACCATCTATTAGCACAAAATTAATTTGAAAAAGGCATGTGAAAAATTAAAATGAGTATATGAATGTCATTTCCCCTTGGATAACAAATTGCACTGGAAATTTGATGATTTTGTGTAAACTAATGTTTTGAGATAAATTTGATAGTGCAAAATTTTGCTCATTCAAAATTTCTAAACTTGTGTATGAAAAAATGTAGATTTTTTTTTTTTGTGTTAGATATACAATTACGGTGGAAAAAAAATATAAACAATCTCAAAAGATTCGTACATAGACCCGATCTACAGTATCACGTGTTGACCTCGTAGTTAAAATAGAGTCATATAAGCATACTTACATCACTTTAAATCACTTACTTGCATCAATATGTATCATTATACTTACGTGGCACTCTTTTAAACTACTAGATCCACAATTACGACCGTGAACCCGGTCTATGTAAGAATTTCCCAACAATCTCAAAGTCACGGCTAAGAACTAGCTCAATTAGCCCAATGAAGAAGGGAGTTTTTTTTTTTTTTTTCAGTTGACCTGACAATTCAATGGAAAGGAAGATGCAAAGAAAGACCATAAGGAAGACTATATGGGCAGTGAGCTGACTTTTGTTTTTGGTTTTCTTACTTTGAACAAAGGAATTCTTGAGATAGTTTATATTTGTAAATCAGAACAAAATGTTTTACCAAACTGTATGGTGTGGTACTCTAATTGCACCACAATACTTGCAGACTAGCAACTTCAATCCCAATGGTTTGAGGCGCCAATATCAGCTTTCAGTTATATATAATATGGATTCAACAGAGAGGAAATATTATATATGTATATATATATATATATATATATATATATATATATAGATGACATACCTTCACGCAAATACAACGAAGCCAATTTGGTAAAGTTTCTTCATTAATTGAATACAATTTCAGGCTCCTCAGAACTAAGAAATTTTACTCCAGTAATAAACTTTATTCGGGCAACAAAATTTGTAAAAGTTTCACAAAAAGGATATAAGAACTAATATAAGCATTAATTGTAACAATTTTTGTTTAGTTTTCATGGTAGAGTTTGAGGTTTCGAACTTAAAGTTTGAAATGATTTTATGCTTCTAACATTGGTGGGAAGGAGAAGAATGATTCAAACAACTGTTTAAACAGAAAAATTACAATTTTGGAACCAAATATTTGAAGTATTGGCAGTTTCAATTCCGAAAGTTTGGACAAAAGCAAATATAGTACCAAATATTTTAATTTTTTAGCATGTTTAGTCATATTGACCAGTTTTATAAAAATTTTATCAGAATCTGGTCACGTGATACTCACGTGTCAGTTACAAAAATTTTCAAATAGAATTAGATTAAAGAAAAAAACTTTTAATTGTCATAATTTGTAATTAAAAGCACTAATTTGAGTTCATAAATAATAAATAAGCAGATGAAACTAAAAAACTTTGCCTGGATAGTGCATTCGCGTGTGTGCCTTTAATTACAAATTATGACAATTAATTTTTTTGCATTTTTTAATTGTTTTGGGAAACTTTTGCAACCGTCACATGAGTTTCCCATAACCAGATTCTAATAAGATTTTTGAGAAAACTAGTCAATAGAACAAAATGTGCTTAAAAATTGAAACATTTGATATTAGATTTGCTTTTATCTTAACTTTAGGAACTGAAACTGTCGATACCTCAAATATTTAATACTAAAATTTTAATCTTCTCTTGTTTAAAAGACTACATCTTTCTATTTAGGTTGAAGTATTTGACAAGGCAAACTAAGGATGAGGACGTTTATAAGTTTAAATAATAAATTTTATTTTTTAGGCAAAAAAGGTTTTATCCTTTCTCAAAATTATGTAAAATATTGGCCCTCCTCGTCCTTTCAAAAACTTCTGCCACCCTTAAAAGAGAATTTTTCCATATATTTTAAAGGAATAAATTTCTATGCATTGACATAAGCTGAATTAAATACAGACACGTGTACAAGAAAGTAATACTCCTTCCATCCCATTTTGATAGACTTGTTTTCTTTTTTCATCCGTCCCAAATTATAATCCACTTTCCAATTAAAAAATGTAATTAATTTTCAACTTCTCTAAAAGACTCTTATTTAATTACTTTGTTATAAGTGAAAGGTACAAAGCAAACCGTGCATTCATATATCCAATGAAATTAATTGGACTTATGGTACAATTTTGTATTTTGTATTAAATGATGATGAATATAAAGATATTTTATGAACATCATAGATTAATTTATTCTTCCAATAAAGTTAATTAATTTTTCTTAAATTGTTTGAAAAAAACTGTAAGCCTATCAAAATGAGACAGAGGGAGTATAAAATATCATTAGTGATGATGTGTCACTGCTCGCGCATAGAAATTAATTCTTTTTTAAAATATAAATTTTATGGTAAATTACATAAATTTTTTACATTTTTTTCATAAATCATCAGTCCAATAGTGTATCAAATGCCCACTTTTTGGTGGAACTGTTAAGGGCCCAAGTCGAACATTGTCATAAATCCAATATTAATTTCTTAGTCTTTTATTCTTTCATTTTAATTTTTGATTGGCCCAAATAGCTAGTATACATAGATTTATAAGCAAACTCGTAGTCTTGGTGATTAGAAATGAGCTAAGTTAACGGATTAATAAAGGTTTTTAGACGTCTAATTTGACCATAACTGCTTTTTATTTTTTTAATTTGGCTATACTAAAGTTTTGAAAGAATTCAATAATGGTCAAGTTAGAACTTAGAAAGAAGGCGCATATTTGCTACATCTACATGTACACTTAATAAAGAAAATGGAAAGAATGGGAAAGTAAGGCCTATTACGATCAATAATCATCCCAAATGGAATCCCCCAATTAACTGTTATATAAATAACTTGTTTTCAGACATGAGCTTCATTGTTCTCAACAATTTTTATTTTTATTTTCATTTTTTTGAGAAAATACTCAAAACCTTGCCCAAATAAACAAAACAGCAATCAATTAAAAAATAGAAATACTGTGGGCCAGCAAAGTTGCAAACTACAGTTGAATGCTAGTTTTTGTTTTATTATTATTAAAAAATAATAGAATGCTGCTAAATGGCAAGAGTCTATTCATAAGCAGGTCAGGCCTCCTCTCCGTCTAAAGCCTATTTACATTCGGTAAAAGAGACCTAAACATTTTATCCTTCCTTCGATCTTAGCCTAGAAAGATAGATTTTGTTCAGAGAGAATATATGATTAAATTTGTGACCAAAAATAATAGTAGGTGGCAAATTATACATTTGCATTTTGGAACATAGAAAGACTCGAATAGCTAAAACTAGCATCCCAGCAAGCAGTTGATTAACCAAAGAAAAACCACTTCAACAGAGAGAAAAATGAACCTCAAGCTGAAAAGCCAGGTGCCTGGGCCAAACATCAATATCTAAAAAATCAAACTAAAGTTGCAAAATGCACACTCTTCATTTCCCGGAAATCTATACTCTAAATCTTCTTTGAAGCAGGCTGCTTGCCACCTACCTACAATGAACATGCTGAAGTAAAATGTACAAAATCAATTAATGGCAATCTTATGTGAAGTGCGTTACGGACAATTGTGGGATATTGGCATCGGCGATTAAACTCAGGCAATATCACAAATTGATAATTAATTATATTCATGTGCATCATTAATTAATAAATAAATACAGTATTGAGATAATCATCCATTTACAACTCTAAAAATATGTTCCTAAGTAAAATGGTTGAAAGAAAATAGAATTTAAGTATGCTAAGGCGCTATCTTCCTTAACCCCTTGTTAAATTGAACTGAAATCACTAACAGAAGATGCGTATGGTGTACTACATTCGGTTTCTGATAAACCCCGTCTTGCATCACAAGACGGTAAATTAGGCTGAGGAAGCTCTTCAATTTCTCCGCTAAGCATTGAAAGAACAGTGGACATGTCTGGTCTATCTTTTGAAGAATCTTGCACACACAATAAACCAACTTGGACATATCTCGATATCTCCGTTTCATTGGGTGAAAACAATAATGCTGAATCTACCAATTCCATTGTTTTATTTGCATTCCAGAGTTTCCAGGCCTGAAAAATGATGAGAATATAATGGATGTTACTAAATAGAAGTGAAACTGTCATTTGCAGAGGGACATTCACGATCAAAGAAACTCACCCATCCTATCAGGTCCTGACGATTATCGTCATAATAAAAGCTTAAATTGGTCTTTCCACTAACAATCTCTAGTAACAACACTCCATAGTTATACACATCTGACTTGTGCGATGGCTTTCCCCCCATTACATATTTTCCCTCCATTACATATTTTGGAGCCATGTATCCCCTAATCTCGTCATTCAGGCATCAAGAGGTGAAATTAATTAGATAAGAAGAGTTTGATCATCATAATGGGAGGAAGCAGAACAGAAAACATATGTGCTTACCACGTCCCTATGTTGTACTCATCTTGGCTGCCCATGACAATTCTTGCTAAATCCCAGTTCGATATTTTTGGCTTCAGCTCTTCATCTAAGAGGATGTTGCTTGCTTTCAGATCTCCATGAATAATGTTTAAACTTGAATCTCGGTGAAGGTAAAGAAGGCCTCTACCAATTCCTTCAATGATCATTGCACGTCTGTTCCAATCAAGCATACATCGTTTTTCTCCATCTGAAAAGAGTCACAACGAAGTACAGTGCTACAGTTGAGATAACTATCTGAACGAGATTAATGGCCTGACAATTCAGATTTAATCACAAAAGAACAAAGCGACGCATTATTAACTAACCAGATAAATAAAAGTCCAGGCTTTTATTTCGCATGTATTCGTAAATTAGAATTTTTAATTCCCTTTCAACACAGCACCCAAGAAGTCTAACAATATTAGGATGTTGCAGTTGGGAAAGGACCACAACTTTATTCATAAACTCCATATTCCCTTGATGGGCAAAGATTGAACGATTTTTCACTGCAATTTCCTGGCCATTTAAGAGAATGCCCTGCAGATAAATAATATACCTGATTGTTAATTCAATTCTTTTTCTTCACAATCGATGTAGACTCCAGAGTAATTTGCAGTACCTTGTAAACTGCGCCATAAGCACCGATGCCAATCTCATTCTCGGGGTGAAAATCATTCGTTGCATTAGCAAGTATCTTGTAACTGTAGAGTTGCATCCCTTCAGGCTTCAATTCAAGTAATGACACTTCAGCTTTTTGTTTGTTTCCTAGTTTATGAACAAAATTCACGTTAAGTGAGGGTGGTAATAAGTACGAACGGACAAATTTTGCATCAACCATTCCACCCCAAAAAAAAAAAAAAAAAGAATTTGGTATGCTAACATGTCAATGTATAAAGATCCTACAATTGTTGTACTTTGCAAAGACAAGATGATGTCATCTGCTGTAATGTGTCATTCATTTTGCAATAATGTGCACTCCAAAGAAGATTTTCAGAATTTGTCCTTCCTTTCTTGTCGTTAATGAGAGTCATGATTCCAGATTCCTAATTAAAGGATGAGATTAAATAGTCTATCTTAAACTCAGTTTTATGAGAATTTTTGTGAAGAACACTGACCATTTTTTGTTCAGATATTATTTTAAAAATTAATTAAGATAAACGAGTGATACTACTAACCCTAGTTTATAAAAATCCAAAACCAAAATATATTATTTGCCCTAAACTATTGACAGAGTCAAAACATAATCTAAAATGCAAAATGAGATATACCATAAGGAGAAAATTATGTTACAGAATGCAAAGGCACTATAAGACCCGTAATCAAAATAAAAAGTGTGCTAAATTGTGTTTTGTTTGGCATTGACTCGGAAGATATTTCTATCAAACAAGACATTATGTTAGGAAGGTTGGGTCAATGGAAATATATCAGAGAATGCGGATAGTTGGATTAGATTCCCACTATGCATGATTTACCATTGCAAAAAGCAACTTCTGAACAAGTGACTGAATAGACTTAGGGAGTTGCTTTATTAATCTATGACAGAAAGACCTCAATGAAGTCGAGCATCGTTTCTCAGATATCCTAAATCAAAAAATGACAAAAATGTTCATCAAATAAGTAGCAACGTTTCGATTTATTAGGTTGTTTATAAATTAAGGTGCGAGGACCAGAACTATTTGGTAGTTACAACAAATCAGTTTGCTTCATTGGTTTACCTTTGTTCCAAATTGCTTTCCATGGCCAATTCCGTGATGGCTTTGGGACTCGAGCGTAGCCCTTCCTTCTCAAACGCATCCCAATGGAGAACGGATCACGAGTTGAACTTGTATTTCCTTCCTCTAGTCTGAAATTTTTCCCAAGTAGCGCGACTTCTTCCTGGCCAACTGCTGTGGCATCCTCTGATACAGAAAACATTGGCTTCTTCTGCTGCTCCAATGCCTGCTCAAGGCTTGCCACCACTTGAGCCATTGTAGGTCGTTTCTTTGGTTGCTGGTGCAGGCACTTTTCAACAGACTTCACAAATTCTTTTAAACTGTCTGATGAAATTTTGCCCTGTAAATTAGAATCAACCATCCTACTAATATCCCCTTCAGTATCACATTCTTGGTAGAACCACAAAAGACTCTTTGGCTCCTTTGGATCTGTAGTGTCCACCACAGGTCTTCCAGATAAAACCACCAACAACACAACACCAAAGGCATACACATCGCTTTTTCTTGTTAATCTATGAGTCCTAAAATAGTCTGGATCCAAATACCCAAAGGTGCCTTTTACATTTGTGCTAACATAGCTCTTTGTTTCAGTTGTCTCTTCAAGTTTGCATAGTCCAAAATCTGAAAGTTTTGCTTGAAAGTTTTTGTCCAACAGGATATTTGAATCCTTCACATCACGGTGTATGACACCATTTTCAGTGCTGGTGTGAAGGTACTCCAGGCCTTGAGCAGCACCAATGCAGATTCTAAGTCTTTTCTCCCAGCTAAGAGGAGCCCAATCCTCCGCTTTTCTGTCATTGTTATATAGATTATCAGCAAGCGTGCCACGTGGCATGTACTCATACACAAGTATCATCTCCTGGTTCGCATAACAATAGCCTATCAGAGGGACAAGATTAATGTGCCGGAGCTTGGACAGCGTTCTGATTTCAGTCCAAAATTCTTGAGCTCCTTGTCTGGAGTTGGAATTCAACCTTTTTATTGCCACAATCCCCAAAATGCCAATAATGGACCCTTTATACACTTCACCAAATCCGCCCCTTCCAATTACCAATGCCTCGCTAAAGTTTTGGGTTGCTAACCTGATCTCAGCAAGAGAGAAGCAACAGCAAGATGGTTCAGTTGTGGCTGCTCGTGCATCTTTTTCCTTGTGAAATTCCTCTTCCCAAATTTGCCTCAAGTTATAGACCACTATATTGACTAGAATAATGAGGATTGTCATAGCAGTCGCAACAAAATTGCTTTGGCCGAAACCTTGGAACACTTCTTGGTTCTTCAGGTTCCAAGATGATGACAGTTTTTTTGGAAATGAAGGATCCGGAGTTGCAAAACTGTTGTCAAGGTTGCTCAACTTGAAGATCTCTAGCCCATTCAAAAGTCCAAGGACTAATTGATCAGTTGATTGTAGGGCAATCAAGAGATCATACTTGCCACCTTCTTTATCTGCTTTCATTATCACCACATAGTCCTTGTATACTGGTATTCCAGTGCCACCACTCCATCTGATCACATTAGCCCGAGTCTCTGTGATCTCATTATTTATGAGGATATTGAACTCCCTTTGTCCACTTTCTGTCGTCCCCATATCAAGTTCGCAAAAATGAAGCCTGATTAAGAATGCAAAGCCCAAGTCTATGGGTATTTTCCATGTAAAGCTATATATTTCGCTTACTCCTACATTTCTTCCTGTCTTCCAGTATGTTTGGTATAGTTTTGGTGGTGCAATGAATGCTGGCACATATCTCATTTTAAGGACTAGATGATTCACTCGATGAGCCTTAGATTCTAGCAAGTAATTAGTATCCTCATTCCACCTTCGGAACATGCCAAAATCTTCTGCTGATGAGATAGAGCTACCTCCTATGTTCAACCTTTGTATAGCCTCAAAAGCAGTGGACTTGTCAATGATATACAACAGATTATTCTGGCCAACTATGGGAGCACCCAAATCACCAGGAGGGGTGTAATAAAGGCCAGTTGGCATGGAAATGATCTCAATACCATTCACAAAAGCATATGCATTACTCCCTTGGTAGGGGGAGAAAGTTATTTTCAACTCCACATTTTCGTCAACATTCAAACAGAATTCCTTTACAAGATATTTTGCACCAGAAGCATCAGCATCAACTGAAGCACTAAAGTCCTTTAGAAGGGTGAAAGGGCCAGCTTTAACAGTGAAAAAATCCAGAGACTTTTCAAAACCGCGATAGAAAGTAGGGTAAAAATGTAGACGAATGAACTTTTGACCTGGATTTACTCGAAACGTGTAATGAAATGGAGTTGCAGAGATTCTAGAAGTCATGTAGGGAACAGATTCAGCAGACTTGAATTTGTGAACAACGGTTGAGCTTCTTGACTTTCCTTTTGGTTGCAGTGGGGACAAAATTTTTGAGGCTGTTTCTCCAATCCAATCACGACCATCAAGTGCAGTTGAGTTGCCAAGTGTGCCGCAGTTAATGGCAACATCACCTAGGTAATGCATGGCTGCTGCTGGAGTATCACCTCCATTTACATTAACATGATAATGACTGACACTGACTAAGATGTAGTGTGAAAACAGAGTGACCACAAAAACTGGCTTATTAAGATTCATGGCTTCTTGTTTCTGCAAGTGCTGAATAATTAAATAGCTAACGGAGCCACAGGAGTTGATGTTCTCAGGAATTGAGAGAAAAGCTTCAGGCTATGCTTGCATTCTGTGTTGTAATTAGCCCATTGTGTAATTTACCAATGCTCCATCATTCAGGCGTTTTTAGTTGACTTGATCATTAAGTTTCCATGAACGGAAAATTTCAACAAATGTAGGGAAGTAAGACCAATGGGTATTGAATGGACTTTTCTGCAAAGCCTTCATTTTGACGGAAATTATGTTCACCTACCTTTAACAGTTTCTCGCGCATCTTTTTTTACACCAATTATTAGGACAAAATTTTCACTTGCACTATTTATTAACACAAAATTTTCTCTTGGAAGGTGTGTGAGAAACTAACAGAGATGTGTGATATTGTTGCTCTTTTGATAACAAATTGCACTGGAAAATTTATGATTCTGTGCAAACTAATGATTCGAGAAAAACTTGATAGTGCAAAACTTTGCCTGTTTAACTCTTCTAAACTTATGTATGATTTTTTTTTTTTTTTTTTTTTTAGGTTAGACATAAAACGATCGTGGTTAAAAATATATAAATAAGCTCGGAGTTTAAAGTCTCAGCTGCTATCGAAAAGAGATGAGAAAGCACAGTATTTTTCTCTCTTGCAAACTACATTAGCTAGATATGTAGAATTGCATAAACATCTAAAAAAGGTCCATTTGATCACTTAATTAGAAATTACGTAAGTTACCAAATTAGGTTAATAAAGGCTTCTAGACATTTAATTTGACCAAGTCAGAAAGGGCACACATTTTTGGATAATTTGGCTATACTGAAGTTTTGAAAGAATTCAAGACTAATCAAGTCAGAAAGAGCACACATTTTTTTATAAGTACATGTGGACTTTATCCAACTTAACACAGAAAGAATGGAAAAAGTGACGCCTATTACTATCAATAGTCACCCAAAAAGGAGTCTCCCAATTTGTTATATATTGAATTAACTTGTTTTTAAACATGAGAACCTTGATTGTTCTCAACCATTTTTATTTTAATTTTTTTGGAGAAAATGCTTAAAATTTTATTTATTCAAATAAACAAAACCACAATCAATTGAAAAATAGAAAAAAAAATACCATGGGCTAGCAAACGTTTTCGCACAGCAAAAGTTGCAAAATACAGTTGAATTGAATGCCAGTTTTTTTATTTAATTAAAAAAATAGCATAATGCTAATAGATGGCAAGAGTCTCTCCATAAGCGGACCATGTCTCCCCTCCGTCCAAACCCATTTACATAGGTTGAAACAGGCCCACACATTTCATCCTTCGACCTTAGCCCAAAAAAAGAGTTTTTATTTAGGGAGTATATGGATAAATTTGGGTCCAAAAGTTGTAGTCGCTGGCAAATTATATATAGTAGCTCCAAAACTTACAATCAAAAACTCTTTCTGCACAATTTAGTCACGGACAGTATTGTTTTCTGTTTTTTGGGCATACAGACTACCAAAAATTAGAAAATTTACTATGTTTACATAAAATTCCAAATTCTCCTTTCAGAGATCCTGTTTCAATACCTTGTACAATAAAATACAGAGAAGAAACTGAATCTCAAGGTGAAAAGTCAGGTGCCAAGGCAAAACATCAACAGCTAAAGAAATAAACTGGAATTGCATAATGCATTCTTCATTTCCCAGAAATCTATAGTCTTCTTTGAAGCAAGCAGCTTGCTTGCCACCTACCTACAGTGAACTTGCTGAAATACAATGTACAAAAACAATAATTGGCAATGCATATAGAGCAACTTGTATGAAGTGGGGTCGGGGACAACTGTGGGATACTAGTATTGGTGATTAAACTTAGGCAATATCAGAAATCGAGAACTATGACATTCATGTGCATCACTAGTTAAAAATTATACAATAATAATGACATAATCATCCATTTACAACTTCTCTAAAAAGATGTTCATCAGGGACATGATTGAAAGAAAATGGAATGTAAATTTACAAAGGCACTATCTTCCTTCAACAATTGTTGAACTGAAATCATTAACAGAAGATGCACATGGCGGAATACATTCGGTTTCTGATAAATCCCGTCTTGCACCAAAAGACGGTAATTTAGGTAGAGGAAGCTCTTCAACTTCACCGCTAAGCATTGAAAGAACAGTGGACATGTTTGGCCTATCTTTTGAAGAATCTTGCGCACACAGTAAACCAATTTGGACATGTCTCGATATCTCCATTTCATTGGGTGGACTCAGTAATGCTGAATCTACCAATTCCATTGTTTTATTTGCATTCCAAAGTTTCCAAGCCTGAAAAATGATGAGAACACCATAGAAATATTCGATGTTGGTAAAATAGAAACGAAACTGACTTTTGCAGAGGGACATTCACAATCAAATAAACTCACCCATACTATCAGGTTCTGACCATTATCGTAATGATGAAAGCTTGAACTTTTCTTTCCACTTACAATCTCTATCAACAACACTCCATAGCTATAAACATCTGACTTATCTGAAAACTTTCCTTCCGTTAAATATTCTGGGGCCATATATCCCCTAAATCCCATAATTTAGGCATAAAAGGGAAATTAATCAGGTAAGAAGAGTTTGAATCATCATAATAGGATGAGACGTAACAGGAGAACAAATGTACTTACCATGTCCCCACAACTCTGTTCGTATCACACTCATCTTGGCTACCTTTGAAAATTCTTGCTAATTCAAAATCAGATATTTTTGGCTTCAGATCTCCATCTAAGAGGATGTTGCTTGCTTTCAGATCTCTGTGAATAATGTTCAATCTTGAATCTCGGTGAAGGTAAAGAAGGCCTCTACCAATTCCTGCTATGATGATTGCACGTCTGTTCCAATCAAGCATATATCGTTTCTCTATATCTGAAAAGAGTCACATTGAAATACAGTGTTACATTTGAGCTAACTCACTGAACATGATTAATATCCTGATGATTCAGATTCAATTAAAAAAAGAATAAAGCGACCCATCATTAACTAACCAAATAAATATGCGTCTAGGCTTTTATTTGGCATGTAGTCATAAATTAGCAGTTTTAATTCTCCTTCAACACAACACCCGAGAAATCTAACAATATTAGGATGTTGCAGTTTAGAAAGGACCAAAACTTCATCCTTTAACTCCATACTCCCTTGATGGGCAGAGCTTGAACGCATTTTCACTGCAATTGCCTCGCCAGTTGAGAGAATCCCCTGCAGATAAATCATATACATGAGTATTAATTCAATTTTTTTCTCCACAATTGATGTAGCTCCTGAGTAATTTAAAATACCTTGTAAACTGCACCAAAACCACCGATGCCTATCTTATTCTCTGATTGAAAACCATTCGTTGCATTGGCAATTGTCTTGTAACTATAGAGTTGCAGCCCTTCAGGCTTCGATTCAAGTAATGACACTTCAGCCTTTTGTTCGTTCCCTTATTTATGGACAAAATTCATATAAGTGAAGGTATTAGTGAGTACTACTGGACAAATTTAACAAATTGCCTTTGTGCTTTGTCAATTATTTCCACAAAAAGGAAAAAAAAAGGTATGCTAATACGGCAATGAATAAAGATCCCACAATAACTGTGCTTGTGAAGACGAGGTTGTGTCATCTGGGATGGTTGGTACTTTGTAATGTGTCATTCATTTTGCAGTGATGAACACTCCAAACAAAGATTTTGGAATTTGACATTCCTTTCTAGTTGTTAATGAGAGTCATGAATCTAGATTCTAAATTGAAGGATGAGACTAAATAGTCGAGATACGCTGGAAGAAGTGTTTTATCTTAACATCAGTTTTGCGAGATTTTTCCTGAAGAACAGTTCACCATTTTTCAATAATTAACTAAAATAAAAGACTGATAGCACTTATACTATTTTATAGGAATGCCAAACCAAAATGTATGATTTGCCTAAACCTATCGAATAATAGTCAAAACATAACTTAAAATGCCTAATGGGATACAATAAGCAGAAATTATGTTACAGAACCAAAAGACACTATAAGACCCCTAATCAAATAAAATGAGAGCTAAGTTTTGTTTGTTTGACAATAAAAACTCAGAAGACATTTCCATTTACTCGGAAAAAAAATATTTCCACTAAACAAGAAGTTGTGTTAGATCGAAAATCTTTTTGAAAGGGAGAGAGAGAGAGAGAATCAGTGGAAAAAGTTATGGTTTATGTCTCTGAACACAGGTAGTTGGGTCAAATCCACATTATGCATGATTTACCATTGGAAAAAGCAACTTGTGAACAAGTGATACTGATAGATTTAGGAGTAGCCCCACTCCTATATGACAGAAAAACCACGATGAAACTGAGTGTGGCAGCTTGCATATCCTCAACAAGAAACAATGACAGGATTGTTCATTAATGAATAGCAAAGACTGGGTTTCTTTGGTTGTTCATAAAATAAGGTGTGAAGTCCAGAACTACTTGGTAGTAATGCCAAAACTGTTCTCTTCATTGGCTTACCTCTGTTCGAAACTGCTCTCGATTGCCAATTCCATGATGATTTTGGGACTCGAGAGTAGTCCTTCATTCTCGACCATAGCTCGCTAGAATGATGATCACTAGTCGAACTTCTTGAATATCCTTCCTCAGATATGACATTCTCCCCAAGTACCAGGACTTCTTCCTGGCTGAGTACTGTGGCATTACTTGATGCAGAAATCATAGGGCTCTTCTGCTGCTCCAATGCCTGTTTGAGGCTTGCAACCACTTGATCCATTGTAGGTCGTTTCCTGGCCGACGGTTGTAAGCAATTTTCAACAGATTTCAGAAATTCTCTTAAACTGTTTGAAGAAATTTTCCCCCGTAGACTGGGATCAACAATTCTATCAACATCCCCTCCTTTTGTAATATATATTTGGAAGTATGACGCTAGGTTTTTTTGTTCTTCTTGAGCATCACTGTCGAAAGCACGTCTTCCTGACAAAACTACCAGCAACACAACTCCAAAGGCATATACATCACTTTTTCTTGTCAATCTACGAGTCATGACATATTCTGGATCAAAATAACCAGCTGTACCTTTGACTTTTGTGCTAATGTAGCTCTTTGATTGGATTTTCTTTTCAAGTTTGGATAGTCCGAAATCTGAAATCTTAGCCACAAAATTCTCATCCAATAGGATGTTTGAATCCTTCACATCACGGTGTATTACTGCACATTCAGAGCCAGTGTGAAGGTACTCCAGTCCGCGAGCTGCGCCAATGCAGATTCTAAGCCTTTGCTCCCAGCTAAGAGGAGTAATATCCTTCCCATTTCTACTAAGTTTGTAGAGATTATCAGCAAGTGTGCCACATGGCATGTACTCATAAACAAGGATCATTTCCTGGCCCTCATTGCAATACCCTAACAAAGAGACAAGATGAATGTGCCGGAGCTTGGATAGTATTTCAATTTCTGTCCAAAACTCATGAGCCCCTTGCCTCGAGTCGAATTTCAACCTTTTTATGGCAGCAAATTTGAAAATGCTGGGAATGAAACCTCTATAAACTCTTCCAAATCCACCCCTTCCAATTAAATATGCGTCCCTAAAGTTCTGGGTTGCCAACTCGATCTCGGCAAGTGAGAAGCGATGGTGAGATGGCTCAGTTATGGCTCCCAGTGTGTCATTTTCAGAGATAAATTTCTCTTCCCATGTTTGCCGCAAGTTATAAACTACTATATTGACTAAAATAATGACGATTGTCATAACAGTCACAATAGCATTGCTTTGGCCAAAAGCTAAGAATATTTTTGGGACTTTTAAGTTCCAAGAGGCCAACATTATTTTTGGAAATGTAGGGTTCGGAGTTGCAAGACTGTTGTCAAGGTTGCTCAACTTGAAGATCTCTAGTCCACCAACGGGTCCAGAAACTAACTCATTAGCTGATTGTAGAGCAATCAGGAGATCACACTTGCGACCTTCCTTGTTATCTTTCATTTTGACAATATAGTCCCTATATACAGGAATTCCATTGCCACCATTCCAAATAAGAACATCAGCCTCAGTCTCTACAGTGTGATTGTTGATGAGGACACTAAACTTCCCTTTGCTCACTCTCTGCCATCCCATCATCAAGCTGGCAGAAATGAAGCCTGACTAAGTATCCAAAGCCTAATTCTACGGGTATTTTCCAAGTAAGGTTATGCACAGCTTTCCAGGACATCTGGCAAAGTTTCGGTGGGGCAATGAATTCTTGCACGGTTGCATATTTAATCCTAAGAGCCTGGTGATTCACTCGATGAACTCCGGATTGTAGCAAGTAATTAGTATCCTCACTCCATCTCCGAAACAGGCCAAAATGTTCGAGTGATGAGATGGTGCTCCCTCCAATGTTAAATCTATGTGTCAACTCAAGTGCAGTGCTATTATCAATATTATAGAACCCATTTTTCTGGCCAACAACACGGGCCCCTAAATCACCATCAAGCGTGTAATAAAGCCCCGTTGGCATGGAAATGATCTCAATTCCATTCACAAATGCATTTATTTTAAGCTTTGACTTGGTAATTAGAGATGGTAAAAATGTTATGCTCAATCTTCTGTGTTCTTCTACATTCAAGCAAAATTCCTTAACAAGGTATTTTACACCCATGTTTTCAGCAGTAAGCGAGGCACTGAAGTCCCTGAGGAGGGTGAAAGGACCAGCTTTTACAGTGAAAAGGTCGATAGAATCTTCGAAACCACGGTAAGAAGCAGGGTAAAAATGTAAGCGAATGAATTTCTGACCTGGGTTGACTTCAAATGCGTAGCTAAATTCAGTTGGAGAGATTCTTGAAGTCTTGTACGGAACAGGGTCAATTGATAATGACTTTTCAGCTGCAGCTGAGGTTCTTGGTTTGCCAGACAGGAATTTTGAGGGTGCATCTCCAATCCATTCACGGCCATCGAGTGAGGTTGAGTTGCCAACAAAGCCACAATTAATAGCAACATCACCAATGCTGTAATAGTTGTTTGATGGAGCATTACCACCATTAACAAAAGCTATAAGATGATGATCATTATCAGGTAATAATACATATGAAACTAGAATGATAACTAAAACTGGCCTAAAATACATAGCTTCTTGTTTTGCTGAATGCTAAATTGTGAACACTCAATCAGACAGAGAATTCTTCACCCTTTTTTATTTTTTATCTTTGCCTCTTTTCTTTTCTTTATTGGGTGATCATCTAGGCAACTATAAGCTATATCCCAGGTGGTGATTTTGCTAAACATAAAGAGGAAGGCTTCCTGCTGTATTTTTCTGGACTAATTGTGCTGAGAAATATCTCAATTAGCTCAACAAAGAAGGCTACTCTTTTTTTCAGTTGACCTAACAAATTAATAGAAAGGAAGATGCAGGGAAAGGCCGCAGGGAAAGACTACGCGGGCAATGAGCTGACTACTGTTTTTGGTTTTCTTAATTTGAATAAGGTTTCAAGCAACAACGCCCCCAAGTTTAGGCGGAGTTGCAAATTCCCCCTTCAACTATTTTATTAAAGGTTCCACCTTGCCAAGGAAGATAATAAATAAATGCAACAAATCAGCATTGTACCCTTATTTTAGAAGGAGGCTTGAGCTTTGTTTGTGGGCTAAAAATTTATAGAAAAAAATTTCAATTAATGTAAAATGTATCCTCCAACTCTCGCCTGAGTTGCAAAATGTCCCTTAACCATTCTAATAGGCAGATTGTAGCCTCTTGTAAATTCCATTTTAAAAAAGTAATCACTAAATGGTGTATACCTATTTTTGAATATAAAAATGTCCTTTGGTGTTAACAAATAGAAATAGTACATTAGCTACATTACGTTTTTAACTTTTTGAATGATTCACCTCCACTTCCATGCCTATCGTCTTTCTTAAAAAAATGAAAAAATTTAAATATGAAAAAAATTCAATCATGAAATTATCAAAGATTTCTTTTTTTTTCAGCATAATCCATTTGAAGTCTATGGCAAAAAAATCTCAAAGTAAAAAATAAAGTAGAATAAATATTTTCTTAACTAATACAAAGATCGTCCTTTATTTTTTTTGTTACTCAAACTCATTTTAAATTAAAAAATAATAAAATCAAAAACTTAAACAATCCGAAAAATAGTGAGAAAGTAAAAGATATTAAACACAATAGGATACTTAATATATATTTTTCATTGGTTCAATCCACTATAAATTGAAAATTCTTGCTAATTCACTATCCGATATTTTTTGCTTCAGCTATCCATCTAAGACGGTATTGCTTGCTAGAGGTGAAGAAATTTGGTAAATACTGAATTACCGATCGAATTCGAATTGAATTCAATAAATCGAATTCGGTAATTCGGTCGGTAATTCGAAAATTCTAAAAAAAATAAAATCAAATTCGGTCGGTATTTAAAAATAAAATTTTAATTCAGTAATACCGAATATACCGAATTCAATTCGGTGTATATGTGTGTGTGTATATCGAATTCGAATTACCAAATTTAGTATTAATTGGGCTAATAATTTGATAGTGGGTTAAGTTGTTTGGTCCTTGGGTTGGGCCATTATTTCCTCCTTAAGTTCATTATTTCCTCACCATTATTTTTTTAATTTTAATGTTTTTTTTTAATTCGGTTACAGAATTAATATACCATTTTACTGAATTAAATTTGGAATAGAATTCGATTTGATATTCAAAATCGAATTCAATTGGTAAATATAATAAAAAAATATTAAATTTACTGATTTCAAATTATGAATTATCAACCGATTCTCGCCCACCCTTATATAGCTTGCTTTCAAATTTCCATGAATAAGGTTCAATCTCGAATCACGGGGAATTACTCAAAAAAAAAAAATCTCGAATCACGGGGAAGGTACAATGATGATTGCATGTCCGTTCCAATCAAGCATATATCGTTTTTCTACATCCGGAAAGAGTCACAATGAATTACAGTGTTATAGTTGAGATAACTCTCTGAACATGATTAATGTTCTAATGATTCAGATTTAATCCAAAAAGAGCAGTGCGACCCATCATCATTACTAACCAAATAAATATTAGGACTGTCAATGGGATCGAGTCAGCCCGAATCCTGCCCGTTTGGCTTGCAAAAAAAGCTCGTGAGCCTAATTCTTAATCGAGCCGAGCTGAACTTGGGCCTAAATATTAAGTTCGAAATATTTTTGAACCGATTTGGACTTTAATAGGTTCAGCCCGGCTCATAAAACATATATATATATATATATATATATATTAAACCTAAATGTAAATTACATACACACACATATATATAATATGAAATTATGTATAATATATTAACTAAATCCTTAATATATCTTCTAATATATATATATATATATATGTATACATATAATAACCCAAATATAAAATTAGACACACACATATATAATATAAAATTATATATAATATATTAACTAAATCCCTAATATTTTCTCTCTCCTCAAACAACTCTATCGCTGGCCAAATTCCTAATTTTTCCTCCCTCCCGTCCTCAAACAACCCCGTCACCACCCAAATTCCTAAATTTTCCTCCCCTCTCAAACAACTTTATCGACTTCTTTCTCCCTAAATCTGAGGATTGCTCAGCATAATTTGCCTAGGTACACACTTCAATTAACTAGATTTGCGTTGAGTGTTGCAACTAGTCTACTTGGAGCTTGTGCAGCCGGTTAGAGCATGAGAAGTTCTTGCTTTTAAGATTTTTCAGACGTCTATTATGTGGTTGTTGTGTGCTAAAAGTAGATGCTTAACAAAAGTAAGGAACTATAATTCTAATGTAATTCTAATGCTTACAATGGAATTATTATGATCTCATTGTAAGCAATCGTCTCTCAAGAGTTTCAATCAAATGAGTAGTTACTGATTGTGTGCAAAGTAACTGAAATTTGTACAATTAATGACATATTATTTTTTATTATTGGGAACAAAATTAAAGGAAAACTTGTGGTTTTGTATTGTGTTGGAGCTGTTAAATTGTAGAAATATCTCAATAGGTTTAGGCTCGTGAGCTTAAGTTCACAGCCCGAATATTTTGTGAGTTGAACCTGAGTTTCACATTTATAAACCCGAAACTCATAACTAAATTTATTATATGAGCTGAACTTGAACTTGTTAAATCCCGACTCATACGACCCGATTGACAGGACTAATAAATATGTGTGTAGGCTTCTATTTGGCATGTATCCGTAAATTAGCATTTTCAGTTATCTTTCAACACGGCAACCGAGAAGTCTTAGAATGTTGCAGTTTAGAAAGGACCACAGCTTCATTCCTAAATTCCACTCTTTTGATAGGGGATTGCTTGAACGTATTTTGCACTGTAATTGCCTGGCCAGTTGACAGAATCCCCTGTAGATTAAATCGTATACATGATTATTAATTCAATTCTTTTCCTCCACGCACATGATTATTAATTCAATTTTTTTTAATCCACAAGCCAGAGTAATTTGCAATACCCTGTAAACTGCATTAAAACCACCGATGCCTATCTCATTCTCTGGTTGAAAATCATTTGTAGCATTAGCATCACGTAGCGCATTTTTACATGAACTCAGTCCACATATGAGATCTGTGGACCTAACGGTGAGATGTGAACAATTAAGGTTTGATAGAATTTACTGAACCTTAGTAACTTATTTATTCACATGGATCAGGTCCATTCAAGAAAAATCCGTATCTCCTAACTATAGAGTTGCATCCTTCAGGCATTGATTCAAGTAATGACACTTCAGCAATTCTGGATATCATAAAAACTACAACAGCAATACCAAAAAAAA